>JAVGVS010000144.1:0-435000 GCA_032718565.1 Distichodus sexfasciatus
ACTGGGATTTTATTTGGTGAACTGTTACACAAATTGTTCCCATTAAAGATTCTGACATTCGCCAATATTTTCTTATTTGAGATTTATTCTTAGTTAAGAACAGACTCTGTGAAAACTGAAAAGCACTCACATTTCAGGTGTTTCTTCAATTCTGCAGTCGTGTAATATGCTAATTAAATGTAAAAAGTTTCATCATCGTTCAAAATTATTTTCATTATTTTGCAAGTCCATTAAAAAAATATATACACTACTGTAAAATTGCCATTTTCTGTCGACTTTACTCGGAATCTTGTGTGTGTGTCCGGCCCCGATGTCTAACACTCTTTTATAAGGGGTGTTTACCTATGTTTATTAACAAGAACTATCACACTTACAATACTCAAGCACCGGGGTTCATCACAGTAAGAACAAACTTGCCAACAACTCATCAGTTTAAGAGCATGTCATGAGAACTTTTTAAACAACAAATAAGAAAATACTGATATTTTAAGTTCAATTTGTTTGTACATAGTTCGGAAAATTACAGTAACATTTACACGATTTAGTGCGTGTGTAAAAGTCTGTTTCGTGTTCTTTAAGCATTCATCTACAATCTACATCTTGGAGTATTTTAAGAGCCTCAGATCATTCCAGTGTCTGGTAAGTTATGGGTGAACCCTTGTTACGGCAGTAAAAATGATTGACTTGCATTGTTTTGATCTGAATTATTAATGTTTTTCAGGCCATGTGAATGTCAAACCTGCCACATAGAGAGCTCACTGGGGACATCTGCGATATAAAAGGATGCTCAAGGCAATGGATTTAAATGTGCAATTTGTTAAAGGGCTCATTGGCATATAGAGGACTCGGCAATGCCTTTACAGAGAAGGCCATCTCAGCAATAACTGTTAATTAGGTCTGGATGATATGCTTGTATCACATCATGATAAAATACCAGATTTTTGGGAGTTGGGTCCTGATGCTGGATTGGTAATTCCAAATTTGCGCTTCAAGCGTATATCTCAAAGCAACTCTAATAGACATGCTAACAGAAACTAGCAATAGATAGGAGAAACCTGAAATAGAAATTCACATTTTTTAAAAGAAATTTAGCATTTGCTCTATAGATTATGAAACATTATGCATAATACAGTCGGCCCTCATTTATCACAGTTAATCAGTTCCAGACTCTACCGCGATAAGTGAATTTCCACGAAGTAGGATTTTTTATTCATAAATCGAATATTTTGGTAGTTAGAGCATAGAAAACCTGTTTACGACCTTCTAAATACGGGTTTTAACGTTATTAGAGCCTTCTAGACATGAAATAACACTCTTTAGTCACCATTACACTCGTATTACCCAATATATTAGCAAAGATGCTTCCGATGCGTAGCAATGTAGAAGCGTGTATGAGAGAAACGAACTTGCGTGAGGCTGAGCCAAGGAGTGGTTGAGTGACTGCACCTGGCGTTGAAGGATTTACGGGGGTGCTCGAATACATAGGCCTACAGTCCATACGAACAGTAATTTGAATTTTAATTGTAATACAGGGGTGTATAATTGACTCAGACAACCGAGCGTGCGCTGTATGATTTTCACTGTCTCGATCAACTTTTTAATGAATATATTTGAAAGAAACACGATAGAGTGAAGCCGCGAAAGTGAAGTGGCGAGGGACGACTGTATAGGCAAATCAATCAAATTTACAAACACTATTTTAATAAAAACTTTGAGGAGAATCTACAACTATTGCCCACATGCAGTTTGACAAAAGCAATTTGTTTTTATTGAAATATTATGTTGAGATTTAAAAGGCTCATTAAAAAATTTAAAACCAATACTTTTCTCTACATCTATTGTTTGAATAGAAGTTGCAGCAGAATTCAAAAGCTCCTATGCTCCTCCTAAACGGTTCTCCATAAACATTTCACATAAAAGATTTGGTTTGGTCAGTATGTGGGACTGTCAGAACCATCCTGTGCTTGAGGGCAGATTAATCTTCCAAAGGAACTGACCGCCAATTTCTTCACCCTGTGAAACCGCTCAGAGTGGGGGGAAAGTCGCTCGTTGGCCACCCGTCCACCCGGCTCATCTCACCTTCGCTTTAGCTCGAAACTCGGCTGACTTTGATCAAGAGGCCTTCATCTCCACAACAAAACAGAAGGAAAGCCCTCTGGCGGCTCACAGATCAATACTCTCTCAGGATGAGCTACACCTGAGCCTGGGAAGCTGATACACACTACGTCTTGCTGTCTTTGTGAGGTTGCTCCTCTGTACTTCCATAACTACTAGGGGTGGAAGTTGGAAATTTAATCACAATATGATATACAATATAATAAGCTGAATTAACATTCTCTTCCATCCCAGAAAGCAGCTAAAATATAATTTGGCATTATTTTTATTACATAAAAAGCATTTAAAACTTTTTCACATATTCATTATCTATGATTTCTGATGAATGTCATTTTTCATCGTGCTATGGTTTCATGCCTCACTCATTCAATGTATAGATGTAGACTGACGTATTATTTCACCTCTAAAAATTGCTGGATGTATATAACACTACAGCTACACCTTACCCTAACCTGGCACTCTAAAAATCACTAGATTTACGTAAAACCTGCAACTTTTTAAAAATTGAAAGCATTGTTTCCTAATAATGGTCAGTTCTTTCATACAAAAAGGTCCTTCTAAAGCAACCAAAACCTGACAAATTTCTATTGTCCTACCTTTTAGTGGGTAGTGAGGTCTCCCCAACACACATTTACACTGTCCTTGTAGGGTATTGCAAACCCCATTATTGGCTCTTTGATCTTCAACATTGGCAAAAGGCATTTGGAGCAACACCATTTTCCATAATGTAGGAAACATCATAATATCTATCATCATGGGGGAGTTGGTCAACAAAGACTGAAATAAATAGCTACACATGAACACACGCCTCTACTCCAATCAATGAAAAGCATCAAAAAAGCTTAATTATTCCCACTGATCGTTCCCAGCTCCCTCTTTGTCAACTGTGACAACGCCACGCTCCCAGCCTGAATACAATTAAGCTGAAGTGTGCCAGCTGTACTCCGAGCTCGCACTGGCATGAGAAAATTAGTTCTTGAAAATCAAGAAAAATGACAGCACATCCTTAACTTTTTTCCTTAAGTTTCTTTTGTAGCCACATCATTTTTGACGTAGGAGTGTGTGTGTGTATATGTGTGTGTGTGTGTGTGTGTTTGTGCAGGTTTGTGCATTTCTCTCACTCTGACACACCGTCACGGAAGTCTTTAATTAACTCCAGGAAATTGAATCTCCGAGCAGAACCGCAGGAGGACTGCTGATCTGCAAACGTTGTCACGAGGGTGACGGGCCATCGCCTCATACGGGCGTCACCTTCCCGCCTTCCCTTCCGGAACGAACCACGAGAACCGGGAGAGCGAAATGACAGCGGAGCTCTCAGGACAAATGAGAGGGAGAAAGAAAACATATTTTCACTTAATTGGGTTGAGAACAAGTGGTTTCTATCTGCCTATTATCAGAGCCTTTTCAGCACCGCCGAGCGCTTTTCTTTTCTCTCCACGGGAAGATTTAAGAAGATGAGAGTCCCGCTCTGCTCGTCGCTGGCTGGGGAGCACTGAATTCATCTGCTGAACTGACATTCTTTCAATCATTTCCATCTTTTCCAAACCACTGCTAGTTTAGAAAAGAAAGTTAACAGGAAAGTTAGCATGAGTGCTACTGCATATACTTACTGCAGAACAGAGGCATATGACATTGTGACTTTCTCATGACAGGTCTTTATGCAGTCATACATATTTATGGTAAGATTTTCCAACTTTTTAAATTATATTTCGAAAAATTTTGTCAGCTGCAATAAATCAGTTGCTGCTAGGCCTAGGAATTGTCACATATTTTCAGAACTGATTCAATTACATTCAATATCAGTTGAGTTATGTCAATTCTATACAAAAACAATATATTAATTAGAGATGTAACCGATTGGATACGTAGATCAGTATCGGTCCGATAACGGCTCAAACAGCTGGATTGATATCGGTGGCATTGGGCTGTTCTATGGAGCCGACCTGTAAATGGGTGCACGCTCAATTCGTTACGCATGGGAAGTGGCACTGCGGTAAAGTAGAGCTGAAACCATTGTTCCAATAACTCGAATAATTCTATTACAAAAAATGTTCGAAACAATTTTTCTAGAATCGAAGCTTGGTTTAATTGATTTTACTCACTAGAACATGCTCCGCTTGTATTTCACACGGGCGTTTAATAGTGACACACAACGTTTTCAGTGGCGCGATCAAGGCGAGACCTGACCCCTCTGTATTTGAAAGTGTTTGTGAGATGTTCCGTGCACTAAAATAGAAGTAAATGCATAAAAACGCATAAATGACATTTTTCGCCATGTAAACTCACACTGTGTTAATGATCGCACGCATGAGCGCCGTTAGTATATATATATTATATCGCTAAAACGCTCCTGTTTGGTCAAAACGTCCCCTTCATTACAGAAACAAACCATTTTTTAGCTGATAAATAAACACAATAACCAGCGTTCTACTCACAATTCTGCTGTTTATTTAGATTTTCCATCGTTTATTCTGGAACGCGCGCTCAACGCTTCATTGTGACACGACTCTGGGGGGCGCACGGAGGATTGTGGGAAATGTAGTTCTCTGCAAAAGCAGCTCATTTTATAGGCCAAATTGGTTCAAAATGACAAACTTCAGTATTTCATTTTCAACTGATCAAATTTTTTTCAATTTTATAATGTTATAGTGTAATCCATAAGAAAGAAGAAATATTTATATGTCTAAACAAATAATAATAATTTAGCATATACATGTGTATGTAATTATTACATTGTTTTAGTAGGAAAGCAGTGTTTAAATCACGCATTTCTATAAGCATAACAATAATCTCAGTCATGTATTCAGACATTTTAATGCATTATTATATGTTTAAAAAAGACTGTGACTGTATCGGATTTGTATCGGTATCGGCAGATATCTAAATGTAAAATATCGGTATCGTATCAGACATTAAAAAAGTGGTATCGTGGTATCGTAATATAAATTAATATAGAACCAATAAACCATATTCATTTTCATACATAATGGTAGATTTCTAACCATTTAATGTAACAGCCCATCTAATGAACTGACATTTAAGTAACATTTTGTTGATGGATGTTAAGTAGAATATTATGTATTGTCATTAAAATAAAACTGATTTGGTTCAGAAGGATGATTTGGAAAATTAACCGCTGTAGCAGAGCAGTAATAGCATTGCAATAACCTCTAATAGCTGTAATAACATTGTAATAATAGTTTACGAAGCTGCACCATGCACAGTCTGTCTTTAAAACTTATTTTCATACACATTTGACAATAAACATGTGCTATATACTTGTTCTGTCACACACATTTATCATATATATACTGTACAGCTCCGTACAAAAATAAGAGACCACATCACATTATTTCTGATTCATTGGTTTTACAGTTTGTCGCTATGTGTCTGTGTAAAATATACAAGTCAATGTTAGTTTATAACTTTACCATGCTTATTTCAAAATTCCAAACATTTTCGGAGTAAATTATCTTATCTGTTATCTTATTATCTTATGGAGTAAATGATCTTAGTCTAACCTGGAAGTTACAAACTTCACATGTATTATTTTACAGTGATGTCATTAAATGAATATGGTCCACAAGTCCACGGTGTCCTCATGTGCTGAGGTGTGTTTCCTCTAATCAGCTAATTGAATCAGGTGTAAAGGTGTTGGAATATAGCACATGGAATAGCTGCTAAAAAACCAGAACTGCAGTTTTATATAAAAATATGCTTTCTTATTTTTCACATTCCTGCAACTGCAACAGCTCATAAAAGAATAACAACATGAACATTTTACACTCACAGCCACATCTTGCAAAGTTAATGAACAGAAAAAAGTTATTTTCACTTGTTTTCCAGAGCTGTTTCTGTATACAGTAGTTTACTATAATGCTATCACTTTGCATGATCAATGTGAAAACTCATAATTTCTTGATGGATGTTTGTGTTATAAAAGAGATTTATACATTTTAAGGAGCTCCTCTATAAAACCATCAATGTTGTTAAACATGTTAAACATTTTCAAAATCTACTCTAAATTCAGAGACAATTATCAGCAAATAGATTGGGAGAGAAGGCACCGTTCCATTTATAGTTGTGCTAATCTTATTACAGTTTGGCCATGTATACATATCATATAATTAAGCCTGGATTTTAATTATGTCTTCCAAAGTGTGATCCAAACAGTGATTCAAACACCTTACAAACATATGCTGATTCCACCTATCCACATTCCATATGGCTGCCTAAACAATATTTCACATTTCATATTTCAGTGTAGTTCACTTTAAAGCCCAATATACAAAGTTATGACGGGAAATCATTTAATAAAGGGCAAAGACTGTGTTTTTCAAGTACAAACCCTGTTGACCTTTATTCATGCTCTCTGCCCCACAAACAACATTTCCACAGACGCCAAGATGGTGGAATCAAGTCTAACTGGATCAATAACGATTTCCTCTTGTTTCATCAATGGTGTCTGATGGAACATGACACCACTGATGGAGCTAGCTATCTCATAACGAAGACAGAACCTATACCAGCCATGAGGTTAAGAGAAGGCATGAGGGAATTGGATGGACATGAGGGAACTGAAGAGCCATGAGTAAACTGGACAGCCATTCAGACCCTGGGGAACAATCGGGAGGAACTGGATACTCATGGCGAAACTAGTGTTGGAATAAAACAAGACAGTCATGCTAGAACTGGGTGGCCATTATCATAGTTGATGCCCACTAGAAGACTATTTGGCCTTTGAGAGCACTGAACAAACATGAAGGCAAAGAGACACTATGAGGTATCTAGACTGTCCTGGGGGACGTGGTTGGTCGGGGGGGGCCTTGGGTAAAATGGAGGCCAATGGGAGAACTGGGCGGCCATTAGAAATTGGAGGGCTATGGGGGCTTTAAACAGTCATAGGGAACTCGATACTCAAATGTGTCCAAACGTGGGCAATGGAACACCATGAGTGATCAGGACAGATTTGGAGGAACTTTATGGTCATGGACTACTTGGTTACCATGGAGCAAACTAGAGGGCAACTGGACAGTCATGACCATACTAAACAGCCATAGAGAGTTGGATACTCCTGGGGAAACAAGAGAACCACTGGGGAACATACAAGTCAGTCATGGGGTAACTGGAATGAAATGGATTACCGTGAGGATGCTGAATGGCCTGGACAAACACAAGGGCAAAGGAACAACATGAGGGACCTGGAGAGTCATGGGTGGCTATGAGGATGGTCATGAGGGCACCCGGTAGCCATGAGGGAATCTGGAGGGCTTAAGGAAATCTGGATGGTCACTGGGGAATTGGACAGCCATGGGGGATTTGGATGGCCATACAGTCAGAGAACAGGTTCTCATGGACAGAGTAGATGACCATTGGGGATCAGGACACTCATTGTTCAACTGGATGGTCAATGGGGTTAATGAATTGCCATCAAGACCCTGAATGACCTGGAACATGAGGGCAAAAAACACCATAAGAGATCTGAACAGTCAACTGGATGGTCATTGGGTGGCCATACGGACAAGTGCATGGCAATAGAAGAACTGGGGGGAGAGGGGAATATAGGAAAACTGGTGGGGAGGACAGGGTTAGGGTTAGGGTTAGGGTTACTAGGGTAACTAGAGAGCTACATGGGAACTAGATAGTCAATGGGAACTGGACAGTCCTGGGGACTTCCAGATAGCTACGAGAGTACTAATAGATATTATTCATTATGGTATTGGATGGCCATAAGAGAACTGGATAGTCATGGAGGAACTGGATGGTCATGGAGGAACTGGACATCTATGAGGACACTGAATAGTTTAGTGTATATCCACAAGGCACAGTTCCTAAAACAGAACTGGGCTGGTTGAAGTGGGGAAAAAAGAGGAAAAATTCTCAGACTTCATGAATGATTTCTGACCCTATGATCCTAAATATAACAGTGACAACTTAATAGAAAATAGTTATAACAATGCACATGCACACACACCTCTAGCAGAAACAGGTGTTAATACTGCCATTGCCATTTTTAATTACAGTGTAACCCCTGAACTGACTCATTAAAAAGTTGACATTAATTATCCAAGCTTGCTCATTAACTCAATATAATACATTTCACACACATGCACACACACACAGACACACCTGCCCTCCCCATCTTTTTTTCTTTCCTTTTTCTCTGTCTCTCTTTCATTCCAGCCTAAACGGTCTGTCAGAGCACTCACATTAATATGCACCAACTGTCTCCGTTTATGCATGAGAAATATGGCTCCACCCCTCCCCTCCGTGACACACACACACACACACACACGCACTCACACACTCACTCACTCACATACTGGTGTGTGTCCCTCTGGTGCAGATGGCAGTGTAATCTATCAGGCTGTCACAGAGCTGGATCGGTGCGTACTGGCGTCTTATTGTGGTTGTGTATTAATGACAGACAGCTCAATCCTCTCTCCTCTCATGCCACTCGATAACAATTTTACGTCCCGATCAAATCCTTTCAACACGCCGATCTCTCTGAGGATCTCCTCCGAACCGTCAGCAAAACTTGCAGCAGTAAGCAGGTGTGTTTGTTTGAAAGATATCAGATTTAAGGGACTGGTTAGAGAGAGAGAGAGAGAGAGAGAGAGAGAGAGAGAGTCATTGACAGAGAAAAGCCAGTGACATATAAAAAAATAAAGAGTAAAAGACAAAAAGACAGACAGGCAAAGAGAGAGAAGAAAAGACTGTGAGAGAAAGAAGGACGGGTGGAGGAGAGTAAAAGAGAAAAAGAAAGCCAAAGACGGAAAAAGACAGTCATAGAGAGAGAAAAGGAAAGACAATAAGACAAGTGAAAGAGAGCAAGGAAGAAAGGGAAAGATAAAGAGAGCTGAAAATGAAATGAAAGGTTAGGAATGAAGAGAGAAAAAAAGCAAAAAAGAGAAGCATGTGACGGAGAGAGGGAGGAAAATGAGACGTGGGGAATGAGAGAGAGGGACAGACTAGAAAAGAATGGACCGAGATGGAAAGAGAAAGGCAAATGTAAGAGAAAGAAAACAGCAGGAAAGGGAGCGACAGAGATAAAGAGGGAGAAAGAGTGATATAAAGCTTTTAGTACTAAATGGGTGATTCCCCACAAACCCACCCCACCCCACCACATGCATGTCATGGCCAGTGGCGTTGCCGTGGCGACAGGCCCAGCGTATGATGGATGGTTGGTTTCCTTCTGCGTCTCACCGCTACCATGATAGATGGCACCTACGCTAACAACACACACACACACACCACGGTGGGATGGGTTACGGCAGCTCCCATCATCGTAACACACTAAGCTGCACAACAAAAGCAGGGGTCAGGACCCTCTCTCTTTCACTCTCTCTCTGTCTCGCTCTCTCTCTCTCTCACACACACACACACACACACACACACACACACACACTGCTATTTTATACTAGTAGTGTTGCCTCTATACTGACAATAATAGTATAATCAATGTTTGTGTAATAATATGTTATTAATTATTATCTAAGTTCAAAACTGACACACATTACTAACACCTTACCTCACACTTTGTCTCACACACACACACACACACACCCCAATGCTCTCCGTATATTAACAATGTGTCTAATAAGACAATTATGAAACCTAATTTCACACACACACTCACTTGAATCCACACATCCTTTACACACATTATTGCCACCTTACCTTGGAATTTCACTCACTAATACACACACACACACACGTTTCTTTAATAAAGCAGTGTCTTTAATAAAGCATATTGCCAATTACTATCTAATAAGATGATTACTGTATGTAAAAACATCTTAATAATGATCTGAGTTCAAAACACACACACACATCAACATAAACATATACTAGTCCACGTGGGTGTCTGAATCAGGCGTTGTTCTGGCGTTTGTGGCGTCAGGTGAGCGAGGATTTCTATATTTCTGCTCATTGGAGTGAATCAGAGCTTCCACACGGGCGTTTGTGGCCTGCATCAAATAAATGCTGGATGCAACATTTTCCTGGCGCCAATTTCTGCCAAAATCCAGACGAACGCAAAGAAAACATCACAACTGCATTTACGTGCCATTCGGTCGATGTCCTGGAGGACCAAATAAATCCCATGATTCCGTTAAGTTTAATATTCCTATTATGCGCTTCGGTGGGTGATGTAAAACCAACTGTGCAGCACAAAGACTGACCTTCACGTGCCACAAGTCTTGTTTTTTAATAACTTCATATATATATATACACACACGCACACAAGATATATTCCATTCCATGTGATGTCATTACGCCAAACCAACCGTGCAGCACAGAGACTAATTTCCTTAATGTGCCACAGAACTTGTTTTTTTAATTTCCTCTTTATTATATATATAATAATAAATTATTTTAATTTATATAATATATTTATTTTGCCATACAGGAATTGATTACAAAATACAAATTGGCGTTAAACAACAGTGTCAAACAAATGCCAATGCAATGCCTCACTTAAGTCAATCAAGCGCAGCTACAACACGCAACAAAAATGCGTAGAACGTTCAGAGCGCGTTATCCAAGATCCGAACGCCTGTTCAAACCCTTGCCACGTTTCCACCTTCCCTCAGATTTTTACACACAAACTTAACAAGATGATTATGTAACAATATCTCAATAGTTATCTGCGTTCAAAACACACACCCACACCCACTCGTACACTCACTTTCTTAAATCCACACATCCTTGACACACATTACCATCAGCTTACCTCACACTTTCACACACACACACACACACACACACACACACACACACACACACACACACACGTACATGCACACACTCATGGGGAATGTTATTTTTAATGAAGTTTCTCCCAAGAATAACCTGCAGGAATAGAATGATGGATTAGCCACACTTCTGTCCTGGGATTTAGGAGATTAAACAGGGCCTTGGTTTCTATAGTGGTGCAGAACCTGCGGAATGGGCATGGAACACACACACACACAAACACACGTAGTCGCCGTCTCGGTTTTAGTGGAAGAACACATGTCCGCCTGCCAATCAGCGCCTGACTGGCAGCTCAGACTCCCAGTATAAGCACTGAGACATCTGGTGTGGAGGAGAGCTGGAGGTGGAGGAACGCATCTATTTCAGTGACAAACATTTTCCAACAGACCATTATAAGTCTCTGGCTCCAAAGCGTATCTTCAGTTAACCTGATACAGGAGAGTTTTAGCTTTTGGACTAATGAGGACTGGAGAAAAAAAACATGTAACACGCTACCTTTTAGAGATGCAGTGGCATTGATGTGTAGGTGTGAAGGAAAAAGAAGGTTCTAAAGGAAGGAGTGTAGACACACAGGCATAAATAGAAGTAAAGAAGTTGAGCGTGTCTTCCAATTACGTCAAACCCATTCCAGGGCTTTTGAGCTCCTCTGTATGATGACTCAGCAAGCGGCAGCTAAATCTGATATCCAGCACCAACTCACACACACTTAGGAGCACAAACTTTATGAGACGAGTGTGTATTCGGAGCCGGAGTCTGATTGTATCAGAAGTAAGGTTAGGTATTGTTCGGGTTTCATTCGATACTGGGGCCAAATCGATACTTTTGAAAGGATGCAGGTTCCTAAACAGTACTTTTTAAGAAAAAAACCCCCAAAAATTATGAAACATTTATTCATTCATTGTCCGAACTGTTTAATCCCAACCGAGGTCACGGGGGGAACGGAGACTATCCCAGGAACTTACAGGCACAAGGCAGGGACCAATCCTGAGCAGGCGCCAACTCACCACAGGGCTCACACAATCATTCACATTCACACCTTACGGGGCCAATTTAGAGTCGCCAATTAACCTACAGCGCATGCCTTTGGACTGTGGGAGGAAACTGGAGCACCCGGAGGAAACCCACACGAACACGGGGAGAGCACGCAAACTCGGTTTTGTCCCACAGTCCAAAAGCATGCACTATAGGTTGATCTGTGACTCTAAATTCCAATGGTGTGTATGTGAGTGTGAGTGTGTGAGTGTGTGCGCCCAGAGGTGTGTTGGAGCCCACCCAGGGTTGGTCCCCGCCTTGTGCACGTAGTCCCAGGATAGGCCCCAGTCCCCGTAGAACCCGACAGGGATTAAGTGGTTTAGTTAAAGAATGAATGAACCAGAACCAGAACCAGAACTTGTGCCACAACTAGTCACACAAGTGTTTTAAATCAGTATTTAAGAACCATCAGCTTCTCCGATATTGAAAGGTCTTGGTGTGTAGTTGAGCTTCAGGATGTGAGATGTGTGCGTATCCGTCTTTACGTTGCTGTGGACGACGATCCCCGATGCAGTCGGACCAGACGGGAAAAACAGGTCACATCTCCACTGTACACACCGGCAGAATGAAACAAAACAGAGCGGCTAGCGGATTTAACCCGGTGTTCCATTAGAAAAGCCTGCTGGGAAATCAGAATGCCTGCTTTCTGGAGCACGCCACAATCCCGAGAGAGAGAGAGAGAAGGAGGAGAGAGAGAGAGAGAGAGAGAGAGAGAGAAAGGAGGAGAGAGAGGAAGGAGGAGCGAGAGGTTAAGAGCGAGAGAAGGAGGAGAGAAAGAGAGGAAGGAGAGAGAGATGGAGAAACAGAGATGAAGAGAGAGAGAGAGAGAGAGAGAGAGAGAAGAAGGAGAGAGAGAGAGAGATTGCCTCTGCACAGTTCCTCTCCATCTACTCTGTCTATATTCATCTAACTTTCACTCTCCCATGTCATTTTTTTTCTCACTCATCTTCCTGGAAATTACAGCCAAAAGCGCACACACACACACACGCACACACACACGCACACAAACACGCACACAAACACGCACACGCACACACACACACACACACGCACACACACACACAATCTTGCACTGTTAGCACTGCGTAGAAGACTGATACATCCCCATTGCAGGCTAGGGAGATTGAAACTGTTGAAATGATATGCAGCAAAAACGTGTGTGTGTGTGTGCGTGTGTGTGTGCGTGCGTGAGATCTTTAACAGAAAGAAATCTGAGTGAAAGAAATGTTCATCCTTATGCTCAGTGTCTATGGAAATAAATGAGTAGGTAGAAAGTGGTGGGGGGAGAGAGAGAAGAGGCAGAGCAAAAAGATGACAGGGAGGAAGAGAGGGAGAGAGAGAGGGCTTAGAGAAGAGTGTGAAGAGAGTGATGAGGCCTAGAGGTGAGCTGCAGGTCCTCAGGGCTGCTGTAGAGGTGGGGGTTCAGCATGTTTGGGCTGTGTCTCTATGACCTCATGCAGCTCCCGCTCACACTGTGTGTGTGTGTGTGTGTGCAGAGCAGAAGCAATCAGGAATGTGGATGCACCCAAAAAGCTTTGACCTCCACTACAGCAGGGTCAGCCTGGGGTCTGTGTGTGTGTGTGTGTGTAACAGGAAAAGCAGAAATTTAAAAAAGAGTGTGAGTGTGAATATGAAAGACAGTGGAATGAGAGAGTAACCGACAAGTAAGAGATAAAAAACAGCATGCAAGAGAAAGTAAAATTGCAAGAGCGCAACAGATAAATAGAGAGAGAGAGTGAGAGAGAGAGAGAGAGAGAGAGAGATAGACAGAGAAAGACGGGGAGAGAGAGAGAGAGAAAGACAGAGAGAGAGAGAGAGAGGGAGAGAGAGAGAGAGAGAGAGATAGACAGAGACAGAGAGACAGAGAAAGAGAAAGACAGACAGAGAGAGAGACAGACAGAGAGAGAGCGAGAGAGAGAGAGAGAGAGAGAGAGAGAGAGAGACAGAGACAGAGACAGAGAAAGAGAAAGACAGACAGAGACAGAGAGAGAGAGAGAGAGAATAAGATTAAGAGAAGTCAAAAGAAGGGGGGATAATACAGGGAGAAAGAAAAGAGAAAAGGGGAGAGGAGGTGTGAGGTAGAAAGAAAGAGAGAAAGAGCAGGTAAGAAAAAGAGAGGGGAGGGGGGGTGGAATCACCTCCTTGACCCCGGGTCCCTTTTCTCTTCCCCGTTGGTTTCACACGTCTCTATTCCCTCGTTCCCACACACACTAAGCCCCTCCCTCTTTCTGCACAAATTGTTTTCTTTCTTCTCCTTTCTTTTTTCTGCCTTCGTTAACATGTAAATCCAGACCGGCATCGTTCCCAAAGAATGACACGTCTTCATTGCACAGGGGCAGGATTAAGGGTTAAAAAAAACACCACGGCCACGCCCACTTGGCCACAGCTCCGCCTCATTCGTCTAGATTCATGCCAATCACCTGTCAATCACCTCTCTGCCGAGCTCCGCCCTCAAATTCCGACACCAACGCGGTTTCTTTCGCTTGATGGCTAACAAAACAAAAATCACATGCCACGACGTCGAGGAGTGAACGGTCAGTAACGGAGTGGAACGAGACGTTCGCTTCTTTCATGTCATCCTTTCTTCCTTTTGTCCTCTGTTTGACAGATTTCAGGCGTCCGTTCGTCCTGCCGTCCGTTCTCCTGGCTGGCGAAAACAGAAAACATGGGACGAAATTACAACATCCAAATGAAAAGAGCTCTGTGTTCAAACCTCTCTCCCTCCCTCTCTCTTTCTCTCTCTTTCTCTCTCTCTCTCCCTTTTTCTCTCCCCCGATCCCTCTTTCCTTCCAGGTCTGAATCGGGACCTGAGCAGCATACTGATGTCATGGATTTGTGAGCTCTATTTGGCTAAACAGAATGACTTTCTGGCCCAGGCCCGGGCCTCCCATGCGTCTTTTTCGGGGGTTTTTTTTGTCAAGTGTTTTCTTGCCCACTCCTGCCAGCTCCCACTGCGCCGGGACGCCATGAGAAAACACAGGCCCAATTAGCGGAGTGGGAGGTTTAACAGGGGCCAGACAAGCCTGCCACAAACAAAAATACACACACACACACATCCTCACACACAAGGCCAGGGAGTGACAAGTTCATTGGGAGCCACGGGGCAAAAAACGTAGCAGGAGCAGCAATAAAAAAAAAAAAAGAAGAGAGGAGCTTAGCGAGATCTTAGCCGGCAGAATTTATGTCCTTCGGCGCGGCGGCGGCTAATGACAGTGTGGGAACAGCGGCTGAGAAGTATGGAGGGAAAGAGGGAGAGAGGGGGACAGAGAGAGTAGTGGGGGGGGGGGGGGGTTAATCCTCTCCTTCCTTTCGAACAGATCGAACAGACGCAGCACTCCATCAATCACTCCAATTAAGACGTCAAGCCGCCAATCACTGTGATTCGGACCCGAGAGCTCATCCATATTCATCAGGCTCTTTTCAGGAAGGGTGTGAATACGTTAGATTACACTACAGCCCGGCGCTTATGAATGGGGAACATGGGGTAGCTGGCGTCGGTTCGTTACGCCGAGGAGAAAATAGATTGCGAAGGCAAGTCGCGAAACGGTGGTGAAGAGTCAAACAAAAATAGTGAGGATGACATTAAGATTTTGTGGTGTTATAGTTGGTGGCGTAACGGTAGGGTGTTCGCCCCGCGATCAGAAGGTCACAGGTTGGAATCCAGGAGCGGTAGTTACCACTGAGGTACTCATGAGCAAGGTACCGTCCCCAACCACTGCTCCCCGGGCGCTTGTTAGCTGCCCACTGCTGCTTCATGGATGGGTCAAATGCAGAGGTCACATTTGTTTGCGGGGCGCTGTGTGCTGTGGTGTGTTCACAATGAAAAATAATCACTGGAATCAATAAATGGTTCCAATTGTGTAACTGGATAATTTTGCCTTGAGTGCATAACAGTGCTTCTGTAGTACCTTTTTACATCCCAGAAAAGCAGTATTTGAGGACGGTACCTTAGTCATGAGTACTTCATTGGTGCCATCACCGCTCCAGGACTCATGGTGCCAACTCGGTTACGCTACCAACTCCCCCGGTGAATGCAAACAACTGTTGAGTTCAGCACCTGATGCTACCATAATGGTGTAGTTCTCATAGACACGCTAGCAAGAACTCACATAAGGAGTACCGTCATTAGAAAGAAGTTCTTTTATCTGGAATTTCTTCAGCTTCCTGTTAACAAGTGCACTGATCCCTGGAGCAACTTGTGGTCGGCCAAGCATAGGGTTGGAGTCCAACACAAGGTCTTATGCCTGGTGCCTTATGACTTTGGCACTCAGCTATAAACAAAAGCATTTGCTTGAGATGAAATGCCGAAATGACGAACCCAAGCGTCACACTTTACTGCTCATGCGTGTCAAGAAATTAAATTGACATTTATGTCATAAAGCTGTGGTGTAAATGGGCTGAGAGAGTGACAGCGGTGAACCTGGTGGAAGGTGTTTCCTCTGCCTCTATCTCTTTCTCTCTCTCTCTCTCTCTCTCTCTCTCTGTGTACTGTGACAGCACAAGACATTGCGATGACATTGAAAGGAGGCACATGCTCAGGGATCCTCACTAGCCACCCTCCAGACACCAGCCCTAACCGTAGTCCTCCACCTTTCTGCCTGTCACTCTCACTCTCGTTTCTCCTCTCTGCTTTACGTCATCTTCACTCCATTTCTCTCGTTTTGCTATTTTATAGTGTCCCATTCTCCCTTCTCTTTATGTTCCTGCCAATCACCCTCCTCTCTCTGTCACTTTCTATCCCTCTCTCGCTCTCTTTTAAATCTCTTTCGCTCTTTTTCTACACACACGTAGACACACACTCATTCAAACACACACACACACACACACCCTCTGTTATTGTCTCCACACAGTAACTTAGCCACTATAGATTAAATTAAATCCCATCAAGTAGAAAGCAGACACCAAATGCCCAATGCAATATTAAAAGGCTGGCACCCGAAGGAGTGTGTGTGTGTGTGTGTGTGTGTGCGTGTTCATGTATTAATCGCATTGTGGGGAGCGTCTCGTCCCCTAAAATCATTTTTATCTGTTTTTTGGGGTTTTGTGGGGACATTTGAGAGGTCCCCATGAGGAGAAATGACTTTATAGAAAGTGTGCTTGTTTATTTGAGAAACTAAAAGAGGTAAAAGATGTGCATTTGGTTACTGAGGTTAAGGTTAGGGTTAGGATTAGGTGTAGGTGTAAAATTATGTACTTTAGTCATTATGGGAGTCTATGGAAAGACCTCACAAAGATAGTAATACAAGACTGTGCGTGTGTGTGTGCGTGTGTGTCTGACGGTCTGTGTGGTCTCTCCCATTGCTTAGCACTCCATCAATGCTCATTTTTAACCCTTTCTAGTAGTTTATCAGATTTCACTTCAATAAAAGGTCATTGTGTCTGCTTTTAACTCTTTTTATTCTCATTTAACATGGTCTTTAAATAAAATGTGTTCTCTTTTATCTCCTTTAATACAAAAAAAGTGTCATTTTAACCCTTTCAATCGTCATCTAACCCTTTCTAAAAATATGTGTATGTTCTTCACCAACTCCATGATTGTCATTTTTACTCTTTCTACTGTTTTTTATAATAAAGAAATATAATAATAATATTATTCATTCAACCACTTAATCCCAACTGGGGTCATGGGGGAACTGGAGCCTATCTCACACACAAACGCCACACAGAGGGGCCCTACGGCCGTCCCCGGGGTTCGAACCCAGTACCTTCTGGCTGTGAGGCGGCAGCACTAACCACTGCACCACCGTGCCGCCCTATAAAAATAATATAATAAAGATAATAAAGAAAGTATGGTCTAGTTTGTGTGTTTTTAACCCTCTATTGTCATTTAACATTTTCCTTTAATAAAAATGTTAGTGGTGGTGTGTTTTCCTGTTTAACTTTTTCTGTTGATATTTAACATTTTCTGTAAATAAAAATATTTATCTCTCAGTGTCTGCACAAATTCTGTGATTTTTTCATTATTAACCCTTTCTGTGGTCATTTCACATATTCCTTAAATAAAAAGTGTGTTCATGTGTGTGTATTCTCCTTTTCACTTACAATTCATTTTTAACAGTTTCTAAAGCTATAATGAGCAAGAAATTAACAAATTCCGCTGTAATTTCTGCAACAACGTGGGGCAGTTTGTAGCATAATGGTTAGGGAGTTGTCCCGCAATCTGAATGTCACCAGTTAAAGTAAAGGTAAAGGCACTACAGAGGTACTCATAAGTAAGGTACCGTCCCCACAGCATGGTATCCTGGGTCCTGAAATAGCTGTCCACTGCTCCCTCACCGATGGCTCAAATGCAGAGGTCATATTTGGTTGTGGTGCACTGTGTGCTGTGCTATGGTGCGGTCTGTTCACAATAACAAAAAAATCACTTAAACTCACTTAGATTTCTGATCTTAAAATTGTATCTAAATACACGCCGAGTCAGAACTTACAGCTCTAGAGCAAAACAAGTATCCCACAACTCCGAGGTCATGGGGTTTGGGGCAGAGAATATGGGATACTTTTTCCCACCTCACCGGGAGAGCAATTTGTTCTGAACTCTTATTACGCGGCCCACCGCTCCTGCAGATTTATGCGCGCATTCATATTCCATCGGAGGCGCTTTAATCAGAGCTCGCCGCTCTCCTGTTCTGCGTAACAAGACTGAAGGAGCAATTAATTTCTGCCGCCTCACCAACAAGACTGAAATTAATACAATGCTTGACAATGGCTGACATACTGTACCTACTCGGAATGGAGGGGGATAGAATTTCAAGGTAGCAATACTGCGCTGTTCAGTGCTATTTCAGTATTCAAAATTAATTCAATATTATTTCAAAAATATAACATTAACAATCAGTGAAAACTATTGATGCATTAAATAATGTTGAATCAACGTCAGCTCAACGACTGTTACTTCAAGATATTTCAACAACCATAAAACAACCGTTACTAATCAGGCAAAATGCAATCCTACAAACTAAGAATTGAATCAATTTTATCTCAATCAAAAATAGGTTCATTTCGACATCGCAGACAAACACTGATTCAATGCATTAATTGATAGAAAAGTACAATATGAACAGAAAAAATTAAAGAAAAATATAAAATCCAGTTTAGTTTTTTTGGTATTTTTAGAACAGTTTACTCAGAACTTTTATAGGCACCTAAAATGTTTTTCATAGGCAATGTAGACGGTTTTGGCGCATCAACGGACAATGGCTCCACAGTATGTAGTGGTGACCTTGTGTTAGGTATCAGGACCAAGAGGTTGTCTGGCTCTATCCTACCTCCAGCACTACCACCCTGTTAAACAAGACTCTTAACTCCAAGTTGCTCAGGATACAATGTCCTTGTAATTAGCTAATGGAAATTGCTCTTGATAAGAGCATCTGCTAGATGCTGGAAATTTGCTGGAGGTCTTAAAGGAGGAAAATTGATCTAAGGACATTGATTATGCTTTTACACAGAATATGAACCGATTCCTCTTTGGTTTGGCATTGAACCAATCAGTAAGTAAGTGCTAGTAAAATAGCTGTTAACCTGGAAGTTATGATGCACTGATAAAAATATATCATATGGTCTTGATATATATAAATATATAATATGGACTCTAAATAAAGTTTGTAAATTTATGCCAGTTAAATACCTGACTAATGTGAACTCTACATGTGTGTCATCCACCTGCTGAAAAGGCACACCTGTTACGATTCCTTGACTTTACCCCATCTGACCACCGGAGGGCACCGCATGTCTTATCTTGTGTCAGATTTGTGTGGTATATCAGTCCTTTCCCTCTGTTCTGCCCCTGTGTGTCCTGATTGGTTAGTTTAGTCAAATTTAATGTCACACCTGTGTTAGATTTGTCCTTTGTTCCTAGTGTCTTGATCTGTTTGTTTCATAGGTTTCTGTTAAGTTCGGTTAATCGATTGTTTAGCATGTAGTATCTTGTTTGGTTAAATCTGTTTTAGTTTAGTTAGGCTCCACTGTTATTCTACCATACGTTGGTGTGCCTTGTTTTGTGTATTTTTGACAAAACAAGAAAGTTTTCAGTCTGTTGTTGGCCATTGAGCTCATTTATTTTGCTGTGTTTCAATAAAGGTTGAAAGGATGCTTTTCAATCGTGCCACTACTATTTGTTTACGACCACTATGCAATGTGGCAACTCTCTCTCTCTATATATATATTGTCATCTCATAATATGCACATGTACGGTTCCTGTTCATAGTATAAATCTCTATTTTAGTTACACAATTTCTTGGTTTGTCCTCGTAATTTACATTTATATTTACATTTATGGCATTTAGCAGAGAGTGGATGGCAAGGCGGCAGTGTAGAAACATATCATCAGTACAAGATTGTCACAGTTCACACTTCAGAAACTAGTCTTTGGGGTTTTTAATTGGGAAAAAAAATTCTTGGTTCCAGACTTGTTCATTTTGGTGTGAAAGAATTGGTGCTAATTTCTCAAACTTATACAGGACTGATTCTTGGCTGGTGCACCCTGATGTAACAGGTCCTCTTTATATATGAGATGCTCAGTGATCTTTTATGAGCTCAGAGAGTTGGGAGGTCATTTTTATGTCACATCTGAAGGACAGTGACATTTTTCATAGTACAGCGTCCCCATTTATGGCACTGGGTTATATAGGATTCACTAACTTAAAAACTTTTTCAAAACTAAAAACTTTAAAGCACAAACCTGATAGGGCTCACTTACTGAAAAATATTAATAAAAATATTAATAATAAAACCCTTACTTAAAAAGGTTATAAAACACCTATTTATATTAAATCAAATCAGAATTTTTTTTATGTCTTTTATTGCATCAAGAGCCTCATATTATTGAAACGAAAAGTCAAAGCACTTTTACACCACCAAGACACAAATGAAGAAAACGCAAAGAGCTTCTCAATCGCCTGAAATGGAAACGACGACGGGCCGCCCAGAACCCGTCCAATGTTTCTGACATCTGTATCATCAGCCCTGGCCTGCCTTTTATGTTGAAGCGATGGATAGATTTGTCATTCGGGTTGTTCTTTTGCTCTTCTGGGAAGGATGTTCCATTTTCTGACGGTTTTGTGACCGTGCCCGGCGGTCGTTAACTGGGCTGCGGGTTGTTGCGTGACACAGGGTTGTCTAACGTCCCTCCCTCCCTTCCTCCCTCCCTCTGTCTCCCTCCCTCTCTCTCTTATCTGTGCCCGGTAGACACGTCTGTCCGCCGACTGCCCGAGCATCCCGCGTCTCAGATGAATAATTGAGCTGCTTTCTAAGCCCTGTAAGATGAGCTGATGGCACTCAGGCGCCCTGTGGATCGCCGCCGGCCTGTGGAGCAGTTTAAAAAAGGAAACGTCAAACCGTTTAAGTGCCCCAAAGCGTCACATGGCCAGCAAAAATGGAGCCTGGTTCGTGACAGTGAATTGTAATGAAGTCACCTTGCTTAATAAATGAACTGTTGGTTTTATTTTTTAAAAGGGAAGAAACGTAATCTTATTTTCACCAATACAAGTGGGAAAGACAAAAAATACTGGAAGGTTTTACGTCACCTTACGAGCCTCAACACAGATCATAAAGCATGTTTTCCATTAGACAAATGGATAAACAGGCTACAGTGAAGAACACACACACCTTACACAGCTGCCAATGTGTGCTGATCCGAGAGGGGATGAGGTCTGAGCCTCGTGAAAATCATCGAAAAGCCGGTCGGTCCCCCAAAAGTCACCAAATTGATTCCAGGACCAACCTTGAGGCTGTCTAACTTTAATTCCATCTGGTTCTCTCTCCCCCCTCTTTTTTCTCTCTTTCCATCTCCCTCGATCTCTGACAATTGATTCCAGAGTCCTTTAGGCACCCAATTAGGCCATGCTGGACTATTCCAGGGGAATGATTTTTAATGAGTGCCTGTATGGCATGCTCAGCGATAATCTTTTTCGTCCCCCCCCCACCATCCTTCCCGTATTCTTTTCATCCCCCGTCTTTCTCCCCACTGGGAAGGCCGAGCAAATCACGTTGAGGCAAAAATGAGAATCCATTGATCAATCAATCTTGCTGCCGTGGCCTATACAAGAAGAGAGAGAGGATGGGAATTAGAGACCAAGCGATGGAGAAGCAGAAAGAAGGAGAGAGAGAGGGGACTAGAAATGAATTGGGTGAAAATCCAATCTCCGAGCCATGTAGCACCTTTGACAGAGCTTATTTACAAGCAGACAGGACCCCTATCAACACCTGAGCAGAGCAGGGTCGCATCAAAGAAATGAGAAAGTGATGGAGGGAAGGGGGGAAAAACAAATGAGGGAGAGTGAAGATAACAAGGGAAGGCAGCTGTGAAGAAAAAAAAAACATGGCATGGAAACACTGTTGTATGACCTTCATAAATGACAGGATTTTATAAAAGGTTCTGCCACTTTAATGTGAATAGAAAGTGTTTAATTTTCTAATCCCTTCCATTAAAGTGTTCTATATAGCAGCATAATTAACCCCAAAATATTTGTAAAAAATCCATATTACGTTAGAAAGAGCCTTTAGAACCAGTTCTACCTGTTACCGTGTCTTTCATGTTATATCTCAGGATCCTAAATGACATCATGGATTTCCAAGTGGCATAATGGAGATGTAACAAGCTTTGGAGCCCATCATCGAAGTTCTGGTTGCTCTTATGCATTCTACATTACAATAGAGCGTCCTACTTGACATCATGGGCATACAAGTGGGGTTCTAACCAACTTCTGATCCTACTCACTGTTTTATCACTGTTTTATCATTATGTGTCCCATATTACATCCCCAGTTTTCAACATTAAATGTTTGAGTTCCAAGTGGCGGGGCGGCATGGTGCTACAGTGGTAGCGCTGCCACCTCACAGCATGAAGGTCCTAGGTTCGAACCCCGGGGATAGTCGTAGGGCCTTTCTGTGTGGAATTTGTATGCTCTCCCCGTGTTCATGTGGGTTTCCTCCCACAGTCCAAAGGCATGCAATATAGGTTAACTGGTGACTCTAAATTGGCTTTCGTAAGGTGTGAATGTGTGTGTGAGAGTGTGTGTGTTTCTGTGCTCTGTGGTGTGTTGGTGCCTGCCCAGGGTTGTTCCCCGCCTGCGTCCACAAGTTCCCAGGATAGACTCCGGTTCCCCCGTGACCCCAGTTGGGATTAAGCAGTTCAGATAATGAATGACTGACTGACAGTTCCAAGTGGCATTGTGGGGTTCTGACTATCTTTTATACCCATCACCAGGACTCAGTGTATTATAATGGACATCCACATGGCATCATGAAGGGTTTTAAAGCTAGTTGCACATTCCATCAAACAGTTCTACATGACGCCACATGCATCCAAGTGACATTGTGGAGGATTTAATTAGCCTTTGATCCCATCACTGTACTCTACTTGTTAACTTGTGTTCAACATTACATCACAGAGTTCAACATGAATGAGATTATGGGATTCTGATGACATGATGTCCCTTGGAACCCATGATGTTGCAAACCCTCTAATGGAATGTAGAACACATTAAATGTAATGTCATGGGATTACAAGTGTCATCGTGGGTAGCTTTTAAGGTCACTGGAGTTCAACCTGTTATCATGTGTTCCACATTATATCAGGTGGTTCTACATGACATCATGGGGTTGCAAGTGGAATCAGGTGGTTCTTACACATGTAGAACCCTCTGGTGTAATGTGGAGCCTCGGCTGTCTTGCCATTACACGGTCCTGTCTGCTAAACTTTATATCATATTGTGCTAAATTACTTTAGAGTGACATCAACACAGCAAAATAGATCCAGGCCACTCACACCCTTAATCTTTCTCACTCACACACACACACACACACACACTTTCATATCAATCAATTTATTGACTGATAGCTTTCACTAGAGGTCAAAGAAAACAGTCTACCTGCAAAGGGCAACCATGAGAGAAGGGTTCTCTGTTGTTTAACTGCCGCTTGTTCTCAGGTCATTCACACTACGTCTGTTGAAGCATGTTACTAGTGCAATAAAGTGTGATTAAATACATACCACAGAGCATGTCAACTTTGTCTGCTGCACTGAATTAAGACGATTGTCTCAATACATGAAGACAAGAGCCCCAAGACAGAGGTTATGCTTTCTTAATAGCAGCTCTGAGTCTAATTTGCACTAAAAGCCCAATGTTTAGTTATAAAGCAGAGACATTAATGCCCAGCAGCTACTCCATAATCGTCCAGGATAGTCGGATTGTTATTAGTCACAGTGTAAAGCTTCAATCCATGTGACAACAAAAATAATTTCTCCCCACATTAGCAGCAGATCAACCTAGAACCTTTGCACTGATGCTTGCAAGTCCCTGACTAAACACTACATTAAAACAAAATCCTGTAAATTGAATTAATATTTTCCTCTGCTTCATTCATGCCGCATTTCCATGCTTTATTCAAAAGCTGTTGTAGGGGATTAGAAGCTATTTGACAAGTGAATTTCAATTGTTACTCCAGCAGATAAGGAGAGGACAAAGCAATGGTCAGTTTATATATTGCGAGGGTGATGTAAAGTTGTCTGTGAGTGACTGTTAAATAAATGGTGCACTTCTTTTTAAGTGTGCATTACAAATTTACAGTGACACCTACTGAGTTGGACATTGGACAACAGCAAAGGTGTAGATTGATGCTCTCATGTGTCTGTGTATCTTGTATCTCTTGCATTAAAAGTTGCACTCAATTAGTTATTAATTAGTTATTAACACAAGGCAGTTGGTGGCATAACTGTGATCAGAAGATGACCTGGTTCGAATCCAGGACCAGTAAAGTTACCACTGAGGTACTGATGATCAAGGTACCGTCCCCAAACACTGCTCTCTGGGCTGTGCATTGTTAGCTGCAGACTGCTCCTTCACAGATGGGTCAAATCACTTTACTCAACATCAGGGGTAACTCTTGTCAGCTGATGCTGTTATTATGCAGCCTTTTTTATCCATTTAATTCTGTAATGTGTCATACCACTTCAATGCACCAACAATCTTGACTTATGTGGTGTCATTTTCAAAAAAGGATAATGTCAGTATAAACAAGTTAACCCCCTTTTCATAAATCAAAAGCTTGGGTGGTCTCTACCATTTCCCTTCCACACAATCCAGTGGTTTCACTGATGGTCATCTGGGTAGTGACCACATCCTTTTGCCTTCTGAGAAAAATGTCTTTTCAAACTCTTTGGTCCATGTATACTGCTACACTTAGTCTTTAAGAGTGTTGGGGCACATCACAAACCATACGGCATCACATACAATTGCTACAGTCCTGTGTTAACACTAATGTTGGGAATGTCAAGCCAACTGTGGAGAGGCATAGCTTTGGTTTCAGGGTGAATTGTGACCCCTGAAACAATGTCATGTCTCACTTTAATATCCAGCAAATTACAGCACAGACACTTTCTTTAGGGTAACATACCAGTATAAACAAGATGCAGCAAGAGTCCATTGGCCAAAGTGGACAAGATGCTGTTAGGTCGATATAGTGCTAATGTGGAATGTTAAAGGGTGCTTGGACACAGGCTTGGATTCTAGCCTTCTTGTCAAAGCATCCAGCCTATGCTATCTGGCATCTACCCCAACTGTCTAGGACACATGTGAGAACCTTATCCACTTGCCCCCCTTTACAGTGATATAGACAGGTTTTTGCATGGCTTTTCCAGGTCAGTCAATAGTTCTTGTACACCTCATTCACTACACACCAACTCCACTCAGGCAAGGTATCATGGAGGCCTTTACATGGTGTCCTGAGCTATATAAGGTCACTGGTCCTGAAAATTCCTGAAAGCAGCAAGAGATTATTTTGAACTACAGAAGCTTCCCTGAGGTGTCTTTCTTGAAGTTGGGCTCTACTGCCAGAGTCCCTGGGGCACTGGGACTGCCAATCTTCATTTGCCCCAGGCTAACAGGATGGCATGGAGGGCAACTTCAACCCAGAGTGGCACTCCCTGAACTTTGGAGTAGTAGCCTCCACAGAGTTCCAAGAATGTATAATGATTGGTGCCCACGGTTAAAAGTCTGCATGTATGACTTTTTGAGTTTTGAGATGTGTGGTGTTTAGTTCCAGCAGCAGCTGAAGAAGCTCTTTCATTTCCTCTCTCATGCCTGATTCCATGTCTGGTGCAGCAGCTATAGAATTCATGACTGTCTCTCCTGGGGGCCATATAACCAAATTAGTGTAGATAAAGTATTGACAAACCTATAACTGCTCAGGTAAACACCTGCAGGCATTAATCAATCCTCTTCACCAGCACCAAAAGACCTTATAAAAACATTTACCTATTATCTAGAACTTCCATCTTAAAGTAAAAAGCTAGATTGGTTAAAGGGCACTTTAGTTGACAGTGATGATGGTCTACAATGGATGAAATATGTGACCTACATCCCAAAATTCTAAATAAACCACACTGGTTTTATAAAAAGCATATTTCTCATCCCACTCTGCGTAATTTGCAGGGTTGTCCAATATTTGGGGAACATTTGGTCATGGTAAACACATACAAGTACACACAGTTCTGTTCCCCTCACCACAATACTCTCCGCAGTCACAAATCAATTATTTACAAGTCTATCGACGATGTATCATCATTTATTAATATATAAAGCATCATCCACTGAGTCTGTAATTACTTGTGGATATGTTTACGTGTTTGTGTCAGTGGTTGGGTGAAATCAGGGCTGGTATGCATAAAACTTCTCAGAGTAAAGTTTCACTCTTAAATACATCACAACTCCGAAAGTGAATTAATTTTGCTTTTAGTCTTATACTTAAGAATAAGTGGCATGCATAAAAGTTCTTAAGTGTTAAGACTAGGTCCCAGCTCCTAAATTATTTAAGAGAGCTGGAGAGGACTCCTAAACCAGTTAGGAATTGCAATGGCAGCAGCATTATGCGCACCAAGACGGAGACCGCACACTTTCTGTGAAAGAAAGAATGTCCCGCGGATATAATGATGATCATTATAATAATGAGTTGATTAAAAGATACAGGCTTGATCGTGAAGTCAACATTTTTGTTACCGACAATAGCCCCAAATGTTCATGGAAATCTACGTAAATAGATAAAGATATCACAATATCAATGTTCAAGTTGCGTTAGACAGTGATTATACAATTTTGGATGTACATGTTCTGTCAGACAATGTACTCACACTTTCTGCAGAACAAGCACCAACTGTGCCAAGAGAACCATTTTGTTTGTCATCTAGATTCATTTTCTTTTAGAATCCATTGTTTTGCTGTGACTTCTGCCTTTGCCCCGTAATATACACAACATATGCATCTATTACACATCGATTGGTGATGTGCTGGGTAGATTTTAGTACAACCAATTAAAGGTATAATTACAAAAACGTGTTGTATAAAGCCCTAGATGAAGGGTTTGATGCCACTAATATATTCACCATGCGGCTCCTCTTTTGGTTGAACTCGGTAGTTGGAGCCGGGTTTTATTTGTGGTCCTTATTTTTAAAAACCTAAGCACTGGCTCTATCTGGACTTAGGAATCAGGGTTAGACTTCGCTGAAAGTTACTTTTAGCTGCTTTATACAACGCTTTAAGGTCCTACTTTTTGCTAAGAATGTTTAAACTAAGAAGTCAAAGTGTATGACCATTCTTAAGACCTTTCTTGAGAAGTTTTATGCATACCGCCCCTGGTTTTAAAGTATTCAGGCAAACAACACAGGCCCTCAAAATGAACCCAATTTGGATCAACCTAGTCATCTGAAGAAAACTGTAACGTAGCTATAAAATGCTACCACCAAAAACTTTCGTTGTGCTTTTATTCAAAAGTATCTCATTTAAACAGTCAACGTAGGATATTTTAAGAACTTCATGTCACGAATACTCAACTTACTGACCAAGATAATTAAGATGCAAACTAAATTATGTTGAATACTTAAGTGTTGAGATTACTTCATCTTCTGAACAGCACTGCTAGGCGACGTTATAGATTGAAGGGGAACTTTAAGACCCGATTATACAGGAAAGGTTGATATAATGACAGCTAAGTCAGGACCTCGGCACTGCGCTCACACATGAATGAACCCAATGACCCTTATCAGATGAAGTATGCATGAAGCTGAGTTATGGCGGGCTTATCTCACTAAGCCTGGCTTTATGTTGGAGGAACTCAGCTGCAGCCAAGTTCAAGAGGAGAGAGAGAAAGAGGGAGAAATATAAGGGTGGAGAAAAGAGTGGAAGCACCGAGGCGGAGAATGAGAGAGCTCAGGTTGAGACGTGATGGCGCAAAGCCATGGGAGGATGCAGGAGAGAGAGAGAGTGAGAGAGAGAGAGAAAGGTGGAGGGATAAAGAGCTGAATCTTACCTGCTTTTTCTTATCTTCACTTTACTAAATCCTTCATTCCTCTCTCTAGCCCTCTCTTACTCGCTCACATCCCACTCACATTGCTTTAGTCTGTCCTTTTCCGCTAAATGCATGTCTGTGTTTGAGCTTGATAAGGTGTGTGTGTGTGTTGCATTTCCAAGGTGGCAAACAAGTCTACAGATGCACACACGGAACACAGTACCGTCATTGCTGACACATGTACGTGCTTCTAAGTTAAATAAGCTGACCCTGAAGTTTTCTCTGTGTGTGTGTGTATGTGTGTTTGTGTGAGTTTGGCCTGCATTCCAGCAGCCCTGGGGTGAATTTGTCTCTGTGAGAGGCGACTTAAGGCCGAGCCCTGAGTAATACGCCATACAGAAAGTGTTTATGTTGGCCTTTGCACAGGAACCGCGCTGTCCTCTCACGGACAGGAGGGAGGCTGAGTGAAGAGTTCACATGGGCAGAACTTCCATCGCAAACATAAATAAAGCCCAAACCAAGTCATATGTCATTTTGGATTAGTTCTTCTAGGCCTGAAGTGTTTACTGTCCACCGTTGCGTTCGAATGAGAATTTATGAGTGCAGCATAACCGCAGACACACATGCACACAGGTTGAAAACCTTATCGCCCACTTCATCTAATCAGCGTGTGTTGGTGTACAGCTGGCTGGGTGGAGACGACTGTTATCAGCAGAATCTCAGCATGTGAGTCATTTCCAACATAGAGGTGGTGAAGAGGCTGCAGACATTTTCACATTCGCTTTCTACCTAACACTCCACCCGCTTAGGCCGGCCCGAGCTTGCTGTAATTGCTTTGTTAACATTTTAATGGGTTTGGTTCACTTTCACATGGCTAAATTTAACCAATTTGTGGTCAGTGAAGGACGATTATGTGCTTGCACATGTCCTCATCTACAAAACACCATGTAATAAAAAAGATTTAAACATCTTTGAATCTTTTAGCTCTATGGGCTTGCATGTTGAGTCAATGTGGCTGGGGTGGGATTGCAGCTGAAAGTGAATGTGTCAGAATGAGCGTCACATTCTGAATGTGATTAGAATAACCAGACTTTCTATCGGTTCATTTGATTTATGATTGTGTTTTTCTCTTTACCGCCTCTGCTTGACTGCTTGACTAATAGCCTGTTTTGTTGAGCTATGTTTCTGCCCGTCTGTCGATTGGACCTGCTTGCTACGCTGCCTGCATTATTGGTTTTGACCTCATGCTATCTCTGAAGACTGAAGATTGTCTCTGCCATTGCACTCACATTAAATATGTATTGTGCTGTTTTCATATCACAGTCCGTACAAATGTGGAAATTAAATGTTTAGCTATTTCAATGCCTCATTAGATTAAAAATGTCAGAAATTAACTCTTTTGCTGGCTGGTTAGGAGGGCAACAGCCTGCTTTGGTCTTATTGGTGTAGTGGTAAATTCCTTGGCAATGTACCATTTACATTTACATCACTTAGCAGACGCTCTTATCCAGAGTGACTTACATTTCCTAATTTCAGGGACAGTTCCCCTGAGAGCAACTTAGGATTAAGGGTTAAGGTCTTGCCCAGGGACTCAATGTTGGTAACACCAGAGGTCAGATTGGAACCCACAACCTCTTGGTCCAAAGGCGAGTGTTCTACCTCTAGGCCACCAACACCCTACCAAGAAGTACCAAGAGGTTGTGGGAAAAGGTTTTGCTCTATCCAACCTCCAGCACTACCTCCACTGAGGTTCTGAGCAGGACCTTTAACCTCAAGTTGCTCCAGAGTGATTGCCCCTGTAATTAGGAGAACAAAGTGCTGTTATTAGGACGGGATCATCCAGCCAAGGTTCTAAGTGATGATATACGAACATGACTTTCAATGGTTTCCATAAAGAAGGATCATTGCTGCCCAAATCTGGTGTGCATAGATAAAGTAAGTGATTATTTGTCATTGTGAACACACCACAGCACAGCGTACAGTCCACCACAATTACATTTGACCCATCCATGAAGGAGCAGTGGGCAGCTGACCTGGGGAATAGTGCTTGGGAATGGTACCCTGTGCATGGGTATCTCAATGGTACCTTTACCAATCAAGGATTCGAGGTGGTAACCTTCCGATGATCGGGTGAAATCCCTAACCGTTGGTACGCTACCAACTGATAAGAATGAGGATAATAGGATTGTACCCTCAGAGATTTTATACTTGTTTGCCCACATCTGCCCAAAAAATGACCATGTCATGTTTTTGCTTCCACACTTCTAGATCAAAATACTTAAGGCACCTTGGGTTAGGTTTTACACCACATGTAATCCAAACTGCAATTTTCCACTTCTGCCAAAGTGACTAAGATTTCATTCACATCTGTCTATATTCTAAGGCCTAATCTTCTTTAAACGGTATTATACTGAACCTTATAGAGCCTTGAATCTTTTAGAATTCTAGTGGAATGTGTGATTGAAGTTACTGGTTTTAACTTTTTTTGGTTAGATGATCTAATTCAGTCATTATCTGAACTGCTTAATCCTTACCAGGATTGGGGGACCAGAGCCTATCTCAGGACTACATGTGTGAGGTGGGGACCCAACCCTAGGTGGATACCAACACACCGCAGGGCCCACACAGGCACAAATCACACTCACAGCATACAAGGCCAATTTAGATTTGCCAATTAACCTATAGTGCATGGTTTTGGACAGTGGGAGGAAACCAGGGGCACCCAGAGAAAACCCGAGGATGCAAACACCACACCGAAAGGCCCTACGGCTGACCGGGGGCTCAAACCCAGAACCTTCTGACTGTGAGGTGGCAGCGCTAACCACTGCGTCACCATGCCGCCCTAAGGTTTAACTGTTAAGGCATAAAGAGATGTTGATGATAAGTGTTTAGTGCATGACACAGTGTCAGACAAAGTGTTAAAGCACACACACATACACACTCACACTCACTCAGTGTCGGCTCTCTCTAATCGGAGTGTGTCCATGTGCAACAGGGTGTGTAAAAACATGTCTGCTATCAGTGGATGCTTTCACAATAATGGCATAAATGTGGATGGATTCAAAAAGGTCAGAATAACTGTGTGTGGGTCTGTGTGTGTGTGTGTGGGTCGGTGATGGGTGTTTTTCAGTGTGATGAATGAAGGAAAACGCTGAGGCCTGTAAGGATAAGCACCAATCACTTCTCTTTTATACCAAACTCAATAGTGTTGAGAGCAAATATCAAAAGTCCCTCACTACACAATACAAAAGCAGCAACAACACAGCGCAAAGACAACAAAACAAGTCCAAAAAGCCATTTTCAGGAAACACATATGAATACACAAGCATGCTAGTGCATGCATGCTGTCATGCACACACACACACACTCCCAACTGATTCGCAAACACACTAATAGCAGGGTGAAGTGGTTCAGAATCAGAAGACTGGGCTCCCCGCTGTTCTGTTTAGGATTGACAGAAGATTTTAGCCTGAGCAGAACTAAAGGAGAAACGACTCCTTTTTACTCTCTTTCTCAAGACTTTGTTTGCACCTAACTAAGCTGAAATGGGGGGGGAAACGGGCCAGTGCCGGCTGCGAAATCCAGGAAGCCGTCTCCCTTTTCGGAAGTTAAAATCCCGGATCAGGCCTGATCTGTTTCGCCCAAGTGACCCTGCAAGCTGGGCTTAAAAGAAAGAGCTGAAAGAACAAGGGAACAAGTGGTGGTGGTGGGGGAGGACAAGTATGTCGCATTCGCCACACGCAGGACTTGTGATTTGTACTTGTTTTATAGCTCACGACAAGCCCGTAAATATGCAGCCATTACTCATGGTGGCCTGGCTGGAAAGAGTTAAAAAGCTGATAGTTAAACTGTGATGTTCGTTGTGAATAAAGTTAATTAAAAGGCCCATTATCGCTGGAAGAGTGTTTTAAGTTACTCAATAAATCGTTTTATAATCTTATCCAGCAGAACCTGCAAAGTGCTTCGAGTCTCATTCAGTATGGATGACTGGTTGCGAGAGAGCGAGAGAGAGAGAGAGGGAGGCTGAGAAATAGACGAGCTGCAAGAGAGAGAAAAACATTCGTCACCATGTTTGTACTCTGTACTCAGCTTGCATTTCACCTCCAGTTCTGTGTGCACACAGGCGCAATGAGGGAAAACCCACTGAGGTTCAGGTAAGTCAGTTTATGGCTCTGCTTTGACAGCGTGAGACCCTCATGAGAGGTGACCAGACTTTCAAACATGTTTAGTTTTCATCTGACCATGCGACAGCCAATCGGGAGCTAGTCGTGAGGGGCTAATCGGTCCTCATTACCCCATGTACACTACACAATGCACGACACACGATTTAGCTGCAACGTCGGCCGATCCCAAAAAAAACTGTTGCACAATTGAAAAATCAGCTGAAAATGGGCCGAAAATAACACAGTGTAAAAGAGAAATGCAAGTTAGAATAAGAAAAGGGAGAGGCTGAGAAAGATACGGGCTGCGAAAGAGAGAGAAACTGAGAAAAGCTACAAACTGGGCAGAGAGAGAGAGAGAGCCTGGAAAAGATACAGAATGGGAAAGAGAGACAGGGTCAGAGAAATGGAGATACACAATGGAAATGCAAGAAAAGTTAAGATACTGACAGAGAGAGGCTGGGAAATATAGAACGAGAGAGAGAGAGAGAGAGAGAGAGAGAGGGAGCGAGAGAGAGCACGCACGAGAGAGAGTGAGCGAGAGAGAGCACGCACGAGACAGAGAGCACGAGAGAGAGCGCACGAGAGTGAGCGCACGAGAGAGAGCGCGCGAGAGAGAGCGCGCGAGAGAGAGTGCACAAGTGAGCGAGCACGAGAGAGAGAGAGAGCACGAGAGAGAGAGAGAGCGCGCAAGAGAGAGTGAAGAGCACGAGAGAGAGAGAGAAGGTGTTGTTTGTTGGTGGCCTAGTGGTAGGACACTCGCCTTTGGACCAAGAGGTTGTTGCTTTGGATCCGACCTCTGGCGTTACCAACACTGGGTCCCTGAGCAAGACTCTTAACCCTCAGGGGAACTGTCCCTGAAATTAGGAAGTCACTCTGCATAACAGTGTCTGCTAAATGCTGTAAATAAATATGCAGCATTTTGTAACAGCAGTCAAGTGTAGAGATGTAAATTAAAGAGAGTGTGAGATAGAGAGAGAGATCGAGAGAAAGAGAGTGAGAGAGCACGAGAGAGATACAGATACAGAAAGAAGGTGAGAGAGATAGAGATGGAGATACAGGCTGGGAAAGAGAAAAGCTGGGAAGGAGACATTCTGGAGATGAAAGAGAAGCTAGGACAGATCCAGGTGGTAAGGAGACAGGGTTGGAAGAGGTAGGGAGGCTAAGAAAGAGACAGATGTGGAGAGAAAGAATAGCTGAGAGAGAGAGAGAGAGAGTTTGTGTTAATGTGGAGAATCTGCTTTGTTTGAAGACTGACTAGATGGATGGGTGGACGTGTGGTCATCGGGATGTACAGTACTGGGCAGCCTGGATGGATAGAAGGAGGAAAGAAAGATGAATGAAGGGATGATAGTTATTATGTTTAGTGCAGAAAGCCGGGAAAAGGAGGCCCAGTTATAGGGTGAATAATGTATGAAAACAGTTGTGAGTGGCCTTCAGGAAAGCCCAACACACATACATTTTCTCTTTCTCTTTCCACATCCTGTACTCCAAACCATGACCTCACAGCTATAATACAGACAAGCTGTATCAGTGCGGGAGAATGTCTGACCCAATGAAATATTCACCAGCCCTCACCTCAGCGGTGTGTGTGTGTGTGTGTTTGTGTACGTGTGTGTCCGCATGTGTTGGGGGTTTGCATGCAGGCTGTTCACATCTACGTTTGTAAGCTGCTGTTGTTCACATTATGCCCAAAAAAAGAAAAGAAAGAGGAAAGGGTGGAAAACAAAGCACATTCCAGTACAAGAACACACACACAGTTTAAACACACACACACACACACACACAGTCTATGTATTATTCTCTTTGTGAGGTCCTTCCATAGACTCCCATAATGACAAAAGTACATAATTTTACACCTACACCTAATCCTAACCCTAACCTTAACCTCAGTAACCAAAAGCACATCTTTTACCTCTTTTAGTTTCTCAAATAAAACAAGCACATTTTCTATAAAGTCATTTTTCCTCATGGGGACCTCTCAAATGTCCTCACAAAGCCCAAAAAACAGATAAAAGTGATTTTAGGGGACAAAAGGTCCCACAATGCGATAAATACAACACACACACACACACAGTTTAAACACACACAATTCAACAAAATGTGTAAAAGTGCTCTGGTTGCTCTTCTCTGACCCTTGACCTTTTGCTTTAGCCTTTAATGTGTGTGTGTGTGTGTGTGTTAGTGTTCAGCACAGCACTAACCTGGCAATCAAAACACACTAATCCACTGTGAATACAGACAAAATTGCCTCTTATCCCACTCACGAGCACACATACTCGCACATACACACACTCTGATGTTATTCCAAATAACTGAACCTATGTAATACTACACTTGTACCTAAATAATATTAATAGTGACGCACACTCATACACATGTATTCACACATACGGTACACACACAAACCCCTGGAAGATATTACCCTCTCCATGGGCAGATAGATAACCGTTTTCAGTGTGTTTTGATTCTGCAGTTTTCCCCTTTTTGTCGGAGATGTGTGGGAGGGGTATTAAATATTCATAAAACGACACAGTGTAAGGCTACAAGGGTGAGAGAAGCGGCGATGAAAACAGCATCTCCAGCTCAGTGCCGTGGCCAGTTACACAGCAGGCATCCAACTTCAGAGCGCTGGTCTAAAAAAGCAGCATATCTGCAAGTAGTACTTACCGATTACAAGAAAATCAGTGAATAGGGAGTCGGGCGCATCGTTGGCTGAATCGAGCCAATGCATGGGGTTGATTGAGTCAGTCTCGAATCTATGTGCAACTGATCTCACGTCAGATTTGAGACAGCCAACTCTCCAAATACAGGCCTGAAAATGCAGCAAATCTGCAGGCATGAGTCATGGATTATGAGGGAATCCGAGACTAGGGAGTCAGGTGAATCAGTAGCTGAATTAAACCAATACTTGGGTCGAACGAATCAGTTTGTGAAACGTGAAGCTGACCTTGAATGTGATTTGTATGTGGGACACTGCACAGCAGGCATCCAACTTCAGTCTTAAAAAGCAGTTAATCTGCAAATACAATTGATCGATTACAAGGGAATCAGTAACTAGGGATTTGAATGAATCATTGACTGAATCAAGCCGATATTTGCGTTGATTGAATCAGTTTGTAAAAAGCGTGAAGGTGACCTTGTGTCAGTTTTGTACGTGGTATAATGCACAGCAGGCAGCCAACTCCAGACCGCTGGTCTTAAAGAGCAGCAGATCTGTAAGCAGGAGGGTTGTTAGGGAATCAGTGACTAGGGAGTTGAGTGAATCATTGGCTGAATCGTGCAAATGATTCAAATGTTCCTTGAATTAATTTTGAATCAATATGAAGCTGACCTTGTGTCAAATTTGCATGTTATACATACCAACTTCAATGAGCTGATCTAAAAAAGCAGCAGATCTGCAAGCACAAATCACTGATTATGAGGGAATCAGTGACTAGGGAGTTTGATGAATCGTTGGCTGAATCAAGCCAATATTTGTGTTGGTTGAATCAGTTGGTGAAAGGTGACTTCAGGTTAGAATTTTATGTTGTACAGTACAGAAAGCAGCAAATCTGCAAATACAGGTCTCCTTTTATGAGGGAATCAGTGACTAGGGAGTGGGGTGAATCATTAGCTAAATTGAGCCTATATTTGTGCTGTTCAAATCAGTTAGTGAAACATGAAGCTGACCTTGTGTCAGATTTATACATTGTAGAGTACACAGCAGAAACCCATCTGCTCAGGTCAGATTAGTATCAGAGCAGCCACTCAACCTCAGAACGTTGGTCTTTGGAAGCAGCAGGTCTGTAAGCATGTGTCAAAGAATACGAGGGCATCAGTGAGTAGGGAGTTGGGTGGATCGGTAATTGAATCAAGCCAACACTGCTGTAGAATGAATCAAATTTGTATGATGTACAGTGCACAGTGCTCAATTCCAGAATGCTGGTTATTAAATGCTACAGTCTGCACATACGTGTCAGTGATCTGGTTAGGACTTGGCAGGAATGCTAACAGTTAGCCGTTAGCCACTAGCCGTTAGCCCGTGTAACGTGGTCAACCCAAACACGGATTGGTGCGCGAGTAGGTAGGATGGCCATGCGAGTTGATATAAGATCTCTCTACAGTAAGAGCAAGATTTCCCACAAGAAACCACGTTCTATAAGACACACACTCAATCAAGGAGAAGAACCAAATAACTGGAGCACTCACAGTCGATGCTGAAATGAATCAGCGTTGGGCCAGGTTGACTCGATGACTGAGCGACGCGCCGCCAGGAAGTGACTCCTTTTATACTCTCTGAATCACAACCGACCACTTCTGGGTCCTAGTGCCGGTCGCGTTACGCAGTGTGCGTGACAATACGAGTCACCGATTACGAGGGAATCAGTGACAAGTTGGTTGAATAGTAAAACACTATCTTGGGTCAGATTTGTACAGTATTGGAGATGATGGAAGCAGAGCTGACCTCAGGTCAGATTTGTATGTTGTACAGAGATGGTAGAGTGGAGGTGATGGATGCAGAGCACAGGTGCTTTATTTTTCACTTAGTTACTTTCACAACGTTCACATTGAGTTTGTCATTGCACAATACATTAAATTCTGTGCTACAGTTGGAATTTGTTTGGATGGTGTATGTGTGTGTATGTGTGCGTGTGTGTGTTGTCTGTCCGACTGTCATCACACACTCACAAAACACATAGAGAGGAAGCATGAGTTGGCCTGGAATAAGAACTGCATTGACACGGTCAGCCGAGTTCATCTTCTTATGTTGATTTTTCCGTGGCTAAAATGATGAATCATGGATAACACACACACACACACACATTTCTGTCTTGTTTCCTGTCCTCCAAGACTATGGCCATACACACAGCAATTTGAACCTTTGACCCCTGTATTCCAGTGAGATGCCTTTAAGACACACACACAGACAAAGCCACGGTGAGGTGTGCCTGCTGGAGGAGATGGGCTCCATATTAGGAGTAGGAGACAATGTAGGGTTCAGAAGGCATGAGCAATGTTCTGCACTGCACTGCAGACCCCACACACACACACACACAAACACACACACCGTAAAATGCCACTGACAGCTTCACACATTCTTGGGAGGCTATGGCCTCATAAGCACACAGAGCCAGCCATGCTGCAGTGGAAACAAATACCACACACACACACGCACACACACACACACACACACACAGAGGCTAAATAGTGCAGGTAATATCGATTTCCTGCAGTTACGCACCTATGGTGGTTGTTTTGTTCCCTGGGACACATTTGGAGTTGATGTAAAATCAGTTTATTCTCCAGTGGGAAAAAGTCTCGCTGAACGACAGAGCAGTGCTAGGCTGCTTTTTGGGAATGTGTGTGTGTATGTGTGTGTGTGCGCGTACATAAGAAATATGAAAATATGAAGGTAGATTCCTTTAGAATCTGCCCAATAAGACATTGTTCCTACCTTCTTTAAAGTAAAGTTTAGGATTAAGTGTTAGGATTAACACCATGTTAATGACCGTGCGCATGAGCGCCATTGCTCGCTAAAACGCTCCAGTTCGGTCAAAATGTAAACTGCCCTCCAAAAGTTTGGAAATGCCCATGGCAAAGTGGGGTTCTGGACGATATCAGCATAAATCCTCATCATTTTTTGGTGCAAATACATTATAGTAACTTGATATTATCTTTGGATACCAGCAATAATCATTTTTATTTTTATTACATAATAACGGCTATATATACTGTACATGTCAACGTCAGACATGCCCCTTTGCCAGCTGTGATATCTGGTTACTGGTTTAAACTTGGCCCAGGTTTTTCAAAGATTTTTGGGTCAGCACACCTTAATAGCTTCAACAACTGATTGGTTCATTGACAGCTCGGATGCCCAGATTATGCGGAGCTATAATAGCTGCTAATGGTGGATATTTTGATGAATCCAAAATTGAAGTATTTTCAATGTATAAACTGTTTAATAAACTGTTTATGTAATAAAATAAAATATCTTTTCGTAGCTTGTGTCGTCCCTTATCAGTGCAACATTATCACAAATGAAAAGGGATTCATGGCAATACTGTCCAAAACCCCACTTTGCCAGGGGCGTTTCCAAACTTTTGGAGGGCAGTGTATATGTTGGCAGATATCTAAATGTACAATATCGGTATCGTATCGGACATTACAAAAGTGGTATCGTGACATCTCTAGTTTGTGTATGTGTGTGGTGTAAGAAAGAGAGATATAAGAACTGTTTTCATTAGAATGTGTGCTCTAAGAGGTGTAAACAGCATGTGCTGAGATGATTACAGATTTAGTTTCAAGATTAAGATGAAATGATTTAAGATTAGGATGTGATTATAGTTCATATTTAATGAAGGGAGTCTTACAAATCAGTGAAGATTAACAGAATTGGGTCCAACCCGACAGCCTGTGTGTGTGCATATATATTTGTGTGTGTGTGTGTGTGTGTGTGTGTGTGTTTATGACGAGATAAACTTCAAGAAAGTAAACACATGTAAACATAAGTGGGTAGGAGGCGGCAGACAAACTACTGTCAAGTGTACAAAGTAAACATGCCACTCAAGATGCCAAGGTAAAGCTCACCCTTCAGCCTCTCTCTGTCTCTCTCACACACACACACACACACACACAGTATCAAAGAGAGTTTGTGTTGCCAACCGCAGTCTTCAGTGCAGGTACTGTTCACTCTTTAATTACACCAAAACTTTCTCTCTCTTGCTCTCTCAGACACACAGTCTCACGCCCTCTTTTCTGTGCAAATTGCTGTCGGGAATATTTCCCATTTTCCTCCTAAAAGCAGCGTGAAAACGTTTCAATCTTGACATAAAGGAAGCGAACAAAACGTTGAAACTTCGATAGGCTGCTGACTGGAAGTCCAGAACTCTCACATCACATCACATCACACTGGCAACTTCCCAGAGAGTTAGCTCAGCAACACCGGACACGTGCCATAACACACACACATACACACACACACACACACACACACGGGGCATGTGCACTTTAATTTAGTAATGCAAGAAGGGTGAAAACAGCTTATTCTGAGTGAAGAGAGACAGAGAGAGAGAGAGAGAGAGAGAGAGAGAAAGAAACCTTAAAAGTTTGTCCCATGTAACAGAAACTCGTTAAAACTTCACTGACAGAGAGTGAAAAAGACCCAAACACACAGAGATAAAGACACATAGAGAAAAAGAGTCAGATAGATAGACAGACAGATAGACAGATAGACAGATAGATAGATAGATAGATAGTGAAAGCTTAAGCGCTTTGCAACTTTGTCCTCTGTTACAGAGACTTTTCCACAACTTCTCTTGTAAGTTCTGTCAGTAGAGCCAGTGCAGAAAAGAGAGTGAGACCGAAGGTAATACAGAGAGGGAGAGAGAGAAATAAAAAGAAGAAGAAAGTAGGGCATGTCACATGAGCCTACCTCACACGCAGAGGCGCAGGTCCGGCGGTGGCTGTGTTTGGCAATAGCCGCTGGAGGGGGAGCAGGTGCTGGTCCCAAAGAGGGAGGGCTGGAAGGAGGGTGGACGTCCCAATCACGCCACACGCCGCCTCTCTCTCTCTCTCTCTCTCTCTCCCTCTCTCACACACACATACACACTCACACACTCCTCCAAGCTGTCGTGAGAGACTGCTGTGAATGGGGTGGGGGGAGAGACGGAGAGGGTGGAGGAAAAGTTTGCAAACAGAGGAAAGCGAAAGAGGAGCAAGTTCCCCTCCAAGCACTTTCGCTTTTTCAAACGTCTCTCTCTCGCACTCTCTTTTTCTCACTCGCACTCACACACACACACACACACCCACAGGAAAGCGTTGAGCACGGTGGAGTCAGAGCGCTGGCTGAAGTGGGACAGCCATCTGTTGAAACACGCCTGCCGCTTCGCCTTTCTTACTCCCTTGCTCTCAGAGCGGCAGAGGGAGAGAGAGAGAGAGAGAGAGAGAGCTGGGGGGCTGACCTCACTGCCAACGTCCAATCTGAGCACACCCTCGGAGCAGGGCAGGCGGGGCGAGAAAGAGGGAGAGGGAGAGAGAGAGAGGGGGGGAGAGAGAGAGAGTTGGCTTGTCTGTGCAGTATTAACTCTCACTAATGTGCATTTACCATTGTGTGGGTTAAAAAATAAACACTTTGTAGAAACAACACACACACAGACATTTTTCTAAAAATTTCACATAGAGCATATTTCACAGTGTCCGAGTCTTAATCTTGCTGGATTAAAAATATTTTTTTGGCTCTCATCTTTTTGAATAATAACTTTTTAAAAATGTTAGTGCTAAAGAAAGACTTTAAAAAATTGTATTAGGTTTATGTAGTACACAAACCCAAACCAAAAAAAATTAAAAGAATGAAAAAAAGAATAAAAAATACTTATATATACACAGCTCCGGAAAAAAAAAAAGACACGACATCACTTTATTTCTGATTCATTGTTTTATACAATATATATTATACATTGTTTTTGTTGATGATATACAAATATACAAGTCAATATTAGTTTATAACTTTACCATGTTTATTTCACAATTCCAAACATTTTTGGAGTAAAGATCTTATCTATTATCTTATTGTCTTATGGAGTAAATGATCGTAGTCTAACCTGGATGTTGCAAACTACACATGTATTATTTTACAACTAGTCGAAAAGCCTGCTACAGCAGGCAAAAATAATGGCGAAATAGCCAAAAAGTAATGAAGAAAGTAAATAGTTAAATTGAAATCAATGTTTGCTTTTTATTTTCATGAAAACCATATGATATCAACACCTAAATGTCATAGATTTCCTTACACAACATTTTTGGTGAAGCAGGCGGAGCTGTTATTAAGCTGTTTCCCTTGTTTAGCCCCATCCACTACATGGACCTTTACATCTGCTGACCTGCGTACACGGAAGAATGCTACATATACACTGCCCTCCAAAAGTTTGGAAACGACCCTGGATATTTTGATGAAGTATTTTCTATGTATAAACTGTTTAATAAACTGTTTATGTAATAAATTATCTTTTCGTAGTTTGTGTTGTCCCTTATCAGTGCAACATTATCACAAATGATAAAGGATTCATGGCAACACTGTCCAAAACCCCACTTTGCCAGGGGCGTTTCCAAACGTTTGGAGGGCAGTGTAATTGTCCGTGGCTAAATAATTGTCTTGTGTTCGGCAATATCTCCAAATGTGTGGTGTGAATGAGCAGCGTCCTTAAGGGAAAAATAATCAGTTAAATGAAATTTAAGGTTTACGATAACTCGTTTAGTATTGTCGGGAAGTGCCGTAAAAATCTTATTTCACCTCGTACGATAAACCGTCGCTGGGATGATGCCTCCTCCTGCATTTCGCTTGCGCACTTCAAAAGCAGGCAAAAATAACGGCTCCCTTGTATGAGACTTTTGATTGGTCACACGTGATTGATGGGCACCAATAGGACTGAGGACTGTCATTAAATGAATATGGTCCACAAGTCCACGGTGTCCTCATGTGCTGTTTCCTCAAATCAGCTGACTGAATCAGGTGTAAAGGTGGAATATAACACGTGGAATCGCTGCTAAAAAACTGCAGTTTTATATTAAAATATGGACTGCTTTCTTATTTTTCACATTCCTGCAACTGCAACAGCTCACGAAAGAATAACTACCTGAACAATTTATACTCACAGCCACATATTGCAAAGTCAATGAAAATTCGGCCACCGAAAATTTTTGGACAAATTTTGCCAAAAAAAGCATTTTCGTTTTTTGGCAGAAAGACTTTTAAAATTGGTCGAAACAGGATGTTGTGATAGCTTTCTTATTAGAATGTTTATTACGCAGCTCGCCCACAAGTGAGTTGGAGCGCTCGCAGCTCTAACGTCAAACGTAAGTTCAATAAGATCTTCCTCTTTATTACTTTATTACAAAACACATATTTTAGCTGAAAAAAACAAAACAAAACAAAAACGACCACTGTTCTACACACAATACAGACATGTATTGATCATTTCTTTATTTGGGCCCACACTGGTGGATTGTGGGGAATAGGTAAAGATAATTATAGGGGGAAAAAAAAATTATCAAATTATTTCTTCCATTATTTGTATCCAGATGGATACAAAATTAATTAAAAAAAGTATTTCTGTCTGGCACTAGCCTTATTTTTTCTTCACAGTACTAAGTCATAGAATATTCATATAAATTTCATATGAATTTTCACTATGCAACTCTGAACCCTAATTTGTAGTTTGCAACCATATTTTTCTCTTGTAGTCTGTTAAATATCAATTTAAACAAATGTACAAAAATGGACAAAAGAGAGAAAATGAAATTTTTCAAAAACAAAAACAAAACAAAACAAAAAAAACAGGCTCAAAGGTTTCTTTCATGGAGAGTATCCAAAGCGCACACATGTACACACTAGAGTTGGGATCAAGACCACCTAAACTGAGACCGAAACAAGACCAAGACCACAGGGTGTCGAGACCGAGACAAGACCAAGACTCTGAAGGACCGAGACCGAGACCGGACCAATGCAATGTTAAACATGTTTATTCAATATTTCTCTCTTACATATCTATAATGAGGAAATCACTTCACCGGAAGCAGTTATCCAAACTGATCACATCATATGTTAAACTCAACGAACCACAGTGAACACTCCTCAAGACCAAACTCACTGTCTTATTAGCTTGCAGAGTTTTTATTATGCAGAGACATTCTATAATTAGACAGATAGATAGATAGATAGATAGATAGATAGATAGATAGATAGATAGATACTGCCATACATTACATGGAATTAGCTGCACAGATACAAGATGATTTACATAATTTACATAGGTTCCCCTCTTCTTTTTAACTCTCCTCTCATTCTACAGCCCCCTCTGTCCATCTGCATGGTCTGTGTGTGTGTGTGTGTGTGTGTTTTGGCTGTAGATTCTCAGACACCCTGCCCCCTCCTGCACTGTGTAAAACCACCATGAGAAAAAGGCTCTCACCAGCTGCCACACACATGTACCGTGACATTAAGACTTCAGACGGATTCTACACACTGTGTGTGTGTGTCTCTGTGTGTCTCTGTGTGTCTGTGTGTGTGTGTGTGTGTGTGTGTGTTCAAACATGCTCATGTTATTCACTCCATATGCAGAAAACACCAGCACACAGTAGACATGTACAAATGCTTAGGGTCTGTTACCATTATGATGATTGGCCGTGTGAAACGAGGGTGTGAGAGAGTCAGAGAGAGAGAGAGAAAGAGAGAGATACAGAAAAAAACTGTTAGAGAGAGAGAGTGATAGAGACAGAGAAAAATGGAGAGGGAGAAAGGGGGGGGGGAGAGAGAGAGAGAGAGAGAGAGCTGTAGATGGTATGTGGTGGAACTGTAAGGTTATCCACTGGCTGAGAGAGTTTTGCGTTTCATGCAGAACTAAGCCCAGAATAAAAAATGAGGGATTCCAGTTGTCAGAGGAAAGCAAAAGTACAGAGGAGTGAAGGAGAAGTGTGTGTGTGTGTGAGAGAGAGAGAGAGTGTGAGAGAGATTCCAGCCACACTGTGATAGGTAGCGCTGGGAGGAACAATTTGCTTCATTCGTAGTCCTCTTGAGTTGAGCTGAACACAGTGGCTCACACAACACACGTCTACATAGACAACAAACACTGTAAATACTACATTTACACACATTCATTCATATACAGTTCGTAGTGTAATGGTCAGGGAGTTGGCCCCATGATCAGAAGGTCACTGATTCAAATCCCAGACCGGTAAAGGTACCACTGAGGTACTCATCAGCAGGGTACCGTAGTTGGGCAGTTGGTAGTGTAATAGTTATTGAGAGGCCACATTTCGTTGTGGTGCAGTGTGTGCTGTGCTGTGTTCACAACGACAAGTGATATAAATAATCACCCACTTGAATACACTCGACAATGTGCCAACTGTTCTTAGAAAGATTATTTAAGTGAGTGATTATTTGTCGTTGTGAACACATCACAGCACAGCACAAAGTGTACCACCAGGAAATGCGACCTCTGCATTTGACCCATCCATGAGGGAGCAGCGGGAAACTGACATGGGCAGTGCCCGGTACCTTGCTCATAAGTACCTCAGTGGTACCTTTACTGGTATGAAAATCAAACTGCCGACCTTCTGATCACAGGGCCAACTCTATAATATGATGGTTTTCTGAAAACAAATTTCAGAAAAGAAAAATGTTGGTGAATGAGGACTATTGCCTCTAAAAGAACATGATTTCTGTCCTCAGTCTGAGAAATCCCTGCAAAACTGAGACCTCGTTAACCACCGCTGCTCTTATCCGTCCATGTTCCTTTCTGTCAGGACCATTTGCTGACAAAAAAGGCATCAAGCATCACATCCAATAAGGAGCTTACATGGAAAAAAGCACAGCCAGATTTTGCACTTTGGCCAGTCCTAATCCCACTCGGTGAGGCTCGATTGAAAGCGCTGGATTATCTTTAATCTACATCCCCTGCTGAGACGATGTGCAAACGATCCTCATCAGATTTGTCATCTGCTTTCTGTGAGGAGAATCTCCTGGGAATGTGTTGTGAGATTTGCTGCTTTTTCTCTCTGTTTTCAGGCTGTAATCCAGATTACCTGAGAGATTTATCACATAATATTTATGACAATATATGTTAAATAGAAATGATTTATCTTTCAATTAGGGCCAAGCAGGATAGCGTACTGTTTACCGCGGTAGAACATTGAGCCCCATTCACCAACCGTTCTTAGGAGGAAATTTGTTCTTAAAACACACACAGAATTTTTACGAAGATTCTGATCATCACTGGTGTTTTCTTAATAGATAAAACAGAATCTATGCTGAAATCATTCAATTAGAATTTGTTGGCAACAGATGTTTTGGAAAATTAAAAAGATAATCAGATTTTTTCAATGATTACATTGTGAACAGACAACAGCACAGCACACAGTCTATCATGATAAAATGTGACCTCTGCATTTGACTCATTCGTGAAAGAGCAGTGGGAAACTGACATGCGCAGTGCCCAGGGAGCAGTACTTGGGGACAGTACCTTGCTCATGCCGGGATTCGAACCGGTGACCTGCAGATCATGGGATGAATGTGCTAACGCCACCAACTGCCCCCCAAAAAATTTAATGCAGTAAAATTATTCTATTGAATCTTAAGCCACCATCTCACCTACACTTTAACCTGTAAAAGCTGTAGTTTTCCTGTAATGAGGAATGTATAAAATGGAATAAAAGTTGATTTGGTAACTGCAGACCTAGTAGTATTTCTAGCAAAGTTCGGGGAATGCTTCAGTGTCGATAAAAACTGATATTTGCTGAGTTAGAGCATGTCCTTCTGATTTTTGACATGCGACAAAAGGAAATCCTTCTAGCGAATGATAGCTAACTGCTGACTGCTTCTCAATCTCACTCTAATGTCATGGATCCATCCAGGGTTTCCAACAAGTTTGTACAGCCTTACCTCTAGTGTTGTAGTACTCAAGATCGGTTTTTAAAGGTCTTGGTCTCCTCTCGGACTCGGCCACATTTGTACTGGGTCTTGTCATGGATTCGGACCAAGAGGACCCGGAATTTTATTTCGAGACCAGCCGAGACCACGGCTCAGAGAATATTATTATTATTAATGAGCTGTTTAATGTCGGATTGGATAAATTCTTACTTCAAGTGCAACCAATTACGTTACATCATTACACCATTACACCAGTACTGTTGTCACTGCACTGGCTCCCTGTACGTTTTAGCATCGATTTCAAGCTTTTAATGTTTGTTTTTAAATCCTTAAATGGCATTGCTCCACCTTACTTATCTGAACTATTAACTGTCAGGAAGTACAGCAGAACCTTAAGATCAACTGACCAACTCCTATTAGAGGTTCCAAGATCTAAATATAAACAATGGGGAGGTAGAGCATTTTCTGTAGCCGCACCTAGTCTTTGGAACAAACTCCCCCCTGAGATTCGAGCTATTTCTGACGAAGGCCTTTTTAAATCAAAACTTGACATTTATTTTGGAAGGCTTTTAATCTTTAGTTAGGGTTTACGTTTCATTTTGTATCACGTACACCATGCTGTGTCTTGTGATTTCTTATTGTGTGTTCTATGTATTGTGTCTTTATATTTGTTGTAGCATATGATACTGTTCCAGTGACACTGTATTCTGTGGTACCTCACTCTGTTTTTACGTTACATATTTTTATATTTTAATTTTTTTTTTTTGACTGTGAAGCGCCTTGGTCACTTTTAGTGTTGGAAAGCACTATATAAATAAATGATTGATTGATTGATTGATTGATAGTGCCGACCGCGGTTACCCGAGCTGCCCCCTTCACACATGCGCCGTAAACTTTGCACTTTATTGTTTCTGACCATAATTACTATATTATTTCTACTTGTTGATGGAGTCGACAGGCTTCAGTATATCTTGGATATGCTGGGTTTTTGGATTTTACAATTCAAATGTTGAATGTTTGACATTCTTTGTTCTGTTTTCTGATTATTGCAATGTAAGAGAATAGTCAAGAGAGAAGTAATGAATAAATATTTTTAATGTTGCATAGTGTATGTTCTTTGTTCGTTCAGCTCTTTTTGAGGGGTGCTTAGGCTTTGCATGTTCCACTTATTTGTCATGCGGTGTAAAACGCCCATTGATCCGGTCTCGACTCGGTCTCGGCCAGCCCTGGTCTTGGTCAGGTCTTGGTCTTGACTACAACACTACTTACCTCTGAAGAAACAGGAACTGGAAACTGTGGAACTGGAACCCCAAAATTAATGGGAAAAAGCACAGATCCAGTTTTTTATTGCAGTGGGATTTCCCTCCAACGTTTACCGGGTGCACATTTACTCTGGGTAGTTTTTATCAAAAGCACACAGCTCCAGTTTGCCTTTCTATGAGCCACTTTGTTTGGTCCGAATTAAAAAGTAAACCTAATTTGCAGCGTGAAGTCCATTTTTGTGACGGTATGAATAAAATGAAAGCAAACATTGTAATTATTCGGACTCCTGGTGACCTCCAGGTTACTTCTGATTGCTTGGCAATATAAGGCAGTACCACAGTGTGACCTTCCAGTAGAAGAAACACACACTTCGTGACTCGCATTTTCACAGCATTTTTTGAGCGCTGCATGTAAATCGGCTCTTTAACCGCCTCAGAAAATATGCTGGTCTTCGTTCCTATTCCCTCCCCTCTCTTTCTGTCCCGCACCCGTTCTCCCTCGCTGCGCTTTTCCTCCCTGGTCATTCCTGCACTAATAGTAGCTTAATCATAATAAATGGCCCTTCACAGCTATAATCCAGGTTTAGGCTTTACGGCCCGCGGCAACCTCCGCGTCCAAACCCGGAGCGTCCATAATGAAGAATTATAATCACGCCGACCAAATCGCTCTGCAAATGACTAAGCTGCACTAGATGCAGTCAGACGGCTCCTCGGAGAGACGACACTGCTTAGGAAGACTAATGCAGCTCCTTAAAACAACGGCGACCGCATATGTATCCATATTTCCAAAAACAGCTCAGTGTGTACTGACGCCTTTATCTGTGTGTGTGTGTGTGTGTGTGCGTGAAATAGTGAGAGAGAGAAAGAAGGACCAATTCCTTTAGAATTTGACCTGCAATGTCCATCCGAATGTGTCTGCTTTAAGGTTAAATTTAGGTTTAGGGTTAGGATTAAACTGGGGTTAGATATATATATATTATTATCTTAAAATATGATGAAAATTAGTGCAAACCATGAGAAACGTTCCCACAACGTGTGTGTGTGTGTGTGTGTATCAAAAGACGGTACAGAAGTCTACCGTGGTATGTATGTTTTAGGGTCGCCAACTGACCCGTATTAGTTGGGACCTTCTGTATTTGTAATGACATATTGCACCACAACGAAATGTGACCTCTGAATTTGACCCATCCGTGAAAGAGCAGTGGGCAGCTGACATGGATAACGGCCAGGGAGCAGTGCTCGAGGGCAGTGCTATATTGGCCTACTGCTCTTTGGTCAGTTTCACTGAGCAAATTTGGTAAGAGACACAAACTTGGTAAGTCTAGTTATTTTTATGGCACAGAATAAAGTGACTGATTATTTGTCATGGTGCACGCAGCACACAGTGGACCACAACGAAACGTGACTTCCGCATTTGACCCATCCGTGAAAGAGCAGTGGGCCGCTAACATGGGCAGCTCCCGGGAAGCAGTGCTTGAGTAGGCTACCTTGCTCATGAGTATCTCAAAGATAGCTTTACAGGTCTGGGATTTGAACCGGTGACCTTCCGGTCGCAGGGCGAACAACCCCAACCGTTGTGCTACCAAGTGCCCCAAAAGACAAACTTGCAAACACTAATTCCATTGGCTAATACAATTTTCCAAAAGGCATCTTTGGAAAATTGTATTAGCCAATGGAAATTAGTGTTTGCAACTGTGTTGTATTACGAGCTTGTGTAAATTAAGGTTGACTATAAAATGCGTGTTGGCTATTAGCTAAGGAAATTAGAATCGATTACCGATGCGTAACTTCGTGTTAGTTGCCTTAGTTACACTAGTTAGCTAATTTCAGCAAGGGTACTAATAGAAATGGCAATGTAACCTTTTTATAAAAAAGTGTTATAGGACCCTATGAAATCCGTTTTGTTTTTTTCCTAAATTCCATTTTTTCCATTTTTATTCTTCTGAATTCTGTGTTTTACGTTATAATAATATTTATTCACCTAAAAAGTGTCTAATTACGGAGTGGATGGGAAAAAAGAACAATAGAAAAAAATTCACATTAAATGACTGTTATTCAACTTCAACAAAGTGCTGGGGTTCAGCAGAACATTTACTGCTTTGGTAAAACATTTACCTGTAAACAACAAAAACCATTCATTTTTTTCAAAAAGGCAAAAAACGCTTCTGATGTGAGTTTTGACTGTAAGTGGTCGCCACGTTGTTCTTGCGGTGCAGTCTATCGTGAAGGCAAAAACTTACAAAAGAGTTGTTCTCCAATTCATAAAAAAATCGCTTTGGGTAACGTTTGCCTAAACTTAGCACCAACACTTGAATTCGCCATTTTTTTGAGGATTTTTGAGGAGTTTCTTCGCCATAACTGACTGTTGACGTTTTCCTCTGTGTCTGTAAAGTTTGTGTGTGTGAAAACCGAGTCCCGCCTCAACACGTAACACGTACAGGGGGCTGCAGCGGCCAAAATTGATTAGAAACCATTGCGTTGCTTTGCCCACACACCGATATCAGCGAATTATATGACTTTCCACGTTTTACAGCGGATTCCATTTTATTTGTTGAATTCCGCGATTCCATCTGCGTTTTCCACATCGCAGGAATCATGGGGCCCTAGTGTTACATCTACCGCCTTTGTGCCCATTTTGCTCAATTACTGTTTGTGTAATTAGAAAAAGGAAGAGGTTCTGAATAAGAGTGTCTGCTAAATGCTGTAAATGTAAGTGTTGGTGCAAATGAATAATTACGGGTGGAAACCAACAATAACTAGCAGAAAACAACATTAATTAGAGACCTAGAAGCAGAGGTTGGAGCTAAGCATTTGTTGTTCTAAAATGTGCACAAAATATGTTATACCAGCCAACTGTGTGTGTGTGGGTGTGTGTGTGTGGGTGTGTGTGTGTGTGTGTGGGTGAGAGTGTCTTGCCACTGTATAAATGTCATTATTCTGTCGGATTAAGTCTGATATTACTGACAATCTGGAAGCCACTAATCCACTAATTAGTCGAATAATCCTCTCATCAATAGCACTCCTCTCAGAACAGACTCTTGCTCCCCAGACTCCTGCGAGGAGAAGAGCGAGGAGTCGTCAGCGCCGCTCACTTTCTGACACTCGCGTCGTCACCGCCTCGGGGACTTTCTGTCATTCACTCAGCGCCAGGGGCGAGCTCTATTTGGAGCCTGCACTAGGAAGCCGATAAGAAGGTAAAACCCTGACGTCCGCGGGCATGTTCTCCTTTCTTTACAACATGACACGCGTCAGACGCGAAAGGGCCGGAAAACGAGTCGAGTTGCGAAAAGCGGAACGGAACAGTAGGAAGGAACCGAGAGTAGACAGGAAGACAGGTGGGGCCTTCTCAGAAACTTCAACTGAATCTAGATGGTGAAAAGAACTTCTGAGGAAGCAGAGATATTAAAAAACGAGGCCTGTGGTTTGGTTAAGCTTTCGCGTGAGAGGTTTACTGTGCACGTGAGGCACGAGGCCGCACAAAAGCAAGCGAGAGAAAGTGTCTGGCGAAGGGATCTGACTCAAACAGGTAGAAGGAGCCACAAAATATTGACGAAATGAAAGAGGAAGGAGAGATAGGCAGACGTTATGCTATTAAGAGAAGAGAGAGAGAATGGGGTGAGGGAGAGGAAGAAGAAGAGAGGGACAGTCAGAGGAGAGAGAGAGAGAGAGAAAGAGAGATTAAGAGAGGCATTAAGAGAGAGACATTGAGAGAGAGAGAGAGAGAGAGAGAGAGAGAGAGAGAGAGAGAGTGATACCTATTACAAGCCAGAAACCTAGAGAGAAAGGTATGAAGTGGAAGAAAAAGAGGGAGTGACTGAGTAAACGAGAGAAAGGTGTAAAATTGAATTGGAAGTAAAACTGAAGTGGAAGAAAAGAGCGAATGACTGAGTAAACGAGAGAAAGGTGTAAAATAGGTCTGACAGGGTAAAAGTGACATTAAAGAGCAGTGTTCCACAATGTCATGTCTGAACAGGACACTGCTCTCCTGCCAACACACACTCACGTCACACACTCCTCCTGCACCTCACACTCGCCGTTAACTCACACTGTCACACGCTGCCAGGGTGGAGTTTAACACACTTAACAAACCGGCTCCTGCTTCCTATTCCACCCTTAAACACACACAAACACACACACACACACACACACACATCCTTGTACTTATATAGTAGTGAGGACCTCCATTGACTTCTACATTACTGTATGTAAATAATACTACACCTAACCCTAAACATAACTCTAACCATAACCTCAGTAACCAAAAGCTAATCTTTCTACACTTTAAGTTTTGCAAATAAACTTGTACTTTTTTGTAAAAGCAGTTTAAAGAAGTGAGGACCACTAAAAAAGTCCTCACTTCCCAAAAATGTCCTCACTCTGCTGGTTAAAAACTCATTTTGGTTCTCACTAAGTAGCAAGTACAAGAACACACACACACACACACACACACAGTTTTGTCCACTTTCTATAAAACAAAGCTCTTTTTGTCACACAGTTGTAAGTAGATTTTACCTTGGTGAAAATTTATTAGACCATTGGTATGGATAATTGAGAGCACAAGTTTGTGTGTGTGTGTGTGTGTGTGGGGGGGGTGGGTGGGTGGTTCTGCAAGTAAATCAGCTCAGTACACACTTGACTAATGCTAACCGGCAGCACTTGCTCTAATCCATTATACATGCCTGGTGTGTGTGACATGTGTTGGTCTCGCAGTGTAATCTAACCACACCTTCACTACACAACTCATACAAATGTATTATTCATAAATGTAAACAAACGTGTGTGGCATTATAAAGCTCATAAAGCAGTAGTGCGGCTGGATGCAAGCTTATGGCAGACTAAGACTAAATCTAAAGCAGGTCCCAAAATTTACACCAAACCAACCAAAGTGTGTAAGGCTTGTGAGGAAAGGCTGGGTCTTAACACTGTATTATACTTGATTAATTTATTTAAAAAGTCAAAGTCAAAGTAAACTTTATCATTTCTGCTATATACTGTGTTGTGTTCAATTTATCCTCCAGTATTTCGACAGTAATGTTTGGTCTGGCCGGATTAACGCACACTCCTTGATTCCAAAAACAATTATTTATTCATATAAATGCCAAAACAAAATTGAATGAAACTGTAAAATTATGTTTCTAGCGAAAAATTCGTTCCAGACGTTTTATAAGAAACAAAAAACAAAAAACCAACCCCCCCACCACGTCATATACTCCTCCACGTCATAAGACCTTCCTCCAAAATGTATAGAAAATTAGATTAATAAAAATGATAACCTAATTCCTTTTATAAATCAAACCTTATATTAAGCACAAATGTTATACTATAAATTACAAAATGGCTATTACATACTGTACAAGCATACAGAGAGACGAGACGACGTGGCTCCAGCTTTAACAGTACAAAGAACAATTAGGGCACATAGAATTAGCAATATATAAATAGAATATAAAATATACACTTTAAACAAGAAGTAGAAAGAAGGACAGACTATCAGGTTATGTGCTGTATTCAGTCTAAACAGTTTCAATATGAAAATTCTATACAGTCTATTAAGTTTGTTTGTTTGTGGAAATATCGTATTATCAGTCTTTGAAAAACTACAATCAGTGATATGTAGAAGCAGTGTGCAATAGTTGTGCAAATACTGTAGCAGCAGTTCGAAAGTTGTGCAAATTTTACTATCATATTTTAATATTATAATGGACATGTAATTATAATATTAATACTTATAATAGACATTGTTAGTGCTGACATACAAATACATATCCATAATAAACTTAAATGTGAGAAATGACTATCTATAGATAGATAGATAGATAGATAGATAGATAGATAGATAGGTATAAATATAGATATAGACATATATATATAGGTGGCGGTTAGTGCTGCCGCCTCACAGCGAGAAGCTTCTGGTTCGGGCCCCGGGTCGGCTGTAGGGCCTTTCTGTGTGGAGTGCTCTCCCCGTGTTTGTGTCTCGGTTTCCTCTAACAGTCTAAAAGCATGCACTATAGGTTAATTGGTGGCTCTAAATTGGTCCAGTAAGGTGTGAATTTGTGTGTGATTGTGTGAGTGCGTGTGCCCTGCGGTGTGTTGGTGTCTGCTCATGGTTGTTCCCTGCCTTGTGCACGTAAGTTCCAGGGATAGGCGCCGGCCCCTCCCTCCGCGACCCCAGTTGGGATTAAGCGGTTCGGATAATGAATGAATGAATGACACACACACACACACACACACACACACAGACCTTTCTCTCATCCTCTCTCCTTCCTGTTCTGTGTATATATGTTGTTTCTGTCTTTCTCTCTTCTCTCTGTTTCTTTCTTGCTCTCTGATCAGACCATGATTTCCGCGATGCAGAAAACGCGGATGGAATCGCAGAATTCAACAAATAATATGGAATCCGTTGTAAAACGCAGAATGTCGTATAATTCGCTGATATCGGTGTGTGGGCAAAGCAAAGCAATGGTTTCTAATCAATTTTGGCCGCTGTATGTGTTACCTGTTGAGGCGAGACTTTCCACCCACAAACGCACAGACACAGAGGGGAAAAAGTCAATGGTCAACTATGGAGAAGAGGCCGAAACACCAAAGTTCTCAAAAAAAAAATATGGAATTTGAGTGTCAGTGCTAAGTTTAGAGCAGAACGATACCCAAACGATTTTTATGAATCGGGAGAACAACTCTTTTGTAAGTTTTGCCAGCACACAATAGACTGCACGCACAAGAACACGTGACCACTTACAGTCAAAAACTCACATCAGAAACATTTTCTATTGCATTGTTCTTTTTTCCCATCCACTCCATAATTAGCCACTTTTTAGGTGAATAAATACGATTATAACATAAAACACGGAATTCATAAGAATACAAATGGAAAAAAACGGAATTCAGGAAAAAATAAAACGGAATTCATAGGGCCCTAAGACTATATTCTTTTTTTCTTTCTTGTCTCCTTTTTATGTATGCAGTCCTCATTCTCTGTCATTTGGTCTATCTATCTATCTATCTATCTATCTATCTATCTATCTATCTATCTATCTATCTATCTTCTATCTATCTTTTATATATGTATACAGCATATATATTATTCTCCCTCCTCAATTCTCTCTCTTCTCATCCCCTTCCCTGCTGTTCAGTAACAGCATTAGATGAGCTCTAAATCCTGTGTGATTGAGGCGAAGGCGGAGGTTGGATGCCTCGACTCAGTTTCCTGTCTTCGAACGAGAGGCGGCAAGTGGCAAATGAGCTTCCTTGACCCCACTAGCTAAATCCCTCCTTCCCTTTTTCTTCCTCCTCCTTCCCCTGCTCCCTCACATCTCCCCCTATTCTCTCTCCTTCTTTTATCTTCCCTCCCTCACTTTGGCCTCCCTTCGAGCTGTTCTTTGTGTCAGCGGTGACGCTGAGAAAGAGGAAGTGGTGGTCACCGGACCACCCCTCACACGCAGACGCCCGCCCTGTCGCCATGCGGAGATCTGGAGCCTGGACCCCCATGCCGAGATGGGGGTAGAGAGATTACTAATGGCCATAGTCGGTAGCACAATGCCCATGAATGAGGGATGAACAGAGGGAGGGAAGGGAGGAGTGGAGTGACAACATGGGGGGTTGGACATGTCCTAATTTCACCAGGCTGGGAATCTTTAGCGTAAGATAAAGCCCAAACAAAGTTTTAGCTAAGCAAATAGAAATATTGTTAACGTTTATACATACAAATTTGCAGCAAGGTTGTATTTTCACATGCAAATTAGGATTTGTGGCAAATTGCGATGGGTTTCAAATAAGTTTACTACAAGTTTACCATTACTGCAAAATTGTTTTATAAATCATCGTCAGAAACATTTTATTTTGTACAGCAGAATGGAAGAGATACTGTTACACTACCAGTCAAAAGATTGGACATGCCTTACTGTTAGATGGTTTTTCTTTATTTTCTACCTTGTAGATTAAAATGATGACATCAAAACACATATGTGACCCTCCACGGCAAAACCAGTCGCTTGTTGCAAATTTTCAAAATTGAGTTATTATGTTTTGATGAAAGGGTATAAATCAACCTTCAAAACGATAATACCTATTTTGAATGAATCGATGACATATGATTCGAGATATCAACATTCAAAAGGAGTCGGGTTTCTTCTGTCAGCGGCAAGGAGAAACAGAGAAATCTGCCTTTGAAGGACTAGCGACGTGAGCACTTACAGACGCCGCGCGGGTCGCTGGTTATGTTTGCATTTGACGGTAGCCTACGCTGCATTCACAGCCACGCGGATAGCCCATCATGCGTAGGGTTAACTGAACTCGGAGACTTAAGATGGATTCTGGAGAACATCTTCACGCTTAGTCAACCAGTGATTTATCAGAAATATTGAAGTAGAGCGGTCAAAACAGAAACTTTTAACATTCTGCTGGAATTGAATCCTTCACCTCAAGAAAGTCACGTTTTTAGGATGGAAAGGGTAAGTTTTCCAGTGAAATTTATTCACAACAGTGTCAGTATAGACCTTCCACTTTGGAAAAACAAAAAATCCAAAATTTCACCCCACGCAACATAAACGGTCATTTTTCTCGGAAACCTCCATTGTGCATAGTTTTTCTACTGGTTTCACCTCGCACAGTCACATATGGAATTATGCAGTAAACAGGTGTGACTTGTCGTGAAAGCTAATTTGTGACTTCCTTGCCTTTTTAAAGGTGTTTAAGATCATCAGCCAGCAGCAAAGGTTGGGTCTGTATTAACAGCTCTGTATACAGGTACATAAAGGTGTTGGGTGGCCTAGTGGCAGGAAACTCAATTCTTGATCAAGAGGTTCTTCTCTGCTTACCAATTAATAATTTAATATTGAACAAATTTTTAGCTTAATGTTGCCGAGGGGATTCAGCAAGCTGCCCTTAGCAACGCACTGGATTTCGGCAACCCTCGAACTATTTTTTATGTCTTCACTTCACTATGGTCAGAGTTTCTTTCTGTGTGAGTTTGCATGCTCTCCCTCAACAAGCAGGTTTCTGGCGCCCGTTTCTCCTACAGTCCAAAAGTATGCAATATAGATAAACTGGTGAATCTTTATTGGCCCTGTAAGGTGTGATTGTGTGAGTGCGTGTGTTGTGCGGTGTGTTACGCTGCCCAGGCTGGAATCCACACCTGCGCCTGTAAGTTCTAGGATAGCTTCTCACCCCCCGAGATCTCAGCTGATTAAGGTTCGATAATGAATGAATGAAGAAAACTTATTGAATACTAACTTTTTGACAGTTAGAGTTCTGACATTTGGACCTTATATAAAATGAAATAAACGTTAGATTAAGCAGGCGGAAAAAAATAAATAATGCATTTTTAAATAATAAGTAATTAAATAAAATCAAAGTTGAGACTACCATCTATTTAAATTACATTCATAAGATCAGTTATGCAAAAATGTGTGCAGTAACAATTATGTATCTATAGATTTTGCATTTTTTATTTCTTTACAAGGCCAGTGATGTTCCTTACAGGAATATGCAACAGGTCAAACGGCGTTTTTCTTTTGTCTGCTCTTGTTCATGTGTTTATGGAAATGGTCAGTTGACTTGCAATGTCAGTGTTTTTTCAACGTCATTTCATTTAAACCGATACAGCTTTGCCAACGAGATGCCGGATGTAGACAGCTTTACAGCAAACCGAGATAAGGCAAAGTGGGTGTTCGAGTCTACTGCAGAAAAGGGGGATGGGGCGGTCGAGACAGAGAGAGTGTGTGATAGAAAGGGGAAGAGAGAAAGAGGAGAGTATGTAAATGAGACAGTGTGTGAGAGAAAGAGAGAGAGGGAGGAAGAGAGAGGAGAGTATGTGTGAGAGAGTGTGTGGGTGTGAGAAAGAGAGAGAGAGAGTTATCGTCAAAATATCGTGCTGCAAAACACAGATTCAACTAAAATTCATAATATCTACAGTATAATAATGGTTTTATTATGCAACTCATAGCCGTCAACCCCTTAAACACACAAACATCCTGTCTCTACATGTACAGCAACTTCCTTGTACTGTATGTATTTATAAATTATGATGAATATATAGATGAAATGCAATATTAAATTGCATGCTTTTTTTTGCTGTAAAGAGCATGCAATATTTTGAATATTTAGATTTACTATCATAAGTATTTGTAACTGAATTTTGAGTTATATTTAATATTTTAACATTTCTGCATATTTTTATAAAATTAGTAACCTCAACACAATTGCTTTACGTGGTGCCACTTGATTGGCTGCTGAGTTTAGTATAAAAGCGTAAGAACGCACATAAGACAACCGAAGCTTTTGAATGTCGTAAAATTGTAGCAGTCAGGAACTCATCTTTGTTGCATAATTTTAAGTTTATGGTAAATATACAGACATCAAAGAAATGATTGGATTCAATACTCTTGTTTTTCTGATGCGAGTATAACTTCGAGGTCCGAGGCTAGTGAGTCAGCACACTCAGAGTAAAGAGATGGATGGATGGATAGACAGATAGATAGTAGTGTTGGGAGACTCCACGCATCGACTAGACCAAATTTCAAAAAATCTCGAAACTTACAGAAACCACACATGCCATCACACTCACAAGACGCTGAACTTGCCGACATTATATCTATTCCTCTGCATGGAAATTATTTCGAGTAATTCTCGCGCACAAAACTGAAGTAATTGTGTAAAGGGTATTAATGACATTATTCATTTATGTAAACACAGGATGGAGCTACACGCTTCGTCTTCGCCTCGGCTCTCTCTCTGTAGACTTGTCTAGTATATACCATCTTCTTCTTCCTCTTTCGCTTTTTCTTCAGGGTCAGCCACAGCTAATCATCTGTCTCCATTTAGTCCTATCTTCTGCATCCTTCACCTTACCAACTAATTTCATGTCCTCTTCACCATCCATAACCCCTTGGTCTTCCTCTCAGCCTCCTGCCTGGTGGCTCCAACATCAGCATCCTTCTACCTATGTAATCATTGTCCCTCCTCTGAACATGTCCAAACCGTCTCAGTCTGGCCTCTCCGACTTTATCTCCAAAACATCTAACATGAGCTGTCCCTCTGATGAACTTATTCCTGATCCTATCCATCCTCGTCACCCCCAAAGAGAACCTCAGCATCTTGAGCTCTGCAACCTCCAGTTCTGCCTCCTGTCTTTTCCTCATTGGCACTGTCTCCAAAACATACAACATGGCTGGTCTCACTCACTGTCTTGTACACACCTTGCTTTCATTCTGCTGAAACCCTTTATTATCACACAGCACACCTGACACTTTTCTCCACCCATTCCAACCTGCTTGCACACGCTTCTTCACCTCTTTTCTACTCTTCCGTTGCTTTGGACGGTAGACCCTAAGTACTTGAAGTCCTCTACTTTTACTTACTCCTGTAACTTCACTGTTCCACTTGTGCCCCTCCCCATTTACACACATGTATTCTGTATTGCTATGACTAATCTTTCATTCCTCTTCTCCAGCACATATCTCCCCACCCCTCTCTAGCCAGCCCTTTCCTCTACCTGCACCCTGGTCTCACTGCAGATCACATAGTCCATGGAGACTCCTGTCTAACATCATCTGTCAGCCTGTCCATCACCAGCAAACAAGAAGGGCTTAGAGCCGATCCCTGATGCAGTCCTATTCCCCACCTTTGAACTCCTCTGTCACTCCCACAGCACATCTCACTGCTGTCTCACAGTTCTCATACATGTCCTGCACCACTCTAACATATTTCTCTGCCACTCCAGACCTCCTCATGCAATACCACAGCTCCTCTCTCGGCACCCTGTCATATGCTTTCTCTACCTCTACAAAAGACACAATGCAGCTCCCTCTGACCTTCTGCACTTCTCCATCAGCATCCATAAAGCAATAGCATCTGTAGCAATTTTTCTTGGCATGAAACCCGCATTACTGCTGCATTTCTGACCTATGTAAGCCTAGCTTTCCACTGCACTCTTTTCCCAAAGCTTCATTGTATGACTCATTAGCATTATTCCTCTGTAGTTGCCACACAATCCTGCACGCCTTTGTTCTAAAATCTGCACCAGAACACTTTTTCTCCATTCCTCGGGCATCTTCTCACTGGCTAAGATCTTTGTTGAACAACCCAGTCAAAAACTCAACTGCCACCTCTCCTAGACACTTCCATACCTCCACAGGTATGTCACTAGGGCCAACTGCCTTTCCCCTCTTCATCCCTCTTCAAAGCTCTTCCTCACTTCATCCCCATTTAATCTCAGCTTCTTCCTGATCCACAACAACAGTCAGCCTCTTCTATTCTACATCTCTCTCTCATTTTCCCTTGTTATTCATCAGCTCTTCAAAGCACTCTTCCATCTTCCCATCACACAACTGGCACCTGTCAGTACATTTCCATCCCTATCCTTAATCAACAATTCTAACCTGCTGCACATCCTTTCCATCTCTATCTCTCTGCCTCGCCAACCTGTACAAGCATACAGGTCATCATACGCCCTTTGTTTGGCCTTTGCCACCTCTATCTTCACCATACACTGTATCTCCCTGTACTCCTGTTCACTCTCAGTCCTCTCAGTGTTCCGCTTCGCTAACTTCTTTCACTGTATATGCTCCTGGACTTTTTTCGCTCCACCACCAAGTCAATATCTTACTTGCATTCTTCCAGATCACACACACCAAGCAATTCTCCCACCCGTCTCTAATCACATTAGCTGTATTCGTCTCAATCATCTGGGAGCACCTCCTGCCAAGAGCTGGTTCCAAACTCCCTCCCTGAAAACCTCACAACACCTCTTCTTTTTTTTTTCAGCTTCCACCACCTGGTCCCTCTGCTCCAATTTTGTTCTCTTCATCTTCCTCACCATCAGTTTCCCATCCTGCAGACCAGCATCCTATGCTGTCTCTGCCACTCTCACCTACCACTACCTTGCAGCAGTCACTAATCTCCTTCCAATTACAACGTGCCTACATAAGATGAGTCCACCCGTGTGCTCCTCCCTCCACTCTTATAAGTCACCCTATGTTCCTGCCTCTTCTGGAAGAAAGTATTCACAACAGCCATTTCCATCCTTTTCAAGAAAGTCTACCACCATCTGTCCTCCTTCTTCGTTCCTATCATGGATACCAAACCTGCCCATCACTTCTCATCACCTCTGTTCCTTCACCAACATGTCCGTTAAAGTCTGCAATCAATTACTACTCTCACTCTGGGATATGCTTTTATCAAATCATCTAGCTCAAACCAGAAATTCTGCTTCTCTTCTAGCTCACATCCCACTCCGTGGGGCATAACCACCAACAACATTGGATCATTACCTTCAACTTCAAGCTTCAGACCCATCAGCCTATCTGACACCTGTTCACTTCCCAGAATGTTCCTAACAACCTCCTTCAGGATAACTCCTACTCCATTTCTTCTTCCATCTCCACCCATGGTAGAACAACTTAAACCCTTCTCCTAAGCTACTTCCTTTCCACCTGGTCTCCTGAACACACAGTACATCCACCTTCTCTTCAAGGCCATGTCCACCAGCTCTAGCTTTACTCTGTCATAGTTCCAACATTCAAAGTCCCTACTTTCTCAGTTCCACAATTTTGCCTTTCTCTTTCTCTCTGCTTCATGCACACGCTCTTCCTTCTTCTGTCGACCAAGCAGTAGCCCAGTTTCCACCGGCACTTGTAGGTCAACTGCACCGTGGGCGGTCAGCAGTTAACCCGGCTCGACCGATCCGGGTATGAAATCCCTTGCTGTGATTCGTGATGTTTGATTTGGCTAGGTTTTACGCCGGATGCCCTTCCTGACACAACCCTCTGCATTTGTCCGATTCTGGGACCGCATACAAGGAATCACTGGTTTGTGATCCTATGGTTGCATTGTCTAGTACATAGTATAAGATGACAAAGTTTACTTACTTACTCACATAAACGTTATTCTTCAGACAGTTTCAGTGCAACATGTCTGAGATTGGAACTTTCATCCTAATGAGCACCGGTCCTTATGTACAAAATTGTTTTCATACAGCCAGAAACGTCTGTGCAAACCTGGGTTCTGTTTTCGGGGAGAAAACAGGCTCAAGCAGAAACCTGAACACGCATGCAGACACTCACATGTACACACATAAACACACACAAAATACCATTGTGCTGACCAGGTATTACTTACAGCATGTAAGTCATTCATGAGGAAAAAATATATATCATTGCTGCTGGCTCCTGTTACATCTATTTTCAGTTTTGTTCCCAACAGCATAGAGGCCTATAAACAAGACACACAGACACACACACACACACACACATACACACACACACACAAGCTTCAGCCCTGAGTGGGCACTCTAGAAAGTTATTCAAATGTGGGAGCAGAGATGAAACGTAAGGCCCCAATCAGGATGCCACCAGGTCGTTAAAACAGCTGCCAGCCTACCTGGCATCAGCAACAAAACACCCACAATGCACACACACACACACACACACACAGAGCCTTGCCAAGCAGCGCAGGAGACTGCAGACCCACCTCGGCTAAACAATTCACTGCTGCCAGACAACAGGCCAGAACATAGCTGCACCACACACACACTCCTTTTGTAAGCAGCCAAGTTTTCAACACAATGCTTTTCGAGAGCCATTCTGCAATAATCCAGCGCCCGGCTGAAGCATTGTTGTTGATGACTTTATTGTCCAAGTGCTCAAATGCTGGATTTATTTCCATTTTTTTTAAACACCAAAAACAGGTTTTAAAAAAGGAATTAAAAGTTTCATCACAATATTAAGGCTGAAGGTTCGCCGTCTGTCAATATCACAAAGTCTGTTAAGAAACAATTTTGATTTAGCTCAGGAGCCAGCGATAATTTGAGATAATATCATATGCTGATTTCAGACCCTCCATGGCAAAACCAGTTGCCTCAAATTTTCAAAATTAAGGTATTATGTTTTCATGAAAGAGCATAAATCAACCTTCAAAGCGATACCTATATCGAATGAATTGGACGACATGTGACTGAGATATCAACATTCAAAGGAGTCGAGTTTCTCCTGTCAGGCCAAATGAGAAACCTGCCTTTGAAGTTGACATAGAGAAAGAGAGTGATTATTTGTCCTTGTGAACACACCACAGCACAGCACACAGTGCACCACAACTAAATGTGAGCTCAGACTTTAACCCATCTGTGAGAACAGCAGGGAGCAGTGCTTGGGTACCTTGCTAATGAGTACCTCAGTAGTAACTTTACTGGCCCTGGATTCAAACCTGCGACCTTCTGATCACGGGGCAAACACCTCACCAAGCATTACCACCAACTGCCCTGTAACTGTCTAGGTGGTCTTGTCCCCAACACTGATGGATGTATGGATGGATAGTAGCACACACACACACTCTCTCAGTCGTGTCTTGCTGCTAGATACTTATTTACATCGACACCTAGCTCTTAAGTAAAATCTTTTAAAAAACAAATATTTTCACTCTTTCAAATAAATATTGTCAAAGTCTCTGCTATAAACTGTACAGGTATACAGAGAGACGAGATGACGTGGTTCCAGTTTTTTAACAGTGTACAAAGAACAAATAAGACACATAGAATAAACTACATATAAAAAGAATATCAAATATTAACTTTAAACTAGAAGTAGAAAGATGGACAATTACACTTCACGGCAAACTAGTCGCTTATCGCAGCAGAGGTTTTAAGGAAAATCCCACTCCTTTCCATCCTAAAACGTGACTTTCTTGAGGTGAGGAATTCAATTCCAGCAGAATGTTGGTGTTTCTGTTTTTGACCATTTACTCCATTGGTTTACAGTAAATCCAATTTACGACTAGCGGAAGATATTTTCCGGAATCCATCTTCGTCTCCCGAGTTCAGTTAACCTAACGCAGGTAGGCTATCCGTGTGGCTGTGAATGCAGCGTAGGTTACCGTAAATACAAACGTAGCCGCGACCGCAGCAAGGGTCTGTGAGTGCTACGGCGATAGTCAACTTTAAAGGCAGATTTTCCTCGCTTTCACTTTGGCGTGACAGGAGAAACCCGGACTCCTTTGAATGTTGATATCTCAGTCATATGTCGTCCGATTCATTCCATATAGGTATCGCTTTGAAGCTTGATTTATGCCCCGTCATGAAAAAACACAATTTTGAAAATTTGCGACAAGCGACTGGTTTTGCCGTGCAGAGTCACAAATATGATGCTGTATTGAGCTTAAACCTATGGTCTAGAGTTGTTCTTTACACCGAGTGTCCATGAGGTCAGTAACCTCTTGGTCTCGTCTCATCCTCAAACCGTGGTTGTAGCTCCCTTCAGAGTCTTGGTCTTGTCTTCGTTTCACATTATTCTCAGTGTCAGGACTTGGTGTGATTTAGGTGGCCTTGACTACAACTTTTTCTGCTCAGCATTTAGTTTTCTAGTTATTATTTTTTTCTCAGCCCAATTCCGCCTTTTCGTCTGTCAACCCACTCTTTTACGTCTTCCGTTTCTGTGTCTTCTGACCCAAGGGCTTGCTAGAGTGACATGACAATAACATGTATGACGTCTGGTCGATGTTTTCATTTGATTAATGCGTTGGTCTCACAGGTCATTGATTCAGTGGTTTGATTAAGAATGACTCATCACTACGCCCCTACTTTTCGCTAAAAGTCTATTTATTGTTTAGTAAACGAGAGGCCCCTCAATCTGAACTCCATAGTCCATCATATTGCCATCTCTCCACTATGTTTCTGCGAACAATATAAAAAAGCTCTGGCCACCCAACTCAAACGCAGCAGCACTCGGTCGGACTCCACGCCGCTAAAAAGGTTACTTACATTATTGATAACGCAATGTTTGCACTCCCTTTGTCGCCTCTAATTCACGCCAGCCAGCTGGTTTGCAGCTTCAACAAAACAAGGCCTTTTATTTATTCACCACCACGCTACAACATTCGGAGATTAAAGGTTGGGAGGAAAAGCAGGAAAAGTGGCTAAATAAATGATGGAATGATGACAAATAATGGATGGAGATGACAGTGGAAGATGGAAGCCTCTAGTGGGAAACTGATTCAATATCAGAACATAAATCCATGGAAAAAAAATTACCGTACTTATCACGATGCTTTTCAGTATAGCCATTTCCGAATCCCTCTAGAAAATGTTACAGTATAGAACAACAAGGTAAATTTTTTAAATTTATGTTTTGCTTAAATTTTAAACATTCTGGGTGTTAAAAGTAGAAATTAAGCATTCATATTTCAGCGAAAAGAAAGGTGTTTTTAAAAATCATTCATTCATTCATTATTCGAACCGCTTAATCCCAACTGGGTCGTGAGGGAACCGGAGCCTATCCTGGGAACTTTTCGGCACAAGGTAGGAATAACCCTTGCAGGCGCTAAATACATCAAAAAGAGGGCACACACACACTCACACGGTCACACACACATTCACACCTTACGGGCCCAACTGAGAGTCACCAATTAACCTATAGTGCATGCCTTTGGACTGTGGGAGGAAACCAGAGCGCCCGGAGGAAACCCACTCAAACACGAGGAGAGCATGCAACCCATTATTGTGAAAGTTATCTTGGCTGCCGTCCTCGGGCTCGAACTCAGGATCTTTCTGCAAAAATCACAACTATTTCCAGACAGAATTTTGGCTCCAAATTGTGCTAAACAATTTCATCATCTGACACTTTATTAAAGATCTTTAAAAAAATATCCCATTCAGCAGTATTTCTCTTTCATTTTACAGTCATGTTCTTAACCAGAGATGGGAAGTAACGAAGTACAAGTCCTTCATTACTGTACTTGAGTAGGTTTATCGGGTATCTGTACCAACTACGTACATTTTTAGCACGAATATCTGTACCCTCTACTCCTCACATTTTCAAATCAGGCTCATTCATTATCCAAATGACTCAATCCCTATCAGGTCATGACCGGAGCCTGCTGAGGGGACCAACCCTGGGCAGGCAGCCAACACACCGTGAGATCAAGCATTTTGCCTGCTTGGTTTAATTTAAATGACATTCATTAGGCCACGCATTTGACCTATTCTGTATCAATACGCGCACTATCCAGATTTTATCGATTTGTGATTTTGATGAAACATGATGATGCACACGCCCTCTGGAGAGAGGGAGAAAGAAAATTACAAGCAGCTTAAGCAATCTCAGGAAAATGTGGTGATTATGTGTTCAGAAAGAAGTCTAGCTCCACCAAATTCACTTCCAGTTCAGTTGAATTTCTACAGCTTTTTACAGCTCTAGAATATCTATGTTGTAAGGTGTGTTTCGATAGAGGCATCATCATGTATAATGATGGTAAATTTACTAGCGCGCTTTTATGTATTCGTGTGGCTTTATTTCTCTTCTGCTTGTACTACATAACGTAGCTTGGACATGGAGTCCGTCATGTTGCTCAAAATGCTTTGGTCCTTCTCACAAGGGAAATGAGTACTTTTTATACTTTAAGTATGTTTAAGAGCCTGTACGCTTCACTCTGAACTTGAGTAAAGAACTCCTTAAAAACACATGTATCTACACTTCTGCTTTGATGGAACAATGTGTACATTTTGGACACTTTTGCTAAAAATCCAGAAATTTTGCAGTATAGAATATTTAACAAATAAATAAATAAATAAACACAGATGTTAAAAGTACAAATTTTAAAACTGTTTAAAAAACAGATTACAATAAATTAAAAAGGGCAAAAATTATGACCATTTAGATTGACTTTTCTGCTCAAATTTTTTCTAATTCTTATTTTCCTTGAGTCTGAGTCCAGTCATGTCTGAAACCAGAAATTTTGCAGTATAGAAAAAACAGCGTTACATGAAATAATAACATTAATAAAAGCTTTGGGTGTTAAAGTGGAACATAAAAACAGATTAATGAATGAATGAATAGTACAAAATAGATTGTAATAAAATTAAACATTGCATAATTAGAACCATTTCAGACAGTTTTTTCGGTTTAAGTTCTGCAAAAAAATTAATAAGCTGATACTTTATTAAAGATCTTACAAAATGTGCTAATTCAATTAAATTTTTTAGATTTAGTTCTAGATAAATAAGATATTTCAATAATATTATACAGCTGTAGAAAAGAAAATTAGTCTGCAGCTCTTTCTAGATTCTCTTCTACCTTAAGAATATAAATCTAAAATACGAGGACATGACAGAATCTTGGTGACTGAGCTCCGATCCTACGAGGTTCCTATATCTTTCTGTTACTATTACGCCTTAATTTTACTTTCCTTGTAATTCTCGCTTTAAATAGTTCCCCAGGGTGATGATAGAGCTGTGAGCACCGGAGCGGTGATGTAGAACAACAGGAACACATGGCAGTGCAGTTCATACACACACACACACACACCTGTAGTCATAACAACAACACACACAAACACACACACAAACAAACACACATAGACGCTGCTGTCCTGATTATGCCAGCTTGTTTGTCTGATGACGGCTGGCACGGATGCCAACTCCAGCTGCTGCCATGTTGGAGCCTTTACACAGCATCACAAGCCATAAACCTTAACCCTCCCTCTCCTCTCTCACTCTCTTTCATCTCTCGCTTCTCCCTCCCCTTTCTCTCTCTCTCCCCTCCTCTCGGGCTTCCTTCTTCATCTCTTCTCGCTCTCCTCCCCTTTCTATCTCTCTCTCCCTCTCCGCCCTCTCTCTCTCCTCCTCCCTCTCTCTTTCTCTCTCAATGTCTCTCTCTCCCTCTGACTGTCTCTCTTCTTCTTCCTCTCCCTCACCACCCCATTCTCTCTCCTCTCTTTCTCCATCCCTCCTCTCTTTGTGTCTTCTTTTCGGTCTGTATTCTTCCGTCATTCTTGTTTGTTTTTAATGGAAACCCCTCTCTTCACTGTTTTTCTTCTTGGTTCTTTCGCAGGCTCTTTTTTGTTTTAAAATTCATTCTCGCCTATTTTATATGAACAAATACTCATCTCTCTATATCCCTTTCTTTTTTCTTTCATTCTTTCAGTGCTCATTTCTGTCATTATTAAAATAACTGCAGTTGTTCTCTGTCACTCTCTCCTTCTTTCCTTGCGTTTTTCTGTCTTTCTTATTCAGTGTCATTACTTTCATTTTTTTTAAATATAACCACACTTGTTCTCTTTCTTTCTGTCATTGTTTCTTTATTTCTTTCATTCTTTCAGTGTCATTTCTTTTCTATTTTTAAATAAAACACCACTTTTACTGCCTCTCTCTCTCTCAGCTGCTTTTTTTCGCTTTGTTCTTTCTTTCCCTTTCTTTCAGTGTCATTTCTTTCTCATTAAAAAACAAAACAGTTTCTCTCCCTTTCTTTTCTTTTCTTTTCTTTCTTTTGTTTTTTCAGGGCCCCATTTCTGTCATTATTAAAATATAACTGCACATACTCTCTCTTTCTGTGCTCGTTTTTTTCTTCTTTTTTTCAAAATCATTACTTATTCTGTCTTTCTATATATCCACCTCTTCATCTCTCTCTCTCATTTCTCTGTTTTTTCTCCAAATAACTATCTTTCCCTCTCCCTCAGTTCTACAATCGCTCTGTTGCTCTTTCAACTTCTTTAGGTCTTATGATCTTCAAGCAGAAAACGCTGGATGGAATCGCAAGAGAATTCAACAAATAAAATGGAATCCGCTTGTAAAAACACAGAACGCCATATAATTTGCTGATATCGTGTGGGGCAAAGCAATGGTTTCTAATCACTGGGCCACTGCAGCCCCCCTGCATGTGTTACTCAAGCTGAGGAGGACTTTCCACACACACAAACGACAAACACAAAGGGGAAAAGTCTTCAGCTATGGCGAAGAGGCTCACTGAAACACCGAAGTCCTCAAAAAAAATTACGGAATTCGGGTATTAGTGCTAAGTTTGGAGCAGAACAATACACCAAAGGATTTTATGAATCGGGAGAACAACTCTTTGTAAGTTTTGGCTAGCGCATTTATAGACTGCAATTCCTAGACTTGTAGTCAAGACTGCCTAAACTAAGCCCAAGATTAACTACCAAGACCAGAGGGTATCGAGACCAAGACTAATACCAAGACAAAGTCGAGGCGAGACCAAGACCGAGACCGAGACCAAAAAAAAAAAAGACTCCCTTAACTTTTTGTGCTGTTGAGGACTGACATGACGGGTACTGACTGGCCCCAAAGTCATCTGACAAAACAGCTAACACCTCCAACAACTGTCTAAAGAATGGGAAATATGTAACTGATTTCAATCATACTTCATTTGTAGACGAAATTGTAACATCAAACTGAAGATACGCAATTATAAACTTGAAATTGCATCATGTCCCAATAGCAGTACTTCAGCCAAATTACACCGTATGATATCAACTTCCTGAAAATGGATTAGGCCTGTTGTCAGCACAACGTGATATGCAGATGTTATTTAAAAGTCAATGATCACATTTATTTAGTCAAACAACAGCAATTTAAGTAAAATACTGTAATCAAACAGTATAAAGACATGCGCACACGTCACATGAATCAAATGCAAACTGCAGATACTACATACCAATATAAACTGCACATCAAATTGTGCATTAATAAGAATAAGGACAAGTGCTTAAAAGATTCTGACATCTGCCGATAGCCACTGATAGAGCCAGCTACCTGTACTTAGCAAGTGGTTACACTCTTCACCAGAAAAGTTGTCTGCAGCGAAGCTTGCAAAAAAAATTAATCTGTCCCTGAGTAATTTATACCGCGCATGTGAGAAGAAGAAGGTGATAAATAAATAATAATACATATACATGATCTGTCACCTTGAGGTTGGAAAGGTAGGTAAAAGAGTCTGAAGATGGGTAGATGGCTACTGGCTAGCTTACCTTTCAGGGTGTTGATGCTCCAGGTGCATGGCGAAGGTGGATAGTAGTCCCGGTGTTCTGTTGATTTATGCTGCTCTTGTTTAAAAAATGTTACTCGTAGCACAAATCGATAGCAGAGAATATCGATGACGCCATCAGACGTAAAAATGCTATCTTTTTAAATGGTGTATTTCCCATAACAGTATATGTTTCACAGAAATATAATATTTGTGTCATTTGTTTAATTAAAAAGAAAAATATGTGGATCAAGGTTTCATGGTATTCATAAAATTTATGAAAAAAACAAAAAAACAATAGCGTCCCTTATCACATGATGCTCCCATTGCAAAATCTCATAATATATCAATACTTATGGTTTGATACTCCCATTATATTAGCTTAATTGTAATATCAATGGTAGCATAATTCGATAGACTAATGTACTCCTACCAAAAAATGCTCCCCTAGTGCAAAATGTGATTGCGGTGAGGGTGTTGTCTCAGTCAAGGAGACTTTACAAAATCTGCATTTTGTCGCACGCTTTTTTGAACCTGTGCTGCAAAAAAAACCTCTTTGTGGTCTATGAACGCAAACTTTATGACGGAAGAATTCGCTGACATTATTTCTGTAACTTACTCACTAGCCTACTACTGCTGACACTTCTGTAACTGACTGACTAGGCTTACTGCTCACTGTAATGCTGGAATCTTAACGCTTAACTAGCGCTTACACTGGCGATTTAATTGGATGCAGCCAGTGTTCGAATCACAACAAAATACATGTATATTGGCTGATTGCCAGACGAAGGTTGGTATTTGGAAGCGCAAAAGGCTAAATAATAATGTTGCATTATCGAATGTTGCGTTGTGTGTCATGGATACTGTTGGCTCCGAATCTCCCGACCACTATGTCAATCTGAGACAGCAAGACCAACGCAGTGAGACCAAGACAAGACCGTGGGATCCGAGACTAAGACAAGACGCCAAGATACGGGGACTGCTGAGATGACAAGACCAAGACTATCGAAAAGTGGTCTCAGGACCGTCTTGAGGACATCCAACTCTTACTGCACCAAGAAGAACAACACGTGATTTACTCACTTTCATAGTCAAAACTCACATCAGGAACGTTTAGTTTTGGTAACGGAAAAATTAATGTCTTTGTTGTTTAGTAGGTAAATGTTTTACCAAAGCAGTAAATGTTCTGTTGAACCCCAGCACTTTGTTGAATCTAATGTGAGATTTTTTCCTATTGCAATTTTTTCCCCATCCACTCATAATTAGACACTCTTAGGTGAATAAATATGATTATAACATAAAATCTGGAATTTCGAAAAACAAAATCTAGATTTTATAGGGCCCTATTCTTTCTTTCTCTGAGTCCTTCTTTTTCCTTTCTTTCTTTCTTTCTTTCTTTCATACTGTAAACATTTCCCTTTGTGTTTCTCCTCCTCTCTCTCTCTCTCTCTCTCTTACTCCTTTATCTCTTCTTTTTTTCATTTTCTCCTTCCTTTCTGTCTCACTCTCTCTCTTGTCTTTCTCGCTCTTCCTTCATTCACAGTACGGTGAGTCCAGTGACACGCAATATATTTCCAGGGATTCCTGGAGCTGATATGTAATAACTTCCATTAAAACTTGACACTTTGAGGGGAAGAAAAATCTCTCTTTAGTGCCTTCTCTGCCAATGCCAGAAACAGATGCACTGCTGAGGATTTACTCAGAGTCTGTTTGTATTTATTCTTTTGTTAAAAGATCTGGAGGGAGGCAGTGCGCCTGAGCTGCCTATAAAATCAAATGGAGACTTTATTCCGCTTATTATGACCATTATGTTTTCTCCTGATGTGTTACACGCTCGGATTTGGGGTGGAGCGAATTTTCAGATCTAGTGCGACTGGCAAGAACTGGGTGCACTTTTGACGGACTGTGCCCAGATTTATGCCAAGGTAATTGAAATGGCAAGCTGGCTCTGATGAAGCTCTTAAATGAAGAAGTGAACAAATGGAGTAGTTTCAACATCTTTATTCTCAGAGGACAAAGCATTTAAAAGTTCCTTGCTGTATACGCACACACACGGACCCCCACACACGGACACACCCACACACGGACACACCCACACACGCACACGGGATTAACGACACAGACACAGACTCCACGAGACGCACACCCACGCCGGACGCGACACTCCACACAGACACACACACACGGACACACCCACACACGGACACACCCACATGGACACCCAGACATGGACACACACACGAACACACCCACACACGGATACACCCACACGGACACACCCACACACGGACACACCCACACACGGACACACCCACATGGACACCCAGACATGGACACACACACGAACACACCCACACACGGATACACCCACACACGGACACACCCACACACGGACACACCCACACACGGACACACCCACACACGGATACACCCACATGGACACCCAGACATGGACACACACACGGACACACCCACATACGGACACACCCACACACGGACCCACCACACACGGACACACCCACACACGGAAAACACCCACACACGCACACGGACACCCAGACACAGACACAGACCCACGCAGACGCACACCCACGCGGACGCACCCACACACGGACACACACACACGGACAGACCCACACACGGACACACCCACACACGGACACACCCACATGGACACCCAGACATGGACACACACACGAACACACCCACACACGGACACACCCACACACGGATACACCTACATACGGACACACCAACACATGGACACACCAACACATGGACACACCAACACATGGACACCCAGACACGGACACAGACCCACGCAGACGCACACCCATGCGGACGCACACCCACACTGATGCACACCCACACAGACACACACACACGGACACACCCACACACGGACACACCCACACACGGACACACCCACATGGACACCCAGACATGGACACACACACACGAACACACCCACACACGGACACCCACACAGACACCCACACACGGACACACCCACACATGGACACACCCACACATGGACACACCAACACATGGACACACCCACACGGACACACCCACACACAGACACACCCACACACGGACACACCCACACATAGACACACCTACACGGACACACCCAAACATGGACACACCCACACATGGACACCCACACACAGACACACCCACACACGGACACACACACACGGACACACCCTCACAGACACACCCACACGGACACACACACACGGACACACACACACGGACACACACACACGGACACACCCACACACACACACGGACACACCCACACACGGACACACCCACACATAGACACACCCACACACAGACACACCTACACGGACACACCCAAACATGGACACACCCACACACGGACACACCCACACGGACACACCCAGACAGACACACACACACACGGACACACACACACGGACACACCCACACACGGACACACCCACACATGGACACACCCACACGTGGACGGACACCCACACAGACACACCCACACGGACACACCCACACCGTCATCTAATCTTGGACAAGCTATAAATCATTGCTTACCCTGATGGAACTACTAATACTATAAACAGAATATGGCAACTACATATTTATTGCTAACACAAAGCAGTTACAAAGAGAGAGAGAGAGATGACATTCACACTGAGTTGATCAAATAGATTGGCGACAGTACCTTGCTCATGAGTACCTCAGTGGTACCTTTATCAGTAGGGGTTGCGAACCAGCAGCCTTCCGATCAGGGGGTGATCTCCCTAACTGTTAAAAACTGCCCCAAAGTTGATTTACGATGAGGGTGGGATAGAAAGATGGATGAACAGATGGATAGATAGATAGAGACACAGACAGATAGATAGATAGATAGATAGATAGATAGATAGATAGATAGATAGATAGATAGATAGATAGATAGATAGATAGATAGAATATAGTTAAAAAGATAGTTAGTGAAAATGAAAGGGAAAAAACAGACACACAGAGTTAATGAAACAGTTTTAAGAAAGAGGCAGACCAAGCAAGAGAGAGACAGAGAGAGAGAGAGAGAGAGAGAGAGAGAGAGAAGCCCGTCACTTCACATGGCTTTTTAAAGTGAGTTCTGAAACAGGACAATAACTGCAGGTTATGAATCTTCAATATTCTAACTCATCTCCTCTCCATCCTGCTGCAAATATAAAACTCACCGCAAGACCACAGCACTGAGGAGAGAATTCATTTATTTACCAAATCTCATTTTCATCCTCTTTCCAGCTGGATCTGTTTGTGAACAATTTCAGCAAAAAGTAGCCTGGGTTATGTGAGAGAAATTATACCTTTGGCCAGGCAAACTATGAAAATAACACTCTGCATGAAAATCAGAGGCAAACTTTAAGGGGGAATTGAATTTAAATTGCAATGAAGAACATCAGCATAAACAGCTTTATATGAAATATGAGAAGGTTTATGGAGAATATGTAGGTTTTTATTTGTAACAAGTCAAAAGCATTTGCTTGGAATATGAGAGATTATTAGGTCCTCATTTTATTTAACTCTTTAAGTCAGCTCATTCGCCTGTAATTCTGAGTTCTAAATCTAAAGGCTTTTCCTGGTGAAAAAGTGATTCTATCATTTGACAATGCCAATAAATCCACAGCATGGAAATATAGTGTATTCGGTTCAGAAGACTGGTTCAAAAGCATTCAACTTTACAAGTAATCACTCATAAAAATGCTGCTAGTGCTGGAGGTAGAATTGAGCCAAACTCCAACCTTGATTTCTTGGGCCCTGGCTGAGAAGCACCAACCACCAAAATGTAAATCAAATGCCCAAAAAGTTTATCAATATGAAGCATGCAATATTTTGGGGCAGCTGGCAGTGTAGCGGTTAAGGAGTGGGCTCTTTGATCGGAAGGTTGTCAGTTCAAGTCCATGACTGGTAAAGGTACCACTGAGGTACTCATGAGCGAGGTACCTCCAGAGGTGCTGCCAAAAGCTGCCCACTACTCCTTCATGGATGGGTCAAATGCAGAGGTCACCGTTCGCTGCGGTGCACTGTGCTGTGGTGTGCTTACAATGACAAATAATCACTTAAATTTATGGTGAGCTCATAAAATATCATGCAGATATGCTTAATAATCTTATATTATGTTTTATATTGACTATAACTGAACTGAACTCGACTTAGGGTCCTATGACATCCGTTTTATTTTTTCCTGAATTCCGTTTTTTCGATTTTTCTTCTTCTGAATTCCGTGTTTTACGTTACATTTTATCTAATTATGGAGTGGATGGGAAAAAAGAACAATGCAATAGGAAGAAATCACATTAAATCACTATTATTCAACTTCGACAAAGTGCTGGGGTTCAGCAAAACATTTACTGCTTTGGAAAAACATTTACCTGTAAACAACAAAAAAACATTCATTTTTCGTGCAAAACGAAACGTTTCTGATGTGAGTTTTTGACTGTAACCCCTGTTTTACACTGGATGCGTGTCCGCTGCGGTGCGTCTCCGACACGGCACCCGCAGTTAATCGCCGCCAATAAAGTCAATGCATCAGTTTACACCAGATCCGCTGCGTTGCGTCTCTGCTATGTCTCTGTTCCGTCACATGTCCGGCAGTCCGTCGAGATGCGCATCAAGTCTATTTTTGACGGATTCGGATCAAGAACGCAGCACAAAGCACATGCGCCAATTGCAGACGATCCCTTCACAACATCATGGACGACGAAAAGTTAATTTTGGAGGTGGAGAAACATGAAATTGTATACGACCCAAGACCCTCAAAAATCTTGAATCCATGTCATTCAAAAATGGACTTTAAAGGCATTAATTGTTGTCTGTAGTTTACAACACAACAAAGTATGACAAACACAACATTAAACACAGCAATGCAACACAATGCTAAACACATTAAACACGATTAAAGTTGAGCAACAACAAGGACAAAATGAACTAGGAAGCATACTAATAATGTTTGTAGTGTGCAGAAATCAGCAAAACAAACGGCGTTGGTTTACCCACGGTTGTTATCGCCTTATCCTACGCATCTTTTACAATTCTCCCGTGATCATGTGATCTCGTAAACCAGCAGCGCGCCGGATCAGATACGGACCACAAACGCGTCCAGTGCGAATTGGCGGATGGCCTCGGACGGAATGGAAATGCAGCGCAGTCGCAGCACAGTCGCAGCGCAGTCGCAGCGCAGTCGCACCGCAGCGGACACGCATCCAGTGTAAAACAGGGGTAAGTGGTCGTCACGTGTTCTTGCGGGTGCAGTCTATCGTGCGCTCTTACAAAAGAGTTGTTCTCCCGATTCATAAAAATTGTTCGGGTCTCGTTCTGCTCTAAACTTAGCACTAACAGTCTTTTGAGGCCTTTCAGCGAGTGTTTCATAGTTGAGCGTTGACTTTTTCCGCTCTGTATCTGTGCGTTTGTGTGTGTGGAACGCTGAGAACTGCCTCAACAGGTAACATGTACGGGGGCTGCAGCGTCCAAAATGTATTAGAAACCATTGCTTTGCTTTGTCAACACACCGATATCAGCAAATTATACGACGTTCCGCGTTTTACAACAGATTCCATTTTATTTGTTGAATTCTGCGATTCCGTCTGCGTTTTTTCCGCATCGCAGAAATCATAGGGCCCTACCAACAGAATAATTGTGCATCTGTGCATAATATAGTCAGATCATTCTTGCAAATATAATGTTTTTTAGAAACAGATTTTATTCATTTTGTCTCAAGATGAAAGGTAAGAAGTTCTTCAGATTAGACCCTGTGAGTTGCTCTGGATATGAGAGCTTGCAAAATGCTCTAAATGTAAACATAATAAGTTCATAACCCCCCATATACTGATACTGTTGGCAGCTAGGAGTTTGCTTTTGTTTAAGCACATTCTATATAATTCCGTCCACATTGTGTGGGCTGTCAATCACCAATAAAGCAGACGGTGCTAAAAACGGACCAGGGACCTAAGACAAAAAGTTTCACCCTGAGAAACACCAGCCGTTTGGTCTCACACTCCTCTGCATCCGTCACTCAGACCTTTCAGTCGCCGGGTTGCTTTGAGTCTGATTAAAAGACGAGATGTCAAACCTATTCTCCACTTCTGAGTCATCTGTGGGTGTAATTGATTTAGAAAGCCTGTGAGTCATTCATTAGCTTAGAAAAGGGAAAGTGCCGAGTCACACTCCAAACTGCACTTGCGCATGCAAAATAGTGATAAAAAAGCACAACAACTATGGCATAGGTTACTTTAGATATGGTCGCATGTTTCCAGTATTGTTCAGGACGGGTTTTAATGTGCTGTTGCTGGTCAAACTGTGCTTAAACATAACTTGAGATGCTTTGCCAAGATGATTTGGCACCAAAACTATCTTAAATAGTTCCAAAAGTTCCTTAAAGCAGCATTTCCCAATCCCGGTCCTCGCGCCCCACCACTCTGCACAGATTCGACTTTTCCAACCCACAGCACAGCTGATGCTACTGGTTAGCTAATTAGCAACGTGGGACCAGCGTGCGACAGTGCAGGAAATACTGAAAATGTGCAGAGCGGTGGGGCGCGAGGACTGGGATTGGGAAACGCTGTCTTAAAGCATTCAAAAGTTGAATATGGACCTATATAGACCACATTTGGGGCGGCACGTTAGCGCGGTGGTTAGTGCTGCTGCCTCACAGCGAGAAAGTCCTGGGTTCCATCTGCGAGTCGGCCATAGGGCCTTTATGTGTGGAGTTTGCATGCTCTCCCCGTGTTCGTGTGGGTTTCCTCCAGGTGTCTTCGGTGTCCTCCCATAGTCCACAAGCATGCACTATAGGTTAACTGGCGACTCTAAATTGTAAGGCACGACCGAGAGTGTGACTGTATGCCTGACTGTGTGTGCACCTTGCGGTGTGTTGGCACCTGCCCAGGTTCCCTGACCTCTGCATTTGACCCATCTGTGAAGAAGTAGAGGGCAGTTGACATGGCCAGTGCCCAGGGAGCATTGTTTGGGAATGGTACCTTGCTCGTGAGTACCTCAGTGGTACCTATACCGGTCCAAGATTCGAACCTTCAACCTTCAGATCACAGAGCGAACTCTCTAACCGTTGCGCTACCAACTACTGACATCGTTGGTTGTTAGTTCTAGACAATCTGCAGTTTTTGATTGTGATTCTGAGCCATTTACAAATTGGGAACCGGCATCGGAACAGCACCAGCACCAGTGAGAGAGAGGGACGGCATGTGACCTTATATTGATCATGTTGTCGTCACAAAGACTTGCTCAATTTGTACACTAGAAACCTTGGCATTGCATAATAATTGTGTGTGTCTGTTTGTCTGTGTGTGTATGTAAGTGTGTGTGTGTGTTATCCCATCACTTGTGTTATCCCATCAACTCTCTTCCTACAGGCCGGAATTGCCGTGTTGAAGTGCTGGAATGTGACTCCACTGATCTGAAGCTGTTCGCTCTCGGTAACCTTTTGCACACGTGCGCACGCACACACACACATACCCACACACACACTCCAGACATCACAACAGACCTCAGCTGGCCCTAAACTGGCTTATTGGGCCAGACTGAGCGGCAGCAGACAGCTGGCTGCACATCACTAAAGCGCCCTTGTAGCACATTAGAAAGGGTTTCTTGTATGAATGGACAGTTAGAAAGTGGAGGATTATAGAGAAGGGGTCAGATAGCAGCGAGACAAAGAACAAACTCTCTCTCTCTCTCTCTCTTTTTCCAGCGCTTGCTTTCTTTCTCTCTCTCTCTCTTATTACGCTGAGTGCACTCTTCTAGATATTAATATTAACCAGCAAATACCAGAACTGTCAATGTATATCCTCATATGCCACAGTAGTCTTTGGCCTTGAGGTGATGAAGGGTGAGAGAAACTTGGCCAGCTGAAGATTGAGGATTGAAGCAGATATGAAAGGACATTGCGAAAAAAGTAATCAGAAACTCAGTGTTACAGTCTGATTCTTTAAGAGAGAGGTCCAGTAATCTTCTATAAGCAGACCATGGATCCTTCACCCACCTGAAGTCACACGCACATCCACACTGTAGCCGCCGCCATACTGAGAACTGGACATATCGAGTACTGCACTTGTAGTATCTGTCTATCTATTGATCTATCAGTCTAACCACGTTAGACACACAGCTTCTAATAATAAGCTGTTTTAACTATTGCCCCTATGTCACTGAGAACCAAAAGTCACTGAATTTCAACAACTTAGTTTTCAATAAAGTGTCTGTAAACACTTTACACTTTAAGATTTTATTTTAACTGCTTTTACTATTTTTAAGTAAAGTTAAGTAAAACTATTAATATTACAAACATGCCGTTTTGTTTGTAGTATAAATATTTTTAGCTAACTTAAACTTTACTTAAAAATAGTAAAAATAAAATCTTAAAGTGTAAAGTGTTTACAGACAACAGGGCATAAGTTGTAAACAGTTAAGCAGCTCACTGGCATGGAGGCTAGTTCACCCACCTCTTGTAATTCCAAAAATAGTTAACTCAAGACTAAACAGCCTTCTCATCACTCTTACATCACTCATCCCTCAGTTTACCCACCTAACCCTGCTCTACAATATGACATGATTTAACTTAGCCTAGCCTACAACTTTGCTGCACTAACAACAGCTAGATAGCGTTAGCAACTGTTTACACAAAGTTGATCAAAAGAATGTGACTTACCTGTCCTTAAGCAAGAAGATTTCCTACTCGTTGAGGTGCCATCATTTATATGACGATGGCTTATGTACCAGGTAGATTTAAATGTTGTGGAAAGAAAAGTGCGTCAGAGGATGCCTTTGATGGGAAACGTCTGGAGGGACTCTGTTCGGATCGATTTTTTCGTTGTATCTCTTAAGTTCTCTGGCATCAAAATGAGAAATATCCATAACATCGATAGGCAGCCTAAGTGAAATGAACACTTTACAGGCAGAGGTGGGTAGTAACGTGCTACATTTCCTCCGTTACATTTACTTGAGTAACTTTTTGGATAAACTGTACTTGTAAGAGTATTTTTTCTACAACATACTTTTCACTTTTACTCGAGTAAAAATAACACTACTTTTACTCCATTACACTGAGCAACATTCTGCTTGCTACGTTCATTTTTATTCATCTGTTATTCAATGCACGATCTGTTTGTTTTGTCAGAAGACTTCCTTCCAAATGCACAGTCATCATATGACTGTTTCACCAATCAATCGGAGCTAGGCAGTCACATGACCACACACACACACACACACACACACATACCCTTGTACTTATATAGTAGTGAGGACCTCCACTGACTTCTATATTACTGTATCTAAATAATACTACACCTAACTCTAAACATAACTCTAACCATAACCTCAGTAACCAAAAGCTAATCTTTCTACACTTTTAGTTTTGCAAATAAACTTGGATTTTTTTTTCTTTTTTTCTTTTTAAAGCAGTTTAAAGAAGTGAGGACCACTAAAAAAGTCCTCACTTGCCAAAAATGTCCTCACTCTGCTGGTTAAAAACTCCTTTTGGTTGCAAGTACAAGAACACACACACACACACACTGGACAGTTTATGCACAGTTCTTATTTTACTGTGTAATCTCTGCCTGCTGAGCCGTTTTGTTTAAACTAAAAAAGTTATTACAGATTATTGGATTATTGTACTGTTTATTGTGTCTGAATTAGCCTTAATTTATTAATTTATGTTATGTTATGTTAGATTAAATTTATTTATTTATTTATTTATTTGTAGTTGTTTATGTAATATTGTTTGGTAACATCTGACCACATTGTGCATTGTTATTTTATATTTTTGCATATTGGATTATATGATTAACCAATAAATCTTTAAGTTACTCAGCAGTTACTCAGTACTTGAGTAATTTTTTACTCTTTATCTGAATAATTTTTTTGATGACTACTTTTTACTTTTACTTGGGTAATATTATTCTAAAATAATCATACTCTTACTTGAGTAAAAATGTTGGCTACTCTACCCACCTCTGCTTACAGGTAACGTTAGCATCCAGCATCCAGCTGTCAGTCTGGAGCGGATTCGGGACTCACAATAGCGGCAACAAGGTCAGATGACTATGACGCCGTCCGACTGATTGATTGACAGACAGACAGACTGACAGACAGACAGATAGATACTGCATTTTCATGGGACACAAGCACAGTCGTCGATATGCCCAGTTACTGAATATGGTGGCTACAGTTTTGTGACGTCACTGCAAGGCATGAGTAGAGTTATGAACTGTAGTTATTGCAGTTTTGAATAAGAACACAAATAAACTCACATTGTGCAGACCATTTTTCATTTATGCAAAGGGAAAAACAACCACTTTGGTCTTAGGAAATTCCAATTTTCTTTTAGTTAAAAATTGTTGCTTCTTCCCTTTAATTGATTTTCTAAATGACAGAATTAACAGCCAAACTGAGAGAATTGGTCCTTCAGATGCTGGTAAACAAGGCACCCACCTACACACACATCATTGTGCAGAACCAGGGATCATTCACACAAAGTCATTAATCAGAATCCAACATTTTCTGCTAAATACTTATCTTGACTTGCAATATAAAACCTGTATTTTTGAGGTTTCTACCTAAAGACGCAATCCATTTGCACCTTACAGTTCACATTTGAACCCCACAATAGTCAATGAACAAGACACACACATACACACTCAAGACCATCAACTGTATGAACTTCATTAATTCCTCCGGCACCATCATTTCAACAGTCCTGCATTCATGTGGGCTTTTTTATTCAATCGAATTAGTGTAATCCAGTTTGTATGACTCTGTGAAAGGAGCTTAAGGTCTGAAGGTCAACTCAGGAACAAAGTCTAAAAAATGTCTAAAACCGCAGGGCTTCATTCACAAGCAAACACAGCAGCGGTCAGCCAGTAAGGGAGTGATGACCAATGAGGGAAGGAGACTGATGTGAGAGCAAAGGTGAAAATGAGAGGAAAAAGTGAAAATTTAACCAGAAGGGACTAACAGCAAGAGCCAACTTTAATCTGGTTCTAATCTGGTTCTAAAAGAGTTCTAACTCTTTTTCACATCAAACCAATGTCACTCATATGATAAATTACTTTTATTCTGGTCATATCAGTGTGAAGACTGTTCACTATTTCTAATATGGCTTTGAAAGAGGAAATGTGTGTAAGAAGTTTTGAAGTTAACTGAAGTAAAAACTGAAGTAACTGCATAAAACGCATTAATGTAAATGTAAACACTATTCTGTTTCCATTGTATAATGTTAGACAGTAATTAATATTATAAAATAATTTTATCCAAATGGATACCACTAACCTTATTTTTCTTCACAGTACTAAGCCATAGAATGTCTCCGCACAATAACAACTCTGCACGCCAATAAAACAGTGAGTTTGGTCTTGAGGAGTGTTCACTGTGAAGTGATTTCCTCATTATAGATATGTAAGAGCGAAATATTGAATAAACATGTTTAATGATGCTTGGGCTTTGCATGTTCCACTTATTTGTCATGTGGTGTAAAACATGCTTTAGTCGGGTCTCGGTTTCGACTCGGTCTCACTCCGCCCTGGTCTCGGCCCTTCAGAGTATTGGTCTTGTCTCGGTCTCGACACACTCCGGTCATGGTTTGGTCTTGATCTTGGTTTAGGTGGTCTTGATCCAAACTCTACAAATTAGTCAAGTTTTCTCAGTTTGTGCAGTGCAGAATCTGCTGCTGATTTGATCAATATATTGTTTGTCTCTCATACTGTAACCAGCATGTCATGAGTATGTTCATGTTTGGGAAAGTGAGGGTATTTTTTTACCTCATAACCTCAAAGACTTACATTTACAGTATTTTTCAGACTCTTATCCAGAGCAACTTACATTTCCTATTTACAAGGAGAGTCACTCTGGAGCAACTTAGGGTTAAAGGTCTTGCTTGGAACCCAACAATGGTTTCACACTGTAAAAAATCAGTGTCAGAAAATAAGAAGATAATAAGAAGAAAGGTACCAGAATCAAGCAAAATTATCTGCCAATATAGTGAGAGAATTTATCTTGTGAAGATCTCCTAAAACAAGAAAAAAAATCTTGCCCTTTTTCCATGCTTTTAGCTTTAATATTCTTAAAATAAGCAAAGTTGTCATGAATTTTTTAACTCGTAGTGGAGAGCATGAGAACCTTTCCGTTCTCTTAATTAAATTTCTTATTACATTTTAAGAAGTTCTTTTAATCAGTAATTTTTTCTTAATAAGATAATTGTAGCCAACATTTCTTAAAATTAGATTATTTATCTCACACATACAAGTCTAGTCAAGTCAGTTATTCTTAAAATTAAAAAAAAACAAGATCTATTTTTTCTTTTTATGATTTTCTGGCTTGTTAAGATTTCATTTTTTGCAGTGTAGGCTCTTCTGGGATTTGAACCCCGAATTCTTAAATTTGCCAGCACAATTGTGACCCTCCACGGCGAAACCAGTGGCTTGTCGCAACGGAGGTTTCCGAGAAAAATGACCGTTTATGTTGTGTGGGGTAACATTTGGGATTTTTTGTTTTTAGTGTTTTGAAACAGTGGAAGGTCTATACTGTACTGTTGTGAATAAATTTCGCTGAAAAACCTACCCTTTCCATCCTAAAAACGTGACTTTCTTGAGGTGAGGAATTCAATTCCAGCAGAATGTTAAAAGTTTCTGTTTTGACCGCTCTACTTCAATATTTACGGTAAATCCACTGGTTGACTAGCGTGAAGATATTTCTCCGGAATCCATCTTCGTCTCCCGAGGTCAGTTAACCTAACGCAGGTAGGCTATCGGTGTGGCTGTGAATGCAGCGTAGGCTACCGTAAATGCAAACGTAGCCGCGACCGCACCAAGTGTCTGTGAGTGCTACGCCGATAGTCAGCTTCAAAGGCAGATTTCTCTGTTTCTCACCTGGCATGACAGGAGAAACCTGACTCCTTTGAATGTTGATATCTCAGTCATATGTCGTCCGATTCATTCCATATAGGTATCGTTTTAAAGGTTGATTTATGCCCTTTCATGAAAACATAATAACTCTATTTTGAGAATTTGCGACAAGCAACTGGTTTTGCCGTGGAGGGTCACAATTGTTTAGTTATTCAGGCCACGGGACAAGCAGCAAGACAGAATTCGGGATACACCAAACCAAAGTTAACCATATAGACGGACTGTGTCTTGTATTCTAAGCCTCTGTCCTGGAATTACTTTTCTAATGGCTCTACAGTTCTTATGGGTTATCAAAATACACTGAAAATGTTGCTTAGGGAAAAAAGACCCTACTGAACATTGTGCACAAAGCCGAAGCTATTAATGCTGCACACATATAGGATGAAATGGCTCTATAATAGACTGAAAAGATATGAGTCTTAATGGAGAAATCCAGAGAGAGAGAGAGAGAGAGCTGCTGGAATGAGTTAAATTTCAACTCATTGGTCCCTTCAGGGAAAGCTCTTAAAACAGATCAGCATGTCAGAGTGCATTCGCAGCCTGCAGCTCTGAGCCTCAACACCCACCACAAACACTAGTATCCACCGTAATTCTGCTTGTGGAGCACACACACAAACACACCTACACACACACACACACACACAACACAGCTCGATTCATTTCACCTCCTGGCCGACTTTCAAAAAAGAGGACAACCTTAGGTCCACTACACTGGGGAAACAGGAGAGGCTTGGCTTTCAAATAAAAAACACTTACATATGATGCTCTTGTGCATGCTCTGCCTCCCTCTCTCGCTCTCTCTCTCTCTCTCTCTAGCCTCTCTCACATGAACAAAAGTTCCTGCTTTTTTCCCAGCACCTATAGAGAACGCTTACACAAGTGCTCTTGTGTAACTCCAACAGCCGTGCCCCATGCCAGCCTGATTCAACAGCACACAGAATAACAGGAGAGAGTGAGTACAGGGTTACGGGCTGGCTTTAGCCGCCTCCTCCACATCCAACCTAACTTTTTTTTTTCTGAGAAAGTGAGCAGAAAACTGTAGATAGAGGGTCTTTAGGATGAGTTTTTAAATTTTGACAATGACTTCAGATTTAGGCTTATCCTTAGGGCCTGTTTACATGTACGTATGTGGAAACTTTTATAAACACATACTTTTTTAATCGTTTGGGCCTTTCGTTTACACGTAAACAGAGGCTACGTTCACACTGCCATGCTGAAGTGACTCAAATCGGATTTTTGCCTTAATATGACACAGATCTGATCTTTTCAGGGCTGTGTGGACACGCAAATCTGATCTTTTCAAATCAGATTTGTGTCACTTTCGTATGTGGTACTAAATCGCATACGTATCCGATTCGCGGCCATGCGACCTGAGTGTGAACGCTCAGATTGGAATTCATATGGCTTTTTGCTTATACGCATGCACCGGCAGCGCGGGAAGATAAAATTGGAGGAGAGCTGCGATAACAGAAAAAGCTCGCCGCCTGACTTTTTTTCTCCTTTTCGACCTTGTACAGCTGACTCACTGTTTGTCGTCCTCCAGAGCAAAGTGCGATACATGCGTGAGCTACTAACGCCTCCATTTTTAATGCCATGAGTCATCCCACAGATATGACGTTTTTTGTTGTTGGTGACGCAGTTGACCCGTGTAAAAACTTATCAATGTGCGCATGCGTGACATTTCGGAGGACCGATGCGTTCACGTTACAGTCAGATACAGGTCACTTGTAGTTATGAATGTGAACCGTCAAGATAGACAAATCCAATCTGAGCAAAAAATCGGAAGTGAACAATGTGGCTGGCAGTGTGAACGTAGCCAGAGTATTAGACACATCAAACTCTAAACGCTCTCCAAAATGAAGGTTTTTCAAAACGTTGGATTCTGTGGATACGTGTAAACGAAAGGCCCAAACGTATAAAAAAAATGCGTTTATAAAAATAGTCTTTAGTCTTTGGATGAAAATGCTTATTCTATCTTGTAGTCTTTTAGTAGTTAACTAAAATTAGGAATGCTACTAACTTCACTCATTTTTTTAGTAGCCTATCAGTAGCAATTTAGGTTTGTGGCAAACTTGCGCTGGAAATCATATGCACCTGGTAAATTTGTCACCAAATGTTCACAAGTTTACCGTTATTGGTAAATTGTTTTGCAAACACATTTGCCACTAGTGGCTATTCGTCGTCGTTGCCAGAACATTGTGGAGTTTGCAACTAGTGGCTGACAGTGGACTCGAAACATTCTCTACCTTCCAAACATTATTGAACCTCATAATAATTTGATATTACACTGATTACAAAAATAGATTCTCATATTACTTTTAGCACCATGTTTCACACCATGTTTAAGTGCATTTTCTCAAGGTTCAAGGTTCAAGGTTCTTTATTGTCATCAGTCGCTTTATACATGTACAAAGTGTGATGAGACAGCGTTTCCCCATGGCCCCGGTGCAACATATAGTAACACTGAAGATTACATTCAACAGGACAAAAGGTGCAACAAGCAACACAATAAATACAGAACGAACGCAATAAATACAGTATGAAAGTGACGTTAAGTGAAGAGACGGAATGTAAACAAGTATTGCTTAGGGTATGTTTTTAAGGCACATTGGCAGCATCATTTCTTTAAGAATGTCAGCAAACACAAATATTTCTGGATGAATTAGCTTTGATGCAGTTAGCTAGTTTTTCTCTGTGCTTGTAGTGTAGCTAACTACTAACTTAAAACAAGAGCTTGGCTTAGCTTAACTGCTTTTAAACTTGAAAAATAGCTTCCTTAACAGAGCATTTTAGTCATTTCTATCCATCATAGTTTAATCTAAGGACTTTTATTACATTCATACATGAAACCTGTTTTAACACGTTAAGCCAGACAACGTTAGTCTGGCTAATACAAATGGTTGTTTTCTTTCCGTTTCACACAGTGCATTTTGTGTTTTGTTCAGCTGAATAACAAAGCGTTTCCATAAATCTTTCTTTCTGGCCAAAGTAATCCAGTTTGCATTTAAGCTGTGCTGCCATTTGCTTTTAATATTTAATCACTCGGTTGTTGGTTATAGGACATCTGCATCTGTATTACTGTTATTACATCTGCATATGTCCCTCAATCAGCTCAACCAATGACAGCAATGCATTTCTTAAATATCTGGACAGACTAACTGGTTGCATTTTGAGCACCCAAGAGTCCAGAAGTTAACATTTTAGTCCTGCCTTTACATTTTGTTACAGCATTATTATCAAAGTTCTTTTTTTTTGGCTAGTGTCATTTCGGTGCCATGGATAAAAAAATTGTAAAAGAAGATTTGACCTCCTACTTCTGATTGAAGATAACACTGCACAGAACAGTGCTGTATGCTCAGCTGGAATGTTCCAGAGAATTTAGGTCTAATTAAGGACCAACAATGTGAGCCAGCAACCGCTGAAAAGGACATTTTTTTGTAAAAGTTTATCATTACTACATGCTCGCATGATACAAACAGAAGCAAAGAAGCCTAGCCGAAAGTGTGGTGTAATGGTGTAACACCTGCTGTTTTTCAGCTGGATTGATCCTGACCACGTGAGTCTAACTTCAAACGTATTGACAGTTCAGAACCAACACGACTTCTGTATTCTTTTTGATATCTCTGACGACAACTGCAACATCAAAAGCGTTCGGACCTTCAGATCTAACTAAAAGGCCAGGGCTTTTTCTCTCAAACTATTTTTTGTCCTGTTAAATCCATTTATCCTGGTATGTACTTGATTCACTTTTAAGCATAACTTTAAAAAAAACAACATAAAACAGGAAGTCAAGAGCTTAATGAATCATATGTAGTACTTTTTAGTCATTTTGTATATTCTTACATCTTTTATTTTTAGAGCCAATTTTACTTTCTCTTTACTTCTGATTGTGTGTGTGTGTGTGTGTGCCCTGCGGTGTGTTGGTGCCTGCCCAGGGTTAGTCCCCATCTTGCGCCCCTAGTTCCCGGGATAGGCTCCAGCCCCCCCGCAACCCAAGTTGGGGTTCAGAGGTTCAGATAATGAATGAATGAAAATATTCTCCATTTCTGTGCATGTAGTACACATTGCTGGTTTAAAGCATTCTGCATTCTGCTTCTAATAAGGATTAAAAGCCGATAACTGCAAATCTGATTAATTCCATTCATGTGGATTTGAATAATCACAGGTGATAATCACCTCAAGCCCTCGGTCACCAACCTTGGCGTCACTATAGACAGTCATTTTAAAGTTGACAAGCAAGTGAATGCCGCTGTTAAATCTGGCTTTTATCGTCTTAGGCTTTTAGCCAAGGTGAAACCTTTTTTATGTTTAAAACCTTTTGAACAGGTTGGTCGCGGCTAGACTACTGTAACGCACTTTATTCTGGAATCAGTCACTTTGCACTTTCCCGCTTACAGTTAGTTCAAAACTCTGGCGCGTCTTTTAACTAGGAGCAAAAAGCGTGACCACATCACCCCAGCGTCTTTTAGCGTCTTTGCACTGGCTCCCAGTGCGCTTTAGAATTGATTTTAAGATTTTATTGTTTGTTTTTAAAGCTTTGAATGGACTGGCCCCTCAATACATCACAGACCTCATCCAAATGTATACACCGGCGCACACTCTGAGGTCTGAGGGCCAGCTCCAGCTCGTGGTGCCTAAGACGAGACTTAAATCCAGGGGAGACAGGGCCTTCTCTGTGGTCGGCCCCCGACTCTGGAACTCCCTGCACCCCTACGTCCGAACAGCCCCCACTGTGGAGTGTTTTAAGTCTCGTCTTAAGACCCACTTTTATTCTTTGGCTTTTAACACGGCGTGAGTTGTGTGGTCCTCTGTGTGTCTTATTCATTTTAGTTATCTTACCTTACCTTAGTTTTTAGTTTTACAGTAATGTTCTTATTTGTTTTGACCAGTTTTATTGTTTATTGCTCTTATGTGCAGCACTTTGGAAACTGTTTTAGTTGTTAAAATGTGCTATATAAATAAAGTTGGTTGGATTGGATGTAAGTCTATTTAAAGTGGGTTATATGTCTCCAGAGAGTTTACATATCTGGTTCTTAATGCTCATTCCTGTCCTCAAATTAAAGTAAATTGGGTGAATTGCTCAAAATTTACTCATTAGTATATTTTATGCTTTCAAACTATGACATCTTCATGACTTCTAAAGGAATCAACCCTCTATTCCATCCAAGCGTCCCAGGTTCTTCAAGAGTCCTGCTCCTTAGAAAGTCTGTCTAATTTCCCAATCCAGAAAGGTTTAATTAATTTATTGGTTTTCTGTGTGACACTATTCATATCTTCAGCTACAGGGAGAGCCTCAAAGTCAGACATGATATAAAGAGTTTTGCCTCCTCTTTGTTGCTGATTTATTTACAGGCAGCAGGCTAATGGAAGAGCCCTGTAGTGGATAACTAGGCCACGGATGCTGACTGATGTACAGCACAACTCTACAGGTGAGAGAGAGAGAGAGAGAGAGAGAGAGAGCAAAAAAGCAACATAGCAAAGTAAAAGAGAGATAGATAGAGAGAGAGAGAGAGAGAGAGAGAGAGAGAGAAACAGACGGAAAAGAAAAATAGAAAGTCAGTCAGAGAAAGACAAAAAAGAGAGAGACTAAAAGAGAGAAACAAAAAGAGACAGAGAAAGAGAGAGATGAAAAGAGAGTATATGGCGCTAAAGAGAGACAGACAGAGAAAGATGAAAAGACAGATAGATGCAGAGACAAAAAAAGACAGCTAGATGGAGAGAGAGAAAGAGACAATAAGAGAGAGAGAGATGAAAAAAGTGTGTCTGGAGCTAAATATAAATCCTTCATTAACAAGAAACAAAGGAAAAGAGAGAGGGAACAATGAGAAAGAAAGTCTGGGTGAGTGATGAATAGATAGCATAAACACTAAAGATAAACCGGAGCGAGAGAGAGAGAGAGACGAAGAGAGAGTGTACAGACAGGCAGAAAAAGAGAGAGAGACAGAGAGAGAGCGGTCCCTGCCACTCACATCACCATTCTCATTCTGCAGAGAAAAACAGAGAAAGGAGAAAAGCAGGAAGAGAAGAAAGGAGAGACACAGAGAGAGGGCTGGGGTTGCTCCTGCCTCTTTCTGTGTTTGTGCTGCGCTCCTCTTTGGCCCTGGCTGGCGTCGGAGCGCAGACCTGACCACCATGCCGAACGGCTGGGAATTGTAGTCGGAAAAAGAGCAGGGGTTGATGGGGGTCGTGGGCCGAACACGCTTTCCCACCACGCTGAAAAGAAGTGCTTGACAGAGCAGCCAGCTCCGTCTCCACAGCGACCCGCCCCGACAAGGTCATTCACTCTGAATGTGTGTGTGGGTGTGGGGGTGTGTTTGGGGAAGGGGGTCGGTTTCGAGGTCCCTGACTAATTAATGAGGGTGTTTGCTGTCATGCTATTTAGCCCAGCTTTCACTGCAGCCTGTATTCTTTGTGAGGCGCTTCTCTCGGCCCCACTGCTTCACAGTCGGCCCCTGACAGTTTGATCTGCCGTTTTAACAAATGATCACACACACACACACACACACACATAAACGCGCCCTGCAAATACGACCCGCTCAGAGCAAAGACGTACATCAGGCCTGAGTGTGTAATGAGACTTTAAATTGGCCTGAGGTCTGAACAATGAACAACAGAGGGATTCTGGAATGTACAGCTAAATGGATGTCAGTCTAACACACACACACACACCTTGAAGTGACCAAAATATCAATACTGGAATACTTTTTAGAGACAGTAAGAGAAAAAGAGAGAGATAAACAGACAGACAAATAAACAGAAAGACAGATAGAGATAAAAATGAGAGCGAATCAGAGGGAAAGACAGACGGATGATGGGCAGAACGTCAGAAAAAGAGGAATAGAATATACTTGTGTCCAATATAAGTCAGTGATTATTTTGTCATTGTGAACACACCACAGCACAGCACACAGTGCACCACAACGAAATGTGACCTCTGCATTTGACCCATCCGTGAAGAAGCAGTAGGCAGCTAACAAGGACAGCGCCCGGGAGCAGTGCTTGGGGACGGCACCTTGCTCATGAGTACCTCAGTGGTAACTTTACCAACCCGGGATTCGAACTGGCGACCTTCTGATCACGGGCCGAACACCCTACCGTTACGCCACCAACTGCCCAACGTAAATGAGAGTGAGGAAGAGACAGAGAGAGAGAGAGAGAGAGAGAGAGGATTTTGATTATTTGTACAGTCGAAATCGCTGAATTTGCCCATTTCCCGTTCAAATACAAGGGAGAAATGCGAGGTGAGGCAGCCACGAGCCGAGCTGAGCCGAGCCTCGGACTGCACTGTGCCTCACACTCTGGGTTGACACATGCAGTTGGTGTGTGTCTGTTGCTGTCTCTCTGTGTGTCGCCAATATAATGTTTGCAGACACATTTATTATACTGTATACCCTGACTTTCCACAGTCCGGCTAATATCTCCTGACATATGAATGTGTGTGACATATTTAGTCTTGCTGATCGAACATAAGACCGCAGACACTACTGTGCTGCACAGAAGGGGGCGCAAGTGAGCTCAGCAGGTGCCTGTAGCTATTGTTCTCCAACGTAGAGGCTCTAGGCGCCATAAGTGAGCTAAAAGAGGTTTTCGTGGAGAAGTATAGGTTGCATGGATTTGATTTATAAATAAAGGTAAGAACATAAACACTTTTCAATTTTATAAAACATGGGATCAGACCAATATTTGAAAACTAAAATTTGACCTTAAATAAAATAAGCCTATTCTATTTCAGAGGTCACTAACAGGCGGACCGCAGAGAAGTTGTCGCAAAAGGACCCAGACCTACAGTATAGCCAAAACAGAAGGTTATGGTTTAAAACCTGACGGGGTACTTCTATTTTAACCGGCGCAGCCTTTGTAGTCTTTTCGTTGGTGGTTTAGTGGAAGAGGAAACGCACAGACCAATTGCATACAAGTTAAGCCATCCCACGTGATCGTGATCAGGCAACAAAGGGAGAGATACAGATAACTGAGCTGGAATAAGTTGAGAAAAAGACGGGCGAGACGGAGAAAGGAAGAGAAAAAAGAAACAAATGGCGCTCTCCAAAAAAAGACAGCGGACAGCGAAGTGGACAGCGAACATAGATATATGTTCAGTTCTATGTCACGTGATAATATTGTTTTTGAATTGAACTTAATAATTATATTAGGCAGTCTTGGTATTGATTACATGTAATTTTAATACAACTAATAGGCTACTTAAATATATATCACACTAAATAGTTATGATTATGATCTTTCAGAAATTACTTTCCTTTGTGCACCACTACATTCCTTTGCATACGGTTTGGACTGAGAGGAAACGAGGAGAGCATGCAGACTCCACACAGGAAGCCCTACGGTCGACCCGGTGGCGCAGTGGTTAGCGCTGCCGCCTCACAGCGAGAAGGTCCTGGGTTCAAACCCTGGGGACGTCCGAAGGGCCTTTTGGTGTGGAGTTTGCATGCTCTCCTCATGTTCGCGTGGGTTTTCTCCAGGTGCTCCGGTTTCCTCCCACAGTCCAAAAGTGTGCACTATAGGTTGATTGGAAACTCTAAAATTGGTCCCGTAGGGTGTGACTGTGTGTGCCCTGGGGTGTGTTGGCGCCTGCCCAGGGTTGTTCCCCGCCTTGCCCCCGTAAGTTCCCGGGATAGGCTCCGGTCCCTCCGCGACCCCAGTTGGGATGAAGGGGTTGAGATAATGAATGAATGAAAAAGATCTTACATGCAAGATGATCCTCAAAAAGTCTCGGAAAGATGACAACTTTCATGTTTTCTTATCTTTTAGGGACAAATCTGATCCCCACTCCACATATATACAATAAATATGCAGATGCGCGCACTTACACAGCAAATTGTATAGAGTGAGATCACTGTCAAAAATATGAGAGTGCAGATACATGGTAAAATTGGGCAAAACAGACACTACAAGAGCACAGAATAAACACAGTGAGCACACACTTCTCACAGCCACATGATCCATACACTGCGTCCAGCATCAATGTGTGTAAAGAATCAACCCTTTGAGCTCTGGGCCATTTTTGAGCGTTTTTGCATCCCTTTATTTATTGGGCTATAACATTTTAATTCCATAAGCTAGCCATTCATGCCTTATGGGCTACTTATTTATGTAATTATTTGATGTGAAACTAACAAGTAAAATCTTGATATTATCATTTTTATAAGCAAATTCTAGTTTTCGCCTAGTGAACTTTTACTTTTTTTTCTTTTATTTCTACAAGACAATGTTTTTCACTAGAGATTTAACTTAAAAAATGCGTGGGGTAAAAGTCCATAGCCATTGTTATATATATATTTTTTTTTCAATCTGGGACATTCTATGGCTTATTACAATATAAAAATATGTGCTTATTCCAGACGGAAGTTGAATTTGACCTTCCTTGGTATCATTATTACTGCTGAAGAAGTTAGCAGTCTGCCCCAGAGATGTTCCAGATCAGATGACCTCTAGAATGCAGTCAAACACTATCCCCCAACAGTTACAGACACACACACACACACACACACACACACAGAAAAAGGCTCAGGCACAAAAAGTTTTTTTTTTTCAGCAGTGTGTTTTTTGTGAGAGACCCTTTAAATTTACTCACTTTTGCACACAGGATTACTCTGGAATAATTTATTGCACAAACACGGGACTTAGACGATCGTATAGGGTAAGTCTTCTCGATTTCATTGATATGTGTATCATGCATGTGTGTTACTCCTGTCGCGAGTTATGAGTCTGAGACTAAAGGTTACAAAAATGAACGCGAAACACGTCCATTGAGTTCAAAAGGTTAAGCGGCCACTTTCTACAAGTTCACAAACAATACATTTAAAGTTTTCATTTCTAACACAACAGTAGTGCTAAGAAATGTCACAATCTACTGTGTTGGGTTCTGTTACATTTGAACTATGCTCCAAGCTAGTTTACAGTCAAAGTGGCAATTTTAAAAGGTGTAAAAATAATACTGGGGTTTGGACCCATATAGACACTTTTACATTGTTGAGATGAAGTCTTCTGTAGAGATTTAAAAAGCTGTAGTTTATGAACACACACATCGGTCCTGTCCTAGCTGGTGTGTAAGTCAGATCATGCAAGTAGGCTTCATTTTACTGGAATCGAATCCTGTACCGGAACAAAGAGTTCCCAACGTTTTCTCATTGGAACGTCTGAGCTCACACACTGATCACTGTTGCTATTGTGAGTCATCAGAACACTGACTATTTTTAAAAGTGTGTGTGTGTGTGTGTGTGTGTGTGTGTGTTTATCTTCCCTACAACTGTACATGACCCTGAATATAGACCACAAAGTAAACAGAACAAAAGGCCAAACCCCATCAACAAGAAGGTGATGAATAAAATCCACTCTCACCAAAAGGCCTCAAAAACAGACTCTCACTGAGCTGTAATTCCAAACACCCCACTTCAGATGTTGATTCATAATGTTCTGGCAGTTAAGAGAAACGCCATAAAAAGACACATGCTGCTACAAATGTGTCTTCAAGATGACTCATTTAATATTTCAACATCAATATTTTTTTTTTGTCTATGGAGAAGTTGGTAACGTAACGGTTAGGGAGTTCGCCCCGTGATCGTAAGGTCGCCGGTTCGAATGCTGGACCATTAAAGGTACCACTGAGGTACTCATGAGCAAGGTACCGTCCCCAAGCACTGCTCTGCTTCCCAGGAGCTGCCCATGTCAGCCGCACCACTGCTCCTTCACGGATGGGTCAAATGCAGACGTCAAATTTCAATGTGGTGCACTGTGTGCTGTGCTGTGTTCACAATGACAAACAATCACTTACTTTCACTTTACTAGTTGATTTATGGTGTCGAATATCTACAGGGCTGAGCTGAATTAACACTGTGGACTAGGACTATGCTGTAGCTGAACATAAAAACTATCGAACTATACTCCCAATAAAACAAACTCAACTGAAGTTAAATAGATGATGAAAAAGCATAAAAGAATGAAACTTGTTTTTAAAAGTTTCTTAAAAGTGAAGATTGTGCTTAATAAATATATGTCAAATTCATAGCATATAAATGTTTGCAAAATAATTTTAACCCCAAATTCATCCTGGAATAGTCATTGTGAGTCTGCACGTAAAGAAGATGCTGTAATGTCAGGGTCCTAATGTAAACTGTAAATGAGGCTTTGGGCTTTTGACCGGCACCAAATGAACAAATATACGTACTGTATATTGGGCCTTTGGTGATGTAACGGTTGGTCGTTCGTCCCATGATCAGAAGGTCGGTGGTTCGAATCCCAGACTGGTAAAGTTACCACTGAAGTACTTATGAGCAATGTACCGTCATCAAGCCGGGTGCTGCCCATGTAAGCTGCCCACTGCTCCTTCACGGACGGGTCAAATGCAGAGGTCACGTTTCGTTGTGGTGTGCTGTGTTCTGTGATGTGTTCACAACGTCAAATAATCACTCACTTTGACTTACTGGGGCATATCATTGCGCTGAAATTTAAAAGTTTAATGTGTATTGTGCCTTTATTGAGGATCCCAGAGAAACAGCGAAGTCCAGAGAAAAGACAAACAATGATAAGGATGAAGATAATGATGTTGGTTATTCTTATCCTTAATCTCAGTAACCTAACATTTCAGAATAATTATGCCCAAGGTAGCTGTGAGCTCTCCCTCAAGAACAAGGATGTAGTACAAAGAAACTCGTTTAGAAAGAATAAGTGAGTCCACAGATGCTTTTGTTCTGCGTCTTAGTCAGTAGTGACTGTTAAAACATTAAGCAGCTACAACCCATTGTACCAGGTTTATTTCAGCTTCCTTTGTGGTCACTGTGGCCGGCTTTATAACATTCAACACATTGTAAGCTTTTATTATGTCAGTAGCTTTTAAAGCCTCTCTCAAAGGGAACACTGTGCAGGTCCAAAACTAAACATTATACAGGGGTTGGAACAGAAGGCAGCAAAGAGTCTTTTTTAATGAGCAAAAGAATAAATAAATAAATTATAAAAGGCAGGACATTCATACAAAGGGTGTGTTTTATGGGTGTGTGACAGAGACCAGCCTTCCAACAAGCTAGCACAGGACTCATAAAAGTGAGTGTGAGAGTGTGTGCATGTGTGTGAGAGAGAAAGTCAGAGAAAGAGAGAGACAGATAGACTGAGAGAGAGAGAGATTTAAAAACACATGACCTAAACCACCTGTCTCCATGAGAACTGTCGCTTTGGTATATAGAAAATTTGGGTAATACATTCTCATAACTACTCTCTCTCTCTCTCTCTCTCTCTCAAACTGTGTCAAATAGTCGCCCAACATTGCAAAACAGGGAAAATATGAGGCACTTCTACGCCATGGGCTGCAAGCACACTCACTCGTCTTAAAACCATTTTCTCTCGAAAAAACAACTTCATATAAATTAACTCTATCACTGAGATTTTCAATACATTGCTCATGCTTCCTCCTTTCCCCTCCCCTCCCCTCCATGTTTTCCCGTGCAAGCAGCAGTGTAACTCGCAACACTCACAAGTGGGCGTTTTAACAAAAGGCGCAAACAAGTCGTTAATTGAGGGGAGACGCTTCTGCCAGCAGAAAACCACATGGGAAGTCAATGCAGGTCGAGAGAGAGACACTTCAGTGAAGATCTGATGCCAGGTGCATTCATCGAAGTGGTAACTACCTCCTCTGAAAATCTGTTTATTTCAGTTGATTACCATGTATGTTTCTTAGCATGCTTTACACTAGAGTTCAGCTGACACAGGATATTCAATACTGACAGTGATTTAAATAAATGGAGATTTACAAATTGTATAATTTCCTATCAACTGAGGTCCATTTTTTCAAGACCTGCTATATGTTGTTATCAAATCCTCATCTTTAAAACATGACAATGCACTTTAAAAAACATTTTTTTATTTTCATGGCAAGGACTTTGAAAAATAGTACAAGAAATGTATTAAAATCTTGGTAAATAAGAGTCAAATGTATAAAAACCCAGAAAAAAGCCAATAGTGGGGCTGTAGTGTTGCTCTCTAGTGGATAAATTATGAACTGACAACACTCATAAGTTGTTTATACATTAAAATGTCATTTATCAGCTGTTATAAGTAATATCAACTTCATTTATTGACAGTCAGTTTACAGTGATGATAAAATCAATACACCAGTCTATTGCCTGAAAATTAGCAAATACCTTCTGATAATATCAATATGCCAATTTATTGACTTACAATCAGCTCATAAATTCTGATAATATCAATACACCAATTTATTGCCTTACAATCAGCATATACTTTCTGATAATATCAATAAACCAATTTATTGACTTACAATCAGTTCATAACTTCTGATAATATCAGTACACCAATTTATTGACTTACAATCAGCTCATAACTTCGGATAATATCAATACACCAATTTATTGACTTACAATCAGCTCATAATTTCTGATAATATCAATACACCAATTAATTGGATGCCAATATGTTTACATAAACCAATAATATCGATACAACGATTTATCAACTGAGACATAGTTCATATCATCAATATTGGCAGACTTATTCATCAGTTGATCTCTTATCAGCCAATAATATTTCATATTTTATTTTATTAACGGTTGTAATTAATCTCATACAGGTGATACGGTTGACACACCTGTTTATCATCTGACAATTAGGGCAGTTGTTAGTGTAATGGTTGGGCAATCGCCCCATGATCAGAAGATCACCGGTTCGTATCCTGGACCAGTGAAGGTACCATTGAGGTACTCGTGAATAAGGTACCTTGTCCATGTCAGTTGCCCACTGCTCCTTCATAGATGGGTCACATGTGAAGGTCACATTTCATTGTGGTTCACCGTGGTGTGTTATCACTCACTTTCTAATTAGCTTATATCAGTCAGTATACGCTGGTGGCGTAACGGTAGGGTGTTTCCCCCATGATCAGAAGGTCGCAGGTTCGAATCCAGGGCCAGTAAAGTTGCCACTGAGGTTCTCATTAGCAAGGTACCATCCCCAAGCACTGCTCCCCGGGTGCTTGTTAGTTGCCCACTGCTCCTTCAGGGACGGTTTAAATGCAGAGGTCACATTTTCGTTGTGGTGCTGTGCTGAGGTGTGTTCACAATGACAAATGCTCACTCACTTGTAAATTTCACACCAGTTTATCTAACAACAACTAACTCATTTCAGCCAGTTATAGTGATACATGCTTTATCGGTGAAGCTCTGCTTCCCACTCAAATAAATCTGTCTCTCCCTCCTGAAACCAGACGCCAGTTTTAACAATAAATATAATCAAACCTGCCCATGCTTATCTACTGCTGGAATCACACTGTCTTCTGATTAACCATATTCATATATTCCTACACGGGAATTTCATTCCTATAAAATTTTGAGTCAGTACAAAGTGGTTTACAGGGAGTGTGTTTTCAGTGTGTCCACGACTACTGCTTCCTTTTCCCAGGAATAGGGGGATAAAATTATTCTAATAGATGACTGTTGATGATGAGGAACACTATAATAAAAAATATGGGTTTTGATAAGGAGACATGTATAATGGTGAATTTTAGCAATCCAACAATTTTCATGAAATATACACTACCAGTCAAAGGTTTGGACACACCTTCCCATTCAATATTTTTTCTTTATTTTCATTACTATTTACATTGTAGATTCTCACTGAAGCCATCAAAACTATGAATGAACTGTGTAAGGGCTATTTGACCCAGAAGGAGAGTGATGGAGTGCTGCGCCACATGGCCTGGCCTCCACGGTCACCTGACCAAACCCAATCAAGATGGTTTGGGATGAGATGGACCGCAGAGTGAAGGCAAAAGGGCCAACAAGTGCTCAGCATCTGTGGGAACTCCTTCAAGACTGTTGGAAAACCATTTCAGGTGACTACTTCATGAAGCTCATCAAGAGAATGCCAAGAGTGTGCAAAGCAGTGATCAAAGCAAAGGGTGGTTATTTTCAAGAATCTAAGATATAAAACATGTTTTGGGTTATTTCACACTTTTTGTTTACTACATAATTCCATATGTGTTCATTCATAGTGCCTTCAGTGAGAACCTACAATGTAAACAGTCATGATAATAAAGAATAAAACATTGAATGGGAAGGTGTGTCCAAACTTTTGACTGGTAGTGTAAGTTGTCTGTCATTTAGCTTCCTGTATTGTGTGTGCTTGTGCATGTGTGAAAGAGAGAGAGGCACTAAAAAGATGAGAAAGAGACAGACAGAAAGAAGGAGGGGGAGCCTGTGAGAACCAGCATTAGTAAGAAAGTCTCAAAGAGAGAGATAGGTGAGGAAAGGAAAATGAGTGAGAACTAGGAGAGAGAAAAGGTGAGTAAAAGAGAGAGGAATCCCTCTAACCTGCATCATGTAACTAGCCACAGCTTGCTTTCTTCAGCCTCTCCTTCTTCTTTTCACAATCTTTGTGTCCATTTTTTTCTTCAAACCTATTTTCTCCAAAGATGCTTTTCCATTCGTCTGGCTGTCTAGCTTTCCTGTGGAGACATGAATGCCAGGGACAGCATCCAGCCATCCGGACAGCCTCCACTCAGGAAAAGCAGCCTGCTCTAAACTCTTATTGCATGCCATGTGAGGAACAAAGAGAGAATAACTGGCCAAATCCACCTGCCCCTCCTCTCTCAGGTATTTCCTCTCCTTAGAACTCAGCCAAAGCCTGAAACGAATGGACATGAATGCCAACAACCGTCCGCCCTGCCCTTACACACACATGCAGGATGGGAAGCATTCACTGAATGCACTAGCGACAGAATAATGGGGCTAAAAATAAGAGATGCAGATCTAATTCTGCATGTCTAATTCTTATACACACACAATCCTACAAAGACACACAGGTCCATCTTGCTATCTTTGATAGGCCTTTCAGCTCCCACATAAACTACATGTAAATAATGCTATGGTATTGATAACACGATAGTAATAATTCTACACTCTAACCCTAACCTCATTAACCAAAATAAAATCTGTTCACTCATTCAGTTTTTCACATGAACACGCATTTTCCCTTATTAATACTCATCCTCACATAAACAAAAATATCCCCATGAAGGCATGAAAACTGGACTAACTGTTTAGTGCTGTTTTTCCAATCATTTAGCAGGTGAAATTAAAAGAAAATAGCAATATTATTTAGTAGGCTAATTCCCATATTTGGACCCTAAGATCTGAAATACAATTCAGACCCAAAGGAACTTCTAAACATTAAAGAGGGAGTTTAACAAAAAAGTAAATTTCCACTTTGCAAATTTCCACCAAATAGCCTAATGTGATGATGTGATCCTGTGTTGCTGTGTTTCCACAATAACAAATAATCACTCACTACAAGTAAAGATCAGGCATGAAAGCCATTGCAAAAACTACGACATAAATCTCAAAATTTGGATTTTTGTGATCTCCATTGGTGCCTGACTTTGACGGAGATGGAGCATAACAGTCCAATTGGTCTCTTTGAGAAAATCTTTTCCTTATATTTACTGCAGATTTCCACTGACACACCCCTCTGGGAGACGAGCCATCCCATCGAGACCGTCTCGGTTTCAGGCCACAGCATGAACACAGGCAAACGAACAAGACGTCAGAGCTGTAAAAGCATGAACGAAAGTGGGAAGACCAGATTACATTCAAAGGAAAAAAATATCAAAAGAGTGTCGCAACATGACGCAGTGGAAACCTGGTGCTCATTAGGAAAGTGCTTGATGTTTCAGAGGCTGTGAGAAACAAAAATTCAGAATGTACTCACCAGTAATTAAGCGCATTTCTGAGGCCGAATGCTAAGAATTTTTTAAATAGATGTTGGGAGAGTAAATGTCAGACAGCTCTCTGGACACTCAACAAACAAACCCAACGCCAGTCATAATCTGTGACCTAACCAAAAGATTGAAGCACAGATGTAATTAACCTTCAGTCCTCCTCGGCAAACACAGGAAAGAACACCTTTAACTGAAGCATGCCAGTCATTCAGAGCAGGATTTCAAAAGAACAAATTGTTCAATTCACATTTCAGTTCTTAATAATTAAAGGAGTCTGAAGGCAACAACGCCTTACAGATAAAAGTTATGATAAAAGTTATGATGAATGAACTGACAGATAGGGTATGTAAAGAAGGAAAGACTTGCAAAACATGCAATCACTGTGTAGTGCTCCGGCCATCTGAGACGTTAATTAAGGCCCTGGTCAGTCCACACACACACACACACACGCCGTTTTGGCAGTCAGAAGACGTGCATCATAATGAGAGGCGGGTGTGAGGAGGCCAGGGAGGAGATGTGACTCTCTACGCACTAACAACGCTCTCTAATTAAAAGCTAGCAAGTCAGTCTGTGTGTGTGTATGTGTGTGGGTGTGGGTGTGAGTGTGCGTGTGTTTGTGTGTAAAACACAGAAGATGTGGAACATTATACATTCCTTCACAGCTAATAAAGTGTAACTGTAATGATACAATGCTAACAGTGTAAGTGTATAAGTGAGTTATAAAAACAACTCACAAACTTTTATATTCATAACCTTTCTCTTCACAAATAATTAATCACAAAAATTAAAGATCATACATGAAAGCCATTGCAAAAACTATAACAAAAATTAGCAAAAATTTATTAATAAACACAATTATTAGTACCAGGGGGCACAGTGGTGCAGTGGTTAGCGCTGCCACCTCACAGCGAGAGGGTTCGGGGTTCAAACGCTGGGGTCGGCCGTAGGGCCCTTCTGTGTGGAGTTTGCATGTTCTCCCTACGTTCGCGTGGGTTTCCTCCGGGCGCTCCGGTTTCTTCCCGCAGTCCAAAGGCATGCACTACAGGTTAATTGGCAACTCTAAATTGGCCCCGTAAGGTGTGAATGGGAGTGTGATTGTGTGTGAGCCGTGTGGTGTGTTGGCGCCTAACCAGGGTTGGTCCCCGCCTTGCGCCTGTAAGTTCCCGGGATAGGCTCCGGTGAATGAATTATTAGTACCCTTTTAAAGGTTAGTAAAAAGAAATGGGCAGCATGGCGGCGCAGTGGTTAGCGCTGCAACCTCACAGCGAGATGGTTCAGGGTTTACTATGCAGTATAGATTAATTGGTGACTCTAAATTGGCCCCGTAAGGTATGACTGAGAGTGTGATTGTGTGAGTGCGTGTGACCTGTGACCATAGGGATTAAGCGGTTCAGACAATTAATGAATGAATGAAAAGAAATGGAAAAGCTCCACCTTTAAGTAGATAGAAGTAATGTTTTATTATTAAAGAAATTCTACGTAATGCGCTCACTTGAGAAAAAATAATTCTGCTCTGTTTTTCTGAATTAACGAGATACAGTTTTCATGTTTAAAAAAAAACATCAGAATGGGCTTTCCTTCTGAACAACCGCAAGGTTTTGAGGTGCCTGCGCAAAGTCGACAAATTAATAACAATGCCATCTATGTAACTTAATGCTGCAAGTATTTCCCAGTGTCTCAAGCCTTCGACACAGATCGTCATTTGTAGTTTGACATAACATTTTTGTTTGTTTTATTGTTGAACTACAAAAGAGTAAACTGATATTAAATGTTTAAATTAAATGTAAATTAATTCGATTTTTTTTTCGTGCATGCGCAATTCAAGGTGCAGCACCGCCTGCTTTGCGACACTCCACGTCAATTAACGTCAACAAATTAACAAACGCAATGATGGAGAAATCAAGGCGGTGGCACACAGACAAGAGAATTTTTAAAAAAGTTTGGCAAGACGAGTTTTTATTCACTGAAGTCAAATCAAAGGCAGTATGTCTAGCTTGCAAACAGTCGGTTGCTGTTTTAAAAGAGTACAATATCCGTCGTCATTATGAAACAAAACATTCTGCAGCTTTCTCAAAGTACAGCGGCGAGGCGCGAAAACAGAAGGCTAACGAGCTGCTTGCTAAACTTCGATTCGAACAGGGCGCGCTGCTACGTCCTTCAACAGCACAAGAAAGTGCCACACGGGCCAGTTATCAGATTTCCGCTCTAATTGCTAAAAGTGGAAGAGCCTTCGCTACTGGAAAGTTCGTCAAGGAATGTCTTGCAGTGGCTGCAGAAGCAGTTTGTCCTTCTCAGGTACGAATGTTCTCACAAATTAGCCTGTCAAGAAATACTGTCACCGAATGGTTTTATTATTGCTTACAGCTTGACTAGTGTGTCTGGCATTGAACTGTATTGTACATTGAACACTTGCAGATTGTTTGTTTTTATTGTAATAAGTTAATTAAAATGCAAAACTTTACAAATAAAATTGCATTAGTTAATCAGATTAAAGTTGTTTTATATTTATTTTAAATATTATGAAATAAATAAGGGGAAACCATAGCAACTTTAATGTAATGCAGTTTGATATATGATGCAAAATTTACTTTTGGCCCACGGCACCTCAGTCAAGTTTGATTTTTGGCCCTTCATAGGAAAAAGTTTGGGCACCCCTGATCTAAGGTGTGACATTATTGCAGTGAAATCGAGCTCTACAGTAGGCGAAATGACAGCTTTTGAGGTTAATTCAGAAAAACAGAGCGTGTGGGTTGTTTTTTTTTTTTTTTTTACATGAAAACTGTATCTCGTTAATTCAGAAAAACAGAGCAGAATTATTTTTTCTCAAGTGAATGCATTACGCTTCCGTAAAATTCAGTCAATGTCCATTTTTCATTATTGCCCTGATATTAGAGACGGCCATTTTTAGGTAGGTATTTATTTTTAATAATGAACGGACACAATTTCCCATAGAAACACTCCAAAATCTTATGGAAAGCCTTCTAACAGGAGTGAAAGCTATTATAGCTGTAAAGGGAGGACCAACTCTTTATTAAGATGTATGTATTTGAATGCAATGTCATTAAAGTCCCTGTTGCTGTAATAGTAAGACATCCCAATATTTGTGTCCATATAGTGTATATGTGACCCGGCCTGTGAAAACCCGGCTAAAATCGCCAAATCTAATTATGAAATAAAGAGCGTCAAAGTAGTCATAGCGAGAAAAATGTCAATAATATGCCATGTGAGTTTATTGCAGTAAATGATAGATTATGTACTGAGGTTTTCGGATGTAATGTTTGAAATGTAATTTCTAACAGGATAAATAGTGAAATTTGTGATTTTATTCACCTTACGTTTCCATTTTCCGGAGGTTGGCTTCGTAAACATCGCTTTTCTAACGTCTTTGGGATTACTTTATGTGCAAAAACAACTGGTGATTTGGGTGTTATTCGGTTTAGGAACCACTGTTCTATCATTATAAAGTGCATACAGACATTAAGATCAATGTGTATCCGCGGCAGTCACGTCAGGTAAAGAGGAGGTAGAAAAATTGTGACTTAAGCCGGGTGCCGCTTTGTGTGTGTGTTGCTTGTGTCACTGTGTACACATCAGAAACACTGCTTTGTTTTCGGTAGATGAACGTTTTGTCAATCTAACCAGGCTATTTCATTGACATTTTATGCTTGGTATCTCTAAAAAAAAAAAAAAAACTTCGACGCTAACTCTGAGGTAATTTTTTTCCCATCCCCCATGGCAGCGCCAATAAGCAAGGAACAGAAGGCAGCCGAGTGTTTAAACATGCTTTTTCGTGTTGATATGCGTGCTTTTTCGCCATGCACATCATAATAAATAGACCCATTTTCCAAAAGTATTCGAATTTTTCCATAAATGTGTCATATATCACTTGAAATGGGAGAATGTAAGCTTTAATTTGGTATATAATACACAGTCACGATAACACACACTGTTGAAAATGTGTGTTTTTACATTGAAATTTCTCAAAAACCTGTTTTTCTGAGCCTGTAATTTGCCAAATCTTTGACATGGCCTTACTTGGTCAGTATTAAAGATATCAAGGTGAACTTTTCAGAAAATGTTCTTTAAATCATGTAGAATTATTTTATGTATAAAACAGAGAGTTGCCAAAAAATGACTTTAGCTGGGTTATCATAGGCAGGGTCACATCACATATATTTCTGTATGTATGTATGTATGTATGTATGTATAGGTAATAGCTTCTGAAGAACTCCAGCCAGGAGACCTTCGTTTCATTTAAAAGGCCTAATTAAATTATTCATTTACATACATAGAAAAAAAATGCTTATAATTCCCTTTATGCAAAAACATGGTGTCAGTGGCTGAGGTTGGCTAATTAACTCTACAAGGAGCTGAAGCTTTATCAATTTAAAAGGGCTGGCTCATGCAAACTTTTTGGAGAGAAAGATGAAAGGGTGCCTGACTTAATAGGCGAGAGCAGCATGCTTTAACCGCATATTAAAATAAAAAAGGAAATCAAAGTCAACAAAGAAGGGAAATGAAATATTTATGACGCAATCAATGAATATGATCAAAAAGAATAAAAGTGAGTGAATAAAATCACAAGTCCATGGAAGCAATTGCTAGTCAGTTTGCATTTTACTATGGAATCATGGGAATGATTATATATATATATATATATATATACATACATATATATTTATATATATATATATATATTCATATATTGTGCATCAGTAAAAGTTTTAGGCAGGTGAGAAAAAATACTGTAAACAAGGAAACCCCAGTCTGCTTTAAATTTCTCTGTCTGGGAGAGACCTTGCTGATGCAGTATAACTACCTTGTGTCTTGTTGTTGCGCTTAATCTTGCCATGACATGAAACTGTCTTCCACAACCTCACCTTAGTAGCAGAGTTTGGCTGTTCCTCACCCAGTTTTAAGCCTCCTACACAGCCGTTTCTGTTTCAGTTAATGACTGTGTTTCAACCTACATGTGACATTGATGATCATTAGCACCTGTTTGGTATAATTGGCTGATCATACACCTGACTATATAATCCTACAAAATCCCTGACTCTTTGTGCAAGTGTACCTATAAGAATTGATGCTGGTTTGAAAGCAAAGGTAGTAACACCAAATATTGATTTGATTTAGCTTTTTTCTTTTTGTTTGCTCACTTTGCATTTTGCAAATTGATTTTAAAAACAATCATTATTTATATTTCTGAAAGCATTCTTGTTTACAGCATTTTTCATGACCTGCTCAAAACTTTTGGCGCAGTACTGTACATATGTCACGAGTGCAGTCGGCATGATATGAGGCGAGGTCACAGTGCAAGCCATAACCAAAAGCACAAGGGCCACAAACAAAAAAAAAACTGTTCATAACCCCAGAAACCACCATGCTGTTATGCTTCTGTAATAGGAGGGTAGTGTAAGGGTGGACCAGCAGGAAACACTGGGAAAACTGAGCTTATAAAGGGGAAGGGAAACAATGAACAGGATTAATCAGACGAGGGAAAACCAATCAGAAAATAATCAGGATTAACCAATGAAGGAGGACCAATAGAAACGGGGCGCTGGACTGAAACAAACAAGAACCAGGTGAAGGGACTAATACACAGTGATCAACCAATCAGACACAGAGGAAGGTGGGACAACAGACTTGACAGACAGGAGACACAGGACTGAACCAAAAACACCTAACAAACAGAAATGGTGGCATTCAAGGGCTACCAACTGGGGAAGTCCAGGGGACTGGTGTGGGCCAAAGTCCAGGGGGGCTGCGACAATATCAAATAACATAACTAATGTGGGATAGAGATGGAATTTTAAAGAGTAAACTTAGCTGCTCAAACACAGACTTTGGGATGCAAAGTTTAAGCCTGGGACCAAACCTACCAAAAAAAAAAAAGAAAATGTCGGAAAAAAAAATCATCACTGTAACACACTCATTCTTTCATCCATGTTTACTTCAAACTTTGTATTTAAAATATATATTTTTATGTCATTCATTCATTCATTCATTCATTCATTCATTCATTCAATCAACATCCAAACTGTTTAATCCCAACTAGGGTCGTAGGGGGACCGGAGCCTATCCCGCGATACTGCAGGGATGTTTATATCATTTAATGTGAATTTCAATAGATACAGTTTTATAACATTAGGATAAAAAAAATAAATTAATCAACTCTTTCAGATATCGCTAGATTAAACAATAATTTCAAGAGTTACTTTTTATGCCATTCCATTAAAAAATCAATTTACCAGTTTCCCTTTTAATATTATTATTTAAAAATGTTTGCCAGACATGGGCCAGCTTGAAAAATATGTTTTGTAGCCACAAAAGTCCTTCTGTGGCGGATTTTTTTTGTGCAGATGATAAGGATTTTCTCAGCAGATCACTTATAATTCCGAGACGCCCTTGCATCGTTTTGCAGGCGCAGCACGCCTGAGATCAACTCCCAGATTTTCAATGATGTTTGTCAGCTTCAGCTTGCCTCCGATTTCTCGAGGTGGATCTTGAGGATGTTTAGGATCATTGTCATCTTGTAGCAGCCATCATCACTTTCAGCTTCTTGTCTGATGTTTCAATATTGGGATTTGAGAATTTCATATTACTGGCCCACCATCCGAACCGCTTAATCCCAACTGGGGGTCATGGGGACCGGAGCCTATCCCTGGGAATCTACGGACACAAGGCGGGGACCAACCCTGGGCAGACGCCAACACACACCACAGGGCACACACACCAACACAACTGGCTAATTCTCACTCACACCTTACGGGGCCAGTTTAGAGTCGCCAATTAGCCTATATCATGCTTTAGGACTGTGGGAGGAAACACAAGGCACCCAGAGGAAACCCATGCGAACACAGGGAGAACATGCAAACTCAAACAGAAAGGCTCTACACCGCCAACCCGGGGATTGAACCCAGGACCTTCTCGCTGTGTAGCGCCAGCACTAACCACCGTGCCACCCTGATTTTATCATATTTACTAGAATCCATCTCTGTCCGCACTACTTTGGTGCTCAACTGGAATTCACATAACTTGAAACATGGTTCCAATTAGAAGGGGTATTGGAGGAGTCTGAAGCCCCAGATCAAGATTCAGATGCACAACCCAAAGAGACAAAAAAACAACAGTTTTGGGGAGCGGGAGTTGAAACATTCAGTATCCTTTTGTCAGTGATCTGATGAGGATATAAAGAAAGCCAGACGTTCCCAATCTGCCGACAAATCAAACCACACACTCGATCAGAGAGATAACCAAGTAACTGAGCTGCGATTACAGTAGTAGAAGCCAGCTAGGTCGGAGGGTTGGGCTGGTGACTCAATGACAGAGCAATTCGCCGCTGAGGAAATCATTCCTTTTATACTCCCTGAACCACGACCGACCACTTCCGGGTCCTGCTATCGGCCGCAGGACACAGTGCACATGACACTTTTTGTTACTGTATAAATATAATGATAATACAAGTCTTGATCTATTCTAATCATAAGGGGATATTTTACTTCTGTAAATTAATTTATTTCAGACACTTCCCCAATGTGGACTGCACTCATTTCTTCACCTCCTCAGTGTTAAAGTAGCTAATTTGTTCATTCATTCTCAATGCAGGACTATTATTTTGTATTGTCTCCTCATGGTACTGTTTGACGCATTGGTAAATGTAAGAAGCCAGCAGAAGTCTGGGCTTTTTGACAGTGTTTGCACGTATCACAAGCTTAACGCCTACTGTATAAATTCGAATTATTCACCTTTATCTCTCTTGTGGAGGTTGGTTCTGTCAACGCTATTTAGCTATCAGTTAAGATAGATAGATAGATCTCTAGTTAAATCAGGCTTATATTTTGGTGAGATAAAATCCATCATGCTCATTTTCCAACTCACCATGTTCTCTTTCTCATTTTTGTCATGAGTAAATTGAACTTTTACGGGATGTGGGAGGTATATGTGTCAAGTGGTCAGACTTCAAAAGACTTGGCCTCGAAAGTTAACTCTAACCGAGGAGGTGTGATTCATACCCCGATTTACACAAAGGAGCACTTATTTAAATTAAATGATCATTTTTTTGATTGTGGTCAAATTTGTTGCAGTCGTCTACAGCAGACCTAGGCACTGCCCGCCTGAGGACAGCGTGAAATAACAAATTAAAACAAAATAAAATATAAGTAGTGTACTTTATGCACACCATTCCACCGCATTGCCTTTATTTTGAAGGCTTAAAAAGTACATATTTCAGTATTGCTTTTGTTGCTAAAAAGAATGTTTTGTCAAAAATGTAATTCCCTTGGGGAGTAAAATTAACTGCCCAACCCTGGTCTACAGTAAGCTTGTTTCTAAAGGCCACTGGCTTTTCTGTAAGCTTGTCACGTTTGCTCTTGAAGACATTTCTGATGAGACTTTCTCCTCTTGATTTTTCCATAAAACCCATGTGAGATGAAGCATCAGCACTTCTGCAGGTCCTTTACAGTCACATGAGGGCTTTCCATTGCCTTTACGGCCAACACAATAACAGCCCTCTCTAGAGGGGAGAGAGGGTGCAGCTGGTAGAGTAACAAGGAGTTGGCTCATAAGCAATGACCAGCACTTGGTGGCATTACAGTTGGAGTGTGATCTGAAGGTCACCACTTCGCACTGCCCATGCTCTGTTGCCCACTGCTCCTTCATGGAGTGGGTCAAATGCAGAGGTCACATTTCATTGTGGTGTGCTGTGGTGTGTTCATAATTTATAGAAGTCACAACAGGGTAGTTTTCTGCTATACAGCCCTACTTTTTGGCATTCATCAGCTTCTGTTTGAGATCTTCAGTCAGTAGCTTAGAAAAGCCCATGACTGTAGAGTGAAAGCTGGAGTATGAGAGTGTTTATGAAGTTGTGCTGGTTTCAACAACATAAAAACTCTTAATAGACATTCAAAATATAAATGGATATTCTCAGTAGAAGGGAAAAGTTGAGATTTTGAGATTCCAGGAGGCTCTCAGAAACACCTTAACCCGGCCATGGTGACGCTGGGTGGTTAGCGCTGCTGCCTCACACAGTGAGAATGACCTGCTTGAACCCCCGAGACGTGCTGGTGACTCTAAATTGGCGCCGTAAGTTGTGAGTGTGACGTGTGTCCTGTGGTTGTTGGCGCCTGCGCAGGGTTGTTCCTCGCCTTGCGCCCGTAAGTTTCCGGGATGGGCTCTGGTCCCTGCAATCATTTATGGGGATTAAGCGGTTCAGATAATGAATGAATGAATTCTTTAACCTTGGACAAAGGGAAGGGCACAAAGTCCTGATAATGCTTATTTTGTAAGGTCAGAAAATAAAATAAAAAACCTATGAATTAATATTTGCTGCTTTTTCATTACCAATGGAACTGAATCTGTAATTTACCAGGGAATAAAATATTTTTCTTAAGAGTAAATAGCAAAGGCGCTTGTGTGTGTTTTTCATTGCTGTAAAATTACAGACGCTGTTTTTCACTTAACAGGAAATTACCCAGAAAGACCAAAAGGAACATGGTTAGAGAAAAACACGAGAACACTGCTTTGTCCAAACTTGCTGAGAATTCCAGAAAGCAGCAAGGGAAAACACATTTTGTCCATTCCAGGAAGCTCATATAGACAGCAAACACTTCCTCAGTTGACTCATCTTGGCAGTGACAGCATTTGGAGCGCTCTGCAGAACTCTGCACTGAAAAGTGACATTTAGCATGGAACAAACAAGCCACTGGATCTTAAAGAACATGACTTCTCGCCCAAGTATGCACTTTTTACGCTCGGCAGTCAATGTAACAAAAAGATGAATGAGCATGATGGAGGGAAGCGTGGGACTATCTCACAAAGAGTTACTGTTTCACCGCGGCACTTCATCACGGAGAGACGTGGAGCACGGCCAAGTTGTTCACTTGCATCATTGTCTGAGTCTGATCTATTAAAAGAAATAAAAAATAAACATGAAATTGATTTCCTTCTTAGGTTTGCCAGTGTAAAGCAAGAATATATCATTCCTTATAAGAAATAGAATCATAACTTTAGAGGGAGGGGAGTCTCCACGGTGCACATAAAAAACTGGACCGGGGAAAGAGAGAAAGGGAAGGAGAATGAGATGAGAGAGAAAGTGGGGGGCAAAAGGAAAGGAGTATAAAATGTGTGTGTGTGTGTGTGTGTGTGTGTGAAAAGAGAGAGAAAGAGTGATCGAGAGAGAGAGAGAGAGAGAGAGAGAGAGAGAGTGAGCCAACTCCACAGCAACATTACTCATTTTTATTCATCCCAACTCATATTGTTATGGCTTTGTTTTGGCTGTAGTAAAAGGGCAGTAAAGGTTTGAGTGTGTGGTGATTGACAGCTCACAGCCCTGAGTGTGACCTCTGCCCCTGCATCGGCCCACATGAACACCCTCCACTGTCCTCACACCAGCTCCAGGCACACTCTGCTCATCCTCAATGCATCGCCTTATTCAAAATACGACGGAATACGTCTCATTCTAACTGTTTATGACTTCTCATACATGTCAATAAATTTATTGGGGCTGTTGGAAGCATAATGGTTAAGAAGTTGACCCTGTGATTGGAGGGTCACTGGTTAAAGTCCCGGACTGCTAAACGTGCTACTGAGGTAATCATGAGCAAAGTGCTATCCCCAAGTACTGTTTTCAGGCACTGCCAAAACAAAATGCTGCCCACTGAACCTTCACGAAAGGGTCAAGTGAGGATACATTGCGTTGTAGTGCTTCTCAAAGCAAGAAGGTCCTGGGTTCAATACCTGGGTCGGCTGTAGGGCTTTTCTGTGTGGAGTTTGCATGCTCTCCCCGTGTTCGCGTGGGTTTTCTGGGTGCTTCGGTTTCCTCTCACAGTCCAAAAACGCATGCAATATGGGTTAATTGGTGACTCTAAATTGGCCCTGTAAGGTGTGATTGTGAGAGTGTGATTGTGTGAGTGCGTGTGCCCTGAGGTGTGTTGACGCCTGCTCAAGGTTGGTCCCCACCTTGTGCCCGTAGTTCCCCCGCTACGACCAAAAGTTGATTGTTTATCGGATCATTTATAATAATAATAATAATACAATAATAATAATAATAATAATACACACACAATATTAATCATTATTATTATTATTATGATGATGGGAAAATCATGTTTTTTTTTTATTTAAATGCGACGCTATAATGCCAGTGGTTTAAAATTTCAACAGCCTAGTTTAGTTTTATTGTCACAGTCAGCCTGCATTCGTACTCCAGACGCAAGCCAATGGAGGGCACCCCTGTCCCATCTGGTGTCTGTGTCACATTGTATGTCGGCTATTTCCCTCTGTCCTGCCCCCTTGTTAACCCATCTTGGTTATTTATCAATTACACCTGTTCTCATTAGTTTAGCTTTTGTTCCTAGTTTTACTCCATCTGTTTGTTCACTGGTCCTAGTTTATTTCCTCACCCCTAGTTAGCTCAGCTCTGTTGGAAGTGAGTGATTATTCTGACCACACCACAGCACAGCACACAGTGCACCACAACCCATCTGTGAAGGAGCAGTGGGCAGCTAACAAGCGCCCAGGAGCAGTGCGCTAGATGGTACCTTTGCTCATGAGTCCTCAGTGGTAACTTTACTTGGCCTGATTCAACTTCTGCAACCTTCAGATCACACCCTACCGTTATGCCATCAACTGCCCCAACGAGGTGTCACAACAAGGTGGCACATACAACTGTCCGTAGCAAACCCTGCAGACCCAGGGAGTATAAATGACCTATGTGTTTCTTTTGCAGTTTAGCATGAACTAACACATTTTCCTGTGGCGTTTTGACTATTTAGCATGAGCGAACACTAACAGCTAACGCTAGATAGTTTTCACCACTGGCTGGGTGTCAAGCCGAGCCGTCCCCATACCTGGAAATTTATCAAAAACAATGCACTTTTTAGATGTTTGCTAAACTGAAATATGGCTTTATGGACGGTCTGTTAGCAGCAGCCATGACAATTATTTTTACGTGAGGTAAACAAACACTTACTGTCATGTCTACACCCCAGTTCCGAACTGAAAATGCCTGATCTGAGAGGTATTTTCAGTGAACTACTTCAGAGACATGGTGAGCGGAGCTCACAGACCTATTTTAACTTGCTGACAAAATATATAATATGGGACCTTTAACAACAGCTCCTATAGCTGTATTTTTAAGGTCCTTACCTGTCCTTCTACGCTGGATAACATTAAGTCTGCAATAAAAAAAAAAAGAATAAAACAAATACACACATGAATACAAATCCAACTTTGCATAATCCTTAATATTTCAGTATTTTCCTTTTACCTTAACATAAGGATTATAGGATGTTTTCAGAAAGGCAACGCATTATTCGCTTAAATCCAAGTGTCTCAACAGGCAATGGAGCTTCAGATTCAAAAGATAATGAGGTGCATACGACGGGAAATCTTCAAATCCGTGCTGTCTGATCCGCAGCTCTTGTCTAGATGAGGAAACTGCCCACATACACTGAGTCACTACTGCCCAAAATCCAGATCAAACAGGTCCCCTAATCCCTAAACCTTCTGCACATCTCCCACCTGCCCATATAGCATAAGCCTGTTTCAGATATTAGATAAGAATAGGGAAAATTGCATTATGATTGTGTTGTGTATATCGAACTGCGGCCAGACGCTTGTTTGCTTTGCATCGAAATTTCTTACAGGTTAATACACTTCTGTCTGCTGTTATTCCATCAAAATGCATCTGGATCTACCTGCATTAGGCCATTCATCCGCTCATGACCAGCCATAACACTGCTGTAATCTCCTTCCATTTCTTCCTCTATCCCTCTTACACACACACACACACACACACACACAGTCAAACTGTTGCAGAAGTTGTTTTTTCTCTGTGATTATTGTCAGACAGGCAGTTAGTTTCAAGAATGTCGACTGGTCATGTGGCTCACATCTTCTCATACTGCATTCATGCTACTTGCTGTTGAAAATGATCAACAAATTTGCATTCATTGTTGAATTTTTGGAGTTGGACTCAAAACACATTTCTGGGAAATTCATCGCTTATCATCAGTCTTAAAAAGCCCCAGAACATCAGCCTTACTTCTACTTTTGGGGAAGGATAAAAAATAAAAATAGATGGTCTTGAGCCTGGCTTTTATCATACCTACAAAATGCAGAGTTTATATTAATATTAATTTTAATAGTTTTTTGCAAGGCTTAAATTGAGAAACATGTATGTCAAAGTAGTGTCTTTGGGGTTAATTTTGATGTCATCTATCATCATTTATATGTATTATGAATTATTTAGGCAGTTTGATTTATTAGCTCTGAACCACTGTCTGCATTGAATGTCACTCAAGTGTGAATTAAAGCTTAAAACTTATAATACATTTGACTCCACATGAATCGGTTTTATTTCATGGAAATTTTGTAGTAGTTCGAGCTCCACATTGACTTTAATTTAATCTTTTAGCATAATTTTAATATTCCTTGCATAGTCACTACTAAAGTTATACTCATAACTGTGTGTATGACTACTTATGAAATCTAATAATGAAATCTTATGCTAACATCTTCCTGAATATGTTTTTATTCCATTCTTTTCCACATTCTCACCTCTTTAGGCAGAGAGTTGCAATTTAAATAAATTCCAGTAAAGTATGCATGACCCAAGCAATACAAATCTCTACAAGGAATAGCTTAGATAACTGACACGGTGAAGCTAAATAATTTATAAAATATGGGTATTATAGGTATTATGCATTTATCTTAATACTAGAGGTGGTAAGAATACAACTGACAAACGCAGTATCTCTTTTGATTTTAACACATTTTATTCTTGTAAATGTTTCTTTTTATTATTATTATTATTATTATTATTATTATTATTATTATTATTATTATTATACTTTTAACAACTCATGTTCTGATAGCTGCATTTTAATGACCTATACCCATCCTATAATGCTGATAATACACAATAATAATAATTGTTAGTTAATAATAATAATAATAATAATAATTATTATTATTATTATTATTATTATTATTATTATTATTATTATTATTATTATTATTATTATTATTATTATTAATTTATTTATTAATTAATTAATGAATGTTAATTATATTTATAATTATATAATAATAATTATTTACATATATTATTTATTATTATTATTATTATTGTTATTGTTATTATGTCAATATGAGATAACAACTTGCATTATTTAGATCAAAATTATTGATAGAAATATTAAAATTAGTCTAAAAATTTCATTTCGGTGAGTATAGTATTTTCACTCAGTGAACTTTTTTATTCGTAACATTTTACATAGAATGTGCACATAATATTTTGCTTTTTTAATTTTATGTCGACATTCATCAAAAATACTGTTTATTAAAATATTATTTTAATATATTACTAAAATAGGAAATTCAGCAAAATGTTATTTAATAAAGGGGCGAGTACCTTATCATCCCCTTATCATGCTGCAGAATAACAGATATGTTTCGGTGCAAAGCCAGGTGGTTGATGCATATAAAAAATAATTCTGGGAATAAGTAAATAACTATTGCCTCATCTCAGAGAAGACGTGTTAGTCATCACAGCCAGTTCTGAATGAAATAAATGTGAGGCTGATGCAGTGACCTTCTCTTTTTGTGTTCTGCTTCCCATGGTTAAATCAAAAACCCTCATGTAGTGCTTATATAAAAGAAGTGAATAATACAAAACACCAAGCAGATCACAGGAATTTTTTAATGACGAGTCGAGTGGAACGTCCGGATCTGGCCCTCGGTGGTAATGACGTGACCTTAACCACCTTAGCAAAGAAAACTTTGCTGTCCAGAGTCACAGAGATATGTCATTAAACCAAGCGGAACTAGATCAACCATCCAGAGAGAGAGAGAGAGAGAGGATAGAGGGACAGAGAAAGAGAGACATGGAAACGAGAGATATTGAATTAAAGAGAAAGAGACAGAAAGACGAAATAAAGAAAGAAAGAAAGATTGAAAGAAAAAGAATCAGACCCAGAGAAAGATACAAATAGAAAGACAGTCACACAAAGTAAGAGAAAAAAAAGAAAAAAGAGAGAGACAGAGATAAAGACAGTCAGACACAGAAAAAAGAAAGAAAAGACAGACACAGAGAAAGAATGGGAGAAAGAGAAAAATAAAGAAAGAAACCAATATACAGAGAAACAGTCAAACAAAGAGAGGAAAAAGAAAAAGGTGAAATAAGATGAAGAAAGAAAGAATCAGACCCAGAGAAAGATACGAATACAAATACAGCCAAAGTCAGAGCGACAGACCTAGAAAAAAATTAACAAGAGACAGAAACAGAGAATGAAAGAAAGAAAGAAAGAAAGAAAGACAAAGAAAGAGAGAAGAAGATGAAATAAGATGAAAGTGACAAGTGAAAGAAATAAAGAATTAGACCCAGAGAAACATACTAATAGAAAGACAACCAGACAAAGGCAGAGTGATAAAAGAAAAATATAGACACACTGATAAGTAGATAGAAGAAAAGAAGACATAGAAAGTGGAATAAAGAAAAAATACAGACACAGAGAAAGAAAGAAATAGACAGAAAGACAGTCAGACATACAAAGAAAGAGAGGAAAAAGAAAAAGATGAAATAAGATGAAAGAGAGAAAGAAAGAATCAGACCTCGAGAAAGATACTAATAGAAAGACAGACAGTGAGAAAGATAAAACAAAAAGATAGTGAAAGTCAGTGATTATTTGTCATTGTGAACACACCACAACGAAGCGTGACCTCCGCATTTAACCCATCCGTCAGCTGGGTCAGCTAACAAGCGCCCGAGGAGCAGTGCTTGGGGACGGTACCTTGCTCATGAGTTACTCAGTGGTAACTTTATCGGCCCTGGATTCAAACCTGCGACCTTCTGATCATGGGGCGAAAATTCTACGGTTACACCACCAACTTCCCAGAGATAAATAGATAGAAGAAAAGTATGACAAGGAAAGAAAGAAAGAAAAGTGAGAAAGATACAGAAAGTGGAAAAAAAGACACACAGAGAAAGAAAGAAGTATACCGATAGAAAGACAGTCGGACATACAAAGAAAGAGAGGCAAAAGAAAATGATGAAATGAGATTGAAGAGGCAACATGAAAGAAAGAAAGCAAATGACAGACACAGGGAGTGAAAGATGACTGCGAAACACATCTGTGACCTCTAACAGCAAAACGAATAACTGGTTTTGTGTGTGTCAAACAAGTGTCAAACGAAAAGAAAAGAAGATGAAATCTTTCATGTTTCTGGCCAGACAAAAGTCAGGCCTGACATCAAACAAACGTTCGAACCAATCAGCTTCAGACCCCAGCGATCGGTAGCCGGCATGCCAGCCTCACCCGTACAGCACACTGGTACCACACGTCTGTACAACTGTGAAATCTTCAACAGAGCTGCTGTTAGCATTACACGCCACACAACGGGGAGTACAAGTATAGCGCATGACCTAAAAAACACAGTTTAGCTTGACTGCACACGGCCGCTGAGAGATGAACGCCTGAGCGGCTGGTCCAGATTTCTGCTGCGCTGTGAGTTTTAACAGACATAACCCATATGGACTCTCTGGACACCAGTAAGGCCAGAGAAAAGTGGAAAATATCATATCTGCCTCCTCCTGGGCCCGAGTCTTTGGAGGCTACGTATTCACTTTTCCTCTCTATCCATCTAGTTCTCTCTCCTGGATTCTTGTGGTACTTTTTATTCATTTTCACAGTAGAATGCAGCAGTTAAAATGAGATTCAAGCTGGAACGTCTGCGGACAATTGATGTTGCAGAGTGACGATACTACGCCCTTAAAAATAAAATAACCAAAAGTGGTTCTGCACAGTGATGCCATAGGGGAGCCTTCTTTGCTTCAACAAAGACCCTTTTACACATTGCGTCTTTGCAGAACCATTTATCTTGAAGTGATAATAGTCATAAAGAATTGCGTAAATAGTATTTGCATCTTTGTACCTGTGTTCGTTATGTGCAGTTTGTAATCATTTGGTCAATTTGTTCAAACGTAGTGCTTGGTAAAACTTCAAGCTATCAGTTACTTGATATAAATTGCACATTAATAACTGAACTCTCTAAAAGATAGTGGCAGATATCATCTGCTACAATCAAAAATTGCACCATAACAATAATTTATACACACAGTCACAAGTAAATCAGTACACAGCAAAAAGTCCAGTGTTGAATTAACTACCGCAGAGTTGATTTGATTTAAACTCTTTTTCCGAGTTTATATAGCTCCACACTCTCCAGAGTTAATTTAACACTTGCAGAAGTGTTAAATATTTAACGCTATGCCAGAGTTCCTGCTTTAACTCACAAAAACCGAGTTGAAGTAACCCTTAAAGATTAGACAAACAACACTGATCAGAGTTTCCAATTTGGGTTGGGTTAGTTCTCAATCTAGACTAATAACATTAAAATTAGTTATAAGAATAAATTAAGATTTGTGTCTTGTGTGATTATCCATTCATTCATTATCCGAACGGCTTAATATTAATATTTAAACATGTCTCTCCCTTTTGTGTCTGTTGGTTTACAGTCATGCTACTCCATGCTGGCGTGTCCTGTGTGTTGTATAATTCTAAAAAAGAGATTTCCATTTATTTTGCTTGTTTGAATAAAGAATGCTTTGCACTGGGGCCCCGTCTCCTGTGTCACGCTGCATGCATACACATCCTATTGGTGCAATACGTTCAGTTATTGTGTTGTATGATATTATATTATTTAAATGAAGAATAATTTAAACACTATTTCTTAAAAACTTTGGAAAATATTGGTGAATGGGACCAAATGTAACTTCATCATGTTAACCCTCATGAACTCTTGCACTTTGGGATGTATCAAAGGATGTAGCCTGGCCCTTTGTTCTCTGTGAAGTATTGCCATGACTGCTGCGTTACTTTCTCTGCTTTGATTTTATTTTTTTGATGATTGAATATTTGTCTTTAAAATTCCTTTTGTCTCTTCTTGTTTTGTTTTTAAATCTCTGAGCCCTGGTTTTCAGCTTAACAGTTAACACAACTTTACCAATTAATCTAATTCTTTACAACATGACACAACAAAGAGATCAAGTGAAAACAATTAATGCATAGAGTAAATTTTGTCAATTTGAAAGTGAGTGAGTGATTATTTTGTTATTGTGAACACAGCACAGCACAGCACACAGTGCACCACAATGAAATGTTGACCTCTGCATTTAACCCATCCGTGAAGGAGCATTGGGCAGCTAAAAAGCGCCCGAGAAGCAGTGCTTGGGGACGGTACCTTGCTCACGGGTACCTCAGTGGTAACTTTACCGGGTCTGGATCCGAAGCTACGACCTTCCGATCACGGATCGAACACCCTACCATTACGCCACCAACTGCCCAACTGCAGTTTCCAAAGAATGTCCCAAGAAATTCTAACAAGTCATTATGATGAGGAACTCTGCTTAGCCATTTCATGTACACTATACTTTTCAGACATATTGTCATAATAATGTGTTTAAAGTGCAGGATCAGCACAAGAAAATGCTCTGCTAATGCCTATGTCACTTTACACTTTACAATTACTGTCATTGTTACACTGTGCAACTACTGTTTACAGTTTATTTTATACTGCTGTACTTTTGCATTCTTAAATTACATCCTATAATTCACAAACATTTACTATTTATTCCTTTTGCGCTTTAGTATAGTTTTTATATTACTCTGTATATAGATACATATGTAACTTTTTATCTTTTTATTTCTATATGTGACTGCACGGCAGAACCAGTCGCTTGTTGCAACGGAGGTTTCCGAGAAAAGCAACCGTTTATGTTGCGTGGGCTAAAATTTTGGATCTTTTGTTTTTAGTGTTTTGAAACAGTGGAAGGTCTATACTGTACTGTTGTGAATACATTTCGCTGAAAAACTTACCTTTCCTTCCTAAAAACGTGACTTTCTTGAGGTGAGGGATTCAATTCCAGCAGAATGTTAAAAGTTTCTGTTTTGACCGCTCTACTTCAATATTTACGGTAAATCCACTGGTTGACTAGCGTGAAGATATTTCTCTGGAATCCATCTTCGTCTCCCGAGTTCAGTTAACCTAACGCAGGTAGACTATCCGTGTGGCTGTGAATGCAGCGTAGGCTAGCGTAAATGCAAACGTAGCCGCGACCGCACCAATCGTCTGTGAGTGCTACGTCGATAGTGAGTGCTACTTCAACGGCAGATTTCTCCGTTTCTCACTTGGCGTGACAGGAGAAACCCGACTCCTTTGAATGTTGATATCTCAGGCATATGTCGTCCGATTCATTCCATATAGGTATCGTTTTGAAGGTTGATTTATGCCCGTTCATGAAAACATAATAACTCTATTTTGAAAATTTGCGACAAGCGACTGGTTTGCCGTGCGGTCTAACTTTCAAAGATGACAGGATGTCAGATAAGGAGTTGACTTGAAGGACACTGATGTTATTTTGTAGTTGAAAAACAATCAGGCAGCTTTGTCGTGATCTGTGTGTGAATTTTAGCCAAAAATCTAGAGGATGTGTTCGAAACCAGTAAAATGACGAATGCTAAGAAACTGCAACATAAAAATATCTTCATAATTCATTTTTAATTACTAACATAGAAAAGTAGTTTTTAATGAGTAGATAAAAATCTCTTTCCTTAATTCGTTCTCCCATCTTCTAACTTCTCACTTCATCCCTCATTCCCCTCAACCCCTTGTGTCTCTGCCTCCCTCTCCTCCCTCCTTCTCCCACTCTTCATATTCCCACTCCTTCCCTCTGTAACTGTTCCCACTCATCTCCTCCATCACTCACTCCCTCCTTTCACCCTACCTTCTTCAATCCATGACTCACTTACTTTGACACACTTCCCTCACTCCCACTCATTTCTTCTGTCCTTTGCTTCATTCCTCCACCCTCACTTCCTAGCTCCCTCCTGCACTTCATCCCTCATTCACTCCCCTCTCATTGATCCTCTCCCTCTTTAACTTCCTCCCTCCACTCTATCACTCATTCCCTTATTCCATCTACGCCTTCCTTTACTCAGATGTACATTTCAAAACGGTTTTATAAACGAACTGCGGCAGCCTGGGGGAGAAGGGAAAAGGACACTCACATCTCACTACAAATACGTTTGAGGGAACAAATAAGCTTTTGGAAGAAAAAAAAATAAGTTACTGAGAAAATGTTCCTCCCATTTCACTTAAGGGAGGTGTTGTGGGTCCAAATCCTCCCCAATATCACTTTTTGGAGCTCATATTGCTCTACAGTTTGAAAAGTTGGCTGGATAGATACCCTAGAGTCAGGATATCGAGAAGAACTTGAATATTTTAAAAAAATCTGTTTTTACACTACATGCAAAACTACTAGAAAAAAAAAGTTGTGTTCTAGCTCACCTCCTCAGAGACGAGTTTCAGGATACGCAAAATTTACTGGGATAAAAGACAGCCAGGAAAGAAATATCTCAATAAAGGAGAGAGAAATGCCTGCGCTAAGACTAGAGAGAAGAAAAATAAGGGGGCAAAAGGAGGAAAAGTTCATCTTTTTAGTCTTGCAAATAAACTTAAAAAAAAAACAAAAACAAAAAAACAAGTGTTTTAACTTAATATTTCCTAAAGATTATGCTGCTCATAGATTTTGACCATTGGTGAGACAGCAAATCTCCTCTAATCCTCATCTCTCCATTCTCTCGTCATGTCTTTATTCACATCCACTGCCGAAAATATTCAAACCCAATTAGGTGCCCACCGAGGGTGGATTTTAGTTGGATTAATAGTATTGTGAAGGTATTAGGACCCCCTGTTGGCAAAAAAACCCCACACCAGGGCATCATTAATGAATATGTAGCCATGAGTGAGTGTAAGCACTTTTTAATAATACACTGTCTTGCTGTGCAGGAGGTCGGGGGTGGGATTTAATACTTATTACAGCTGCCGGGTGGATGTTTGAATCTGCATCTCAAAAGAATGTGACATAGCAAATTGTATGAAAGAATAGTGTGGTGATAAAGACAGATGAATAGATAAAGAAATATACAGAGAGAGAGAGCGGCAGACAACCTGAACAAACAAAAGCATTTGAGCCATTAGTTGACATTAACCGATTTAAACATAATCAGGATTATGCTGCATTCACGTCATATTTTAAATTCATATTTTGCTACGATTAACAAGCTAGGCAGCACATTTAATCAGTTCTGCTTGGTAGTCATGGTAGCAACTCAACTGGGTACACACATTAAAACATTCTTACCAGACCTTCATTATAATTCATGTTTAAATATCATGGTTCCATCTATAAAAACATGTTGAATGGTGGTAATTCTAAGATTTTATTACCGGTAAATTCTAATAACATAATAATACAGCTACAGAATTCTTTTTCCAAGTCCTATTCTGTTCGTTCTTCCCGCGAGCATGGGGGAAAGCAAATAAATGAGTGAGCAAATTGGCTCTAAAATAAGGAATGTCTTGTTTTATTTGCATATGTGACCTTCTGTTACAGTCTAATTTGAAAAGCAAAATTATAGTCTTTATCTTCGCCTCATTTTATATGCATGCAGGGAATTAGTATGATGAAATCTATCCATTAGCTTTATACAAACATGTGCATATGATTTTTTTTATTTAATTACTGACTTTCCATGTTTGAGCTCCTAGGATTTCAGATTAGACATTTCTTACATTTCACATTCATTTAGGATTCATCAAGCAGTTTGGGAAAGGGTAGATAAACAGACAGAAAGATTTAGAAAGAGAAAGGGTTTAACAGTGAAAAATAACATGGAGGAAAAAAGAACTTTAGACAGTAAAAGTTTTACAAAGAAAACAAGGTGCCTTTAAAATGTATATATTTGTAATGTAATGTACGATATTTTTAAGAGCAAAATCCACAAAAAAAAAAACCCAAAACAAAAAAAACCTATGCATCAGTTAATCTCAACCTTTTATTTACTGTATACAAATTGAAACAATCCTCATGTAACAACCGGCGGGTTTGGTCGGATGGCCTTGAAGAGGTAGATTCCTGCCTCGGTCTGGGCTGAGGTCTTAGACCTTAGCTCTTTTTTGAATTTATATCCCGTTCGGGCTAAGCCCAGAATGTCCTTAAAGGCTGGAAATGCCACTTCGAATTTTCCTGTATTAGTCCCCAACACTGTTATTTTTGGTATCTTTTGGAAATGACATCTGCGGTGTGTTGGCACCTGTCCAGGGTTGGTCTCCGCCTTGCGCCCGAGAGTTCCCGGGATAGGCTCCGGTCCCCCCGCGACCCCATTTGGGATTAAGTGGTTTGGATAATGACGTTATAAATGTACTCCTCTAAAAGTTATTTATGAGCTCTATGGAAGTTAGCTACTTATTTATATTATATATGATGTAACCATATGGACCAATGAGCACTAAAACCATTAATATAAATTGCAAAATAAATTAAACATGTTTCTAGGTTTTTAGATTTATTAAACCAATTCAGTAATTCAGTAATTTCAGCATCAATTAAGATCGCAGCTGTCAGTTTGTAACAATGTAAATTCAAATCTGCAGCGTTTAATGTTTAGACTACACATTGCACATAATAAACATTAACGCACTGACACTTTTCATGAAGATCTGATTAGAAATGTCCAGTTAATATGGTACAGAATGAACATCCAAGTGGCAAGTACATCATTTTAGACTTTTAGAGTTAAACTAATATATAAAGGATCCTCATGACATTATGAGAGTAAAAGGCAACCATTTACACATTTTGACACTAACTTTTTGAGGACACTGCGTAAGATTTAACAGACTGGACTCAATCCAGAGTTACACTCATTCAAGATGTTTGGCTGACTTTGCTGTGGAAATGTTCTTATCAACACCAAACATTCAACTCTCTTCAGTTTGCTATGTGATATGAAGATATATCTTTCTTTTTTTTTTTAAATCGTTTCTGTCTGTTTTCGAATAGAAGATAGAACCAAGATTTAAAAAATGTGCAACTACGTAGAATTACTAAATGGCCAACAACAAGTTTATAATCCCCATCATAATGCAGCACGTTAGTCGACCTCTGAGATAGCATCTATAACAGGACATTACTAATGAGACGTCTTCCGACATGATGGATGCTCCGTAATGGAAGGGAAATAAACCAGATCAAAGCAACTTTAGCTTCCAAGGCAGGAACTGAATGGAATAAAGGAAAAAAAGACGCTGGCGATCATATCAGCGCCGGCGGCTTCCTGCTTATCAACGCTCCACTAGAGTAATTACTTCAATTATGTAACTCTGGGTTGTTACTCCTCTGTGTAAACCTAATAGAATTGGGGGAGCGGTAGATTGGAGGGTGTTTTTTCTTTTTTTTTTCCACTGAGCCCCTTATCTAATTCTCTCCCCCCGCGGGGAGGGAAAAGGCAGGCGCACGGATGCGGGCGTCTGCTTTAAAAGCCTCTTTTGTTATTGGTGCTAATCAGACTATTATCAGAGGAGATTAAAGGAGAAGAGCGCAGACAGGGTTATGAGTGTTTAAACACGACTTAACAAAACATGGCACGGAGCAGACGCACGCCAGCTGCTAAAGAGGGCCTGCGGATGGGCGGAAGGAAGGAGGGAGGGAAGGATGGGTGGGTGGGAGGGAGGGAGCTAGGGAGGAAGGAGGGAGGTGTAGAGGGAGATAAAGGGAAGAGCGAGGACAAGGGGCAAAAATGCAAACTTGCCAAAGCGAAAAATGTTGAGGACAATGAGACCCCAGAAAGAGATCATCCAAATTAGCCTTAACCCCCAAATCTCAGACATTCATAGGGTTTCTTTCTAGTAAAAATTAGGCTGACATTTTTGAAAAAAATTCAGGTAATGGGAGACGTGGAGATTTGTAAATGTTTATACTGTTTACATATGATGAAGCAAAAAATAAATAGTTATTGTCTCAAGGATGAAACCATATCTCTCATTCCATACTGACAAAAATCAAAGGCTTTTTTTTCTTGGAATGTAACTGTATAAGAATTGAAATGAAAAGTGCAATGAAAGTTTGACATTTACTGTCATACAAAATAAATAGCGGTGGGAGCTGATAAGATTTTAGCAATATCAATGCCACCGTCAATTCTGCCCATCAGTCCAATTCCTTATCAATTCTCTTATTGATTCTCTTATTGAGTTTTTTGAGGGTGAAAAAGTAGTTCTACACAGTCTTCCGCACCAAAAGCAACCATTTTATTTTACCCAAAATGATGTCTGCACAAGACTGTGAACATCAACACATTCATATTACTATTCAGAGTTTTTATTACGCAGAGACAGTACTATGGAGAACAATAAGGTTAGTGCAGGTGGAAATACTTCTTTATCCATTTGGAATCCATCTGGATATAAAATAAAATTATTAGATGACAAATCGTGCTTTTTTCTATATTTATCTTTTACTCTCTAACATTATAGAATGGAAAAAATATTAATGGAAAATGAGGAAATACTGAAGTTTTGGTCACTTTTGAGAATTTGGACTCATTTTGGGCTATAACTCATTTTTGACTCATTTCTGGGAGAAGTACATTTTTGCCATGAGGGCGTTCCATATGAGAGCCGCGGCACAATAGCGGTGTGGACGCGCATCGGGAACAAATAAATACCAAGTAAATGTCTGTACTGTGAATAGAGCGCTAGTTGTTTTTGTTATTTATCAGTTAAAATATAAGTTTTGTCTGTAATAAATGGAAGATTTAACTGAAGTGGAAGGTTTTAGTGAATGTTGGACTTCCCTGTGAGAGTCGTGCGCTAACGAACGCAGAGCGTGTGTTTACATCACCAAAAATATCATTTGATTCCTCGTGGTTGAAGGTCAAGTCGCAGAGAGTGTGACGTAATGTACCGCAACGCAAAGCTTAGGAAAAAATGGAAAATGTCGTGCTGGGAAATGAGAGGAACGTTATGAAGAATCGGTAACGTTTGAGGTGTACAATTCTGATGGAATTGATCTGATGGAACGGTTCTAAGTTGGAACCGGTTTTCAATTCCCACCCCTAAAAACTACTTTGCAAAAACTAATTTTTAAGACATGATGGTAGATAAATTTAAATGTATTCATTACCAAATTGCAATTTTCAGCAATTAACCACTCAGAAAATATCCCTCCATTTACAATAAAATAGTTTAATTGAAATTGAAAATTAAGTGAAATTAAAAGAATAACAGAACATCCATCCTTTAAAAATGTTCAAGTGAAACCTAGATGGCACTTATTAAAATAATTTTCCTTCTAATATTCTAATATTCATATACCGTTTGTTTTAATTCTGCAAACAATTTCACAAACAGTTCCAGTGTCAGTTACTTAGGAGCTGGTTTCAGATACATAACTGCACACTGCATGGAAAACAAGCAGTCATCATTTTTCATAATATATTTTCAAACTGCCACAAAGAAAAGCAAGTCATTTGAAGACGCATAAACAGGCTTGCTTGCGTGCATTTGCAGAAGTATATGGTATTTTGCAGCCGTGCATAAAAAAGCATCACAGCAGTTAGCAGTAAATTACAATAATTACTGTAATAATTAGGAAAAAAGAGGCTGAGATTTTCCTGATTTGCTTGATCTATTGCACGGCACCGCTGGCATTGCCAGGGTGGGTGTGTTGATATGCGTTAGCAGAGAGCCAATAAGGGAAAGTTGTGTTAGCTCTATGAGCCGAATCTAAACACATCAGGCCACACCTCAAAAATCTTTCAACTGAGTCAATCAGCACTCATTGTAAAGACAAGAAAACGTTTGTCTTGGTGAGCCAACTTGGCATGTCTCTGCTGACTGAGTAGAGTGTTTTACATTAAAGATGACAATTTGTAAAATTAAAAATGTGGCAAAAAGACAAATACAAGCCAGAAGATCTTTCAAAATTCAAAACTTGACCTTTCGCCGACACGGATGGCGGAAATTTCAGGGAAAATGCCACGAAATTCTTTTTCTTTTTTATGCTGCATGAAAAGCTTTGTTTGGCAATTCTAAAACCATAAATGAACAAAGGTGCAATGTATCTCTCAACGCTCCAGACGGACTGTTCAAACATCAGTAACCACCACCACCACGTTACAGCCGCCCTGCACTGCTCATCACTTTAAAAACCAGAGTCTCATGAGCCTCAAACCATAACCAGGTCCATTCATCTCCATTTAATTCCATTCATCTGTGCCCGGCCCCATTCGTCAATAGCAGCTGGCGGTTTCTCACACATTCCTCCTGTCATGCTCGGACTAATCGCGGCAATAAAGCAGAATTACGGCTTTATGTGGGAAATTAATGGCCCACTTAAGTATGAAAAATGAGGTTGGGCCTCATAAACATGAGATCGGGAACAAGGTGGGGGTAGAAAGAAAAAAAAACAGCAGACAAACAGAAGGCACAGTGACCCTAGAAAGTAAGAAAGACATTTAAAGCCATCTTACTGGCTGATATAGAGGGGGGAAAAGCCAGTCAGACAGGTGCATCATGGAAACGAGCGGTAAAGGGGGGAGGATGATGTGATTTATGTGTTTGTACACTTCGTCTGAGTCCTGAATGGGAGTGATTTGACCCCATATTTCATTCACATTAATATTAATATGTAAAATACACCTTGGAAAAAAATTGGGGTTCTCAAAGATATTGCTGAAGATTAAAGATGATGTTTTGGACTTCTCGTAGATCAAACAAAGGACCTTCTGGTGCATTCTCCAGGGTGGATCTCAAGGACAGAGGCTACATCCTAAAGTGCCCACACTGAAAAGCCACGCATAACTTAATGAAAGAAGTTAATATAACTTAACACTCAATAAAAAGTAGAAATTCAAAAAAACATTCATTCTCATCAATTAATCCAACTCAAAATTGCATTTTTGAAGCAATACCAAAATGGATTTGTGTGTAGTAAGATTTTTACAGTTTATATGCACTGGCTGACTTAAATTAGTTTAGAAAGAAATTACACATCAGTGTGAAAAATGCTTAATACTTGTAGTCTAAATGACTGAATGAATTTGGTACTCGTTTTATTACATTTTATGTTTACAATATTTACATTTATAAACTTCAGTCAGTTTCAGCAATCCGTTTCCTCAAACAGTTTGAGTTCAACAATCTCGTCAAGTTTTACAGTGCAGTAGTCTGTCTTAGGAAAATTAAAGTCCTTACAATATAGTTAGTTAAGTTTACCCTAACTAATGCACGAAGACCTAGTATTAATTTAAGTGACCAAATAAAACACTAATGTGCATTACTTCGTTATTTCCAACAGCAAATGACACAGACAGTCAGATTCGGTTAACATTCAAAGCGCTTCCTACGATATTTAAGAGTAAATTCGGTGACGGTGATTAAGAGATTCTCTTAAAATGCAGTCAAATTAAGGATTCTGAAAAGGGGATTAAGCAGATTTGTGCAAAGACTGGATAAATACTTTCTTTGCCAGTCTTTGCACAAACCATCTTCATTTAGAACCAAAGTAAGGGAAAGTCCTGGTAATTGAAAGGATTAGTGAATTTAAGTTAAAAGATTTCATTCAGTTTTTCTTTTTGTCACGCCGCAAATAACAGTATTGATTGACAGAGAAACTGTGGTAACAACCTAGCAATATTTGTTGGGGCCACACCTCATTAGTAACAGAAAAAACAACTGCTTATATGTCATCACCTGAGGCAAGACTTCCACATAAAACTTCCGAGGCGATGAGTAAAAACATATATTACATTCATTCATTTTCCGACCCGCTTTATCCCAACTGGGGTCACAGGGGGACTGGAGCCTATCCCGGGAACTTACGGGCGTAAGGCGTGGACTAACCCTGGGCAGGCGCCAGCACACCGCAGGGCACACACATACATACAATCACACTCACACACGGACACGGGGAGAGCATGCAAACTCCACACAGAAAGACCCTACGGCCGTCCCCGGGGTTCTAACCCAAGACCTTGTCGCTGTGAGGTGGCAGCGCTAACCACTGCGCCACCGTGCCGCCCGTATATTATATTAAGGCCCCATATTATGTTTGAGATGCCCTTGTAGCACAGTATGTACCATAACTTATTGAAGAGAGAAGAGATCGGCCTTGATTCAGATATAACAAGGCCAGAGGCTTTTATAAATCCCATGTTTCTCAAATGCCATCCTGTGTTTTCCTCCAAACCCCCAGGCAGCGTCTGCACACGTTGAATCGATTAGCGAACCTCAAATATCATTTACACACTCCTGATGAATGCTTAACATTGACATTTTAAAAATTAATTGATGTTAGATGAATTTGTTGGATGCCTTCAAGAAGCCAGCTGGAAGTTGTCTGACCATTAATTTTTGTGTGATCAAGTCCACAAGAACTGTAGGTAATCTGTGAGAGGGTTTTAGAAAAATAATGATTTAAAACTTTACTGATCCAGCTGTTATAAAATGCTCACAAATTAACACAAGAACGAAAGAACATGATGTGTCTCCTTTTTTCTGTTGTAGGACCCAGTGAACCTACCATCTACTCCAGAGTGAGTGAGTGGTTAAGTGCAGAGGCGGTTCTGTAATTAGGCAATTACCCCACACCATGAACAGTTCAAAACCATGTTTAACTTTTTCAGATCAACGAACATGTTTGTGTTGTTTATTAATGAGTTTTTTAATAACTCAGAATCCCTTAATTTACAGAAACCATGCACATACTGCCACCTTAACAGACATTGCCATTATTACATTACTATTCTCAATTCTGCCTTGGGTTTTTTTTTTTTTTGTGCGTGTGTTTTTAAAGAACGAATGTGGAAGGCCCCATTGCCTATATTCACCTTGGGTCCCAAAATCGCTAAATCCGACACTGGTTAAGTGACTGAGTGAAAGCTGACGTTGATACAATTCAATTAGATTAGGGTGACAAAAGTTACTTGAATCTACTAAGCTTTCTATCATTGTACCTGTTTAATCATCCCTGTGCTGAAGCATTGTCTTTGTTAAGTACTAAAATTAACTCAAGGAACATTTTTGAATTTATTATTATTATTATTATTATTATTATTATTCAGACAGACAAAGCATATTAAGAATGGACAGGAAAGTGAACAACATTTAAGAAAAAAAAGATTGGGGGGGACAACACAACAACAACAAGGACAACGACAACAAACATTTTCAAATTTAGTTGCTCAATCTGGATATGGAAGCTTAATTATTTCTACTGGGAGCATTTTTGATAGGGGATGTTAAGGAGGGAAAGGTCTCATGTGGGTGAAATTTATCAGGGTAGCAGTTTGACTTTTTCAGGAATCTTTTATGAGCTCAGAGGCAGGGGCTCATTTCAAGGACGACAGCATTTTTAAGGCATGGCTTATCCATCTCTGCATTGCGGCGTTGGAGTGGAGTCCTCCTTTTTGCTTGTTTTTTTTGCTTTGTTGCATCGTCCTGTCCAATTTGCTCTCCGTGCACTCTCTACATGGCTGGGTTGACAATAAACTTGAATCTTAAATCTTCAATTAAGCTCTCCTTGTTGCTCTCAAATCCATGGATTGACCAGCATCAGTTTTGCTTCGCTTCAACAGTGGTACACAGAGGACTTGAAACGCATACTTAAGTACAAGGAAAGATTTGCACTCTATTCCATTTGGCTTCTGACCGCTGTCAGACCGTAGAGACCAGTTTTGCTTCGACTGCTGACACCGTTGTCAATTAAAGTCAAGAGCAAATGGGCAGAAATGGCGAACCTGAAAGATAACTAGTGGGTGACTTCAAGATCAGGAATATGAGCATTAAAGTAGGGGTGCTTGTGTACACCGCATGCTTATTAAATTGTCCTGTGTTCCACAACCGCTTGTGAGCCGTAGCGTTCACTAAAATACTACTTAGGTAAATATACTCTCACGAAGAATCTGATTATGGTATTGAAAGTACTTCGTGCCATTGGTACTTACAACTTCACAAGGTGTACAAGAATTGCTTTAAATACTTGAGAGAAAGTACTGCCAGTGCTTTATTAAATTCCAAAATCAAGATGGGTATCAAGATGTAGCACAAATAACCACTGACACAGTAATCAGAACATACTACTAACCACTGCTGCCGTCGGAAATGTATTGGAACAAAATTACTTTCATTGAATTTCTAGACAAGTAGAGAGTGAAAGTTGCTCATATTAACCAGAACTAATATTTTACAGGAAACAAAATAAGTAGAAATGAATAAAGGGGCAAAAATTATATGTGACTTAGGAAAAGTTCACTCATTTATGTTATGCGTGGGGGTAAAATTTGGATTTTTGTTTTTAGTGTTTTGGAAACAGTGGAAGGTCTATACTGTACTGTTGTGAATAAATTTCTCTCTGAAAAACTTACTCCTTTCCATCCTAAAACCTGACTTTCTCGAGGTGAGAATTCAATTCCAGAACAGCAAAGTTTCTATTTTGACCGCTTCTACTTCAATATTTACGGTAAATCCACTGGTTGACTAGCGTGAAGATATTTCTCCGGAATCAGCCTTCATCTCCCTAGTTCAGTTAACCTAACGCAGGTGATCATCCGTGGCTGTGAAAATGCATGTGGCCACTGTAAATGCAACCTAGCCGCTGATCGCACTGCCGCCTGTGAGCGCCGACAGCCAACTTCAAAGGCAGATTTCACATTACGTGACAGGAAACCCGAATTCCAGTCGGGTTTTCCCTGTCACGCCAAGTGACCTTTGAATGCTGAGATCAGGCATATATCCTCAGATTCATTCGATATATTCGCAAAACATAATAACTCAATTTTGAAAATTTTATATAAATGAATGGTTTCCATGTGCAGAGTCAAATATATAGGCTTTCTGAGAAGCTTTTTTTTCTGATGACTAAAGTTAACTCTAGCTGAAGTGCAGGCATGCAATGTGTCTGTTGGCAAGTTTTTCCAAAAAACTGAAAAAGACAATGGACATTAGAGACACGAAAAAAAAAAACATTACCCAAAAATGCTTCCTAGCTAAACACGTGTGATCAATGATGACCTTCCTCTCTTCAACTGTAGGACCTGTCTGACCTGGGTTTCGGAGAAAAGACAGGATTATAGCTGCCATTAGAGAGCTCATTCGCCAAAAGGCCAGTGAATCCGGCAGCATTCTTCAGCGGCCAGCCCGGTCCGAAATGTCACCGCAATTAGTGGACAGGTGGTGTGGACCGAGAGGAAATGCCAAGCTCTGAACGCGCAGGGAAAAATGAAGTAACCTTTCCAAGACTTAGGAAATAACCTATGTACCATCCCATTGTTGCTTACACAAAAGCCCTTCTGGGTTCTGTCCTTTCTCGAATCTGGATTTATTTCTGGGTATTCTATATTTCACAATCCTTTACATTTTCAGTGGAGATCTCTTCTGATGCGGTTTTTGAGAATAAATTCTTAAGCTGAAACCTAGGTTACCAATCTTCTTGTCTCAAGGAAGACTAAATTACACTGACATGTTTTAGGAGCAGTCAAGACCACCTAAACCGACACCAAGTCAAACGCTACTTTCCAAAAAGTCAAGACAGAAGCCCCTTTTCCACTGCTCTGGTTCCCGTGCCGTTTCCGTGCCGGTTCCCAATTTTGGAACCAGTGCCGCACTTTTCCACAGAACAAAAATTGGTGCCGGTGCCCTAAAACCGGCTCCGAACTGGCCCCTAAACTTTGCTGGTCTAGCAGCGAGAACCCGTGACGCCATGAGAGGTGGGCGGAGTGATAGATAGCTTTAGAAGAGAAAATGGCGGAGAGCCAAAGTCCGGTAACCGAAGAAATTAAAGCTCTTTTAGCAATATGGTCATCCAGATTCAGCAGAAATTGGAAAGTGAACAAAAAAATTAGAAGGCATATGAAGAAATAAGGAAAAAACTAAAAGTTGCAGAGTTCGTATGAACAACCGTTAGTTTAGTGGGCGTGACGTGACGTATTATCATGCGGCTCCCACTGAGCTCCCTGGTCAGTGTAAATGCAGGCCGGTTCTCAGGTGGTTCTCAGTTCACCACCGGCCGAGCACCAGTGTAGTGGAAAAGAGGTAAGAGTGTGTCGAGACTAAGACAAGACCAAAACTCTGAAAGCCAGTGACCGAGACTGGACCAATGCACATTTAACACCACGTGACAAATAAGTAGAACATGCAAAGCCTAAGCACCACTCAAAAAGAGCTGAACAAAGCAAACAACACACACTAAGCGACAAGACACATGTTTATTCAATATTTCTCTCTTACATATCTATAATGAGGAAATAGCTTCCCTGGACGGTTATCCAAACTGATCACATCACATGTTAAACTCAACAAACCACAGTGAACACTCCTCAAGACCAAACTCACCCCAAAGATACCCAAAGTGAGTAGTTGATAAAGACCACACAACCTGACCTGAAACACCATATTAATGTAAAATCAGTTTAAAGTACAGTTCGGTTACCTTTTAGAAACATGAGAGATTGAATTCTTTGTGGTATTGGTAGCCAAATTTGAAAATAGCCGATTATTCTGACATCTTTCCCAGACACCCTCAACTTCGAGTACAAATACCGCCAATTCCGAGACAAGACCGAGACCTTCAAAAATTGGTGTGCTACAACACTAGTTTTTTGTAAATTGACAGCATAAAGCACCAATCAGGCTAGAAATGTATAGAATATGGTAGTATTTACCAAGCAGTATTTAGCGATTGTATTTATTAGTATTAGCTTTGGAAAATGCCTTAAAATTTCAATTTGAATAGAACTTAATTAAATGGGAGTATAAACGCTGCAAGACAAAACAAGACAAAAAAACCCTTTATGTAGATAATAGTGAATGAAAGCTAACGGTTAGCTGTGATTCATTCAAAGTGACCTTATACATTCACCTACATGTCAGAATTAGCCATCTTAAGCAAACAATTCTAGAGAAAGACAATAAAACTATGTAAACCTTCATGTAGATTGAGCCATGCTTTGGATTTTGTCCATCAAATTTTGTAGTCTATTGTCCTGACATGTTTCTAGCGTTTTAATCTAAACGCTACTTACCTTGCAGTGGTGATACCCTAATCAAGAAGGTGATTTGCCCAGGGTAAGGTTCAACCATAAGGGACAGTTGGTAGCATAATAATCTGAGGGTCGCTGATTCAAGTCAAGTCAAAGTACTGATTCCAAAGCTGCCCACTACTCCTTCACGGATAGGTCAAATTTCGTTGCGGTGCACCATGTGCTGTGATGTGCTGTGGTATGTTCACAACGACAAATAATCACTCACTCACTTAACTATGGTCTGTAAAAAACAGAACCAAATCTAACATTGTTCTGTGTTTTCTTATTGGTGCTCATTGCACCGCAGCATGCATTTGGCAGCTGCAAGATGGAGTTGTAGGATGAAGTTCCCCAAAATGAAGATGGAAGAAAGAATCAATGCCCAGGAAATAGGTTTTTAGTTAGCTACTAACTGTAGCTTGTACTTTTAATCATAACTAGCTTCCCAACACTGGTCTTACATACATACACATACATACACACACACACACACACATACACCTGTACATCTTTGTGGGGACATTCCATAGACTCCCATAATGCCCAGACGTATATAATTCAACAGCTAATTCTAACCCCAATCTTAATCTTAAATAAGATTATAAATAATCACTCACTCACTTAACTATGGTCTGTAAAAAACAGAACCAAAGCTGTGATGTCAGCGATCTTCCTATCAACAACGTCAGCTCTTCTAGTTGCTTTCCCATCCAAATTTCACCAACTTTGCTTCAATTCAGCAGTTTCAAGTGACTGTAAGTACTCTCAGAAAGTACTTGACACTAATCATGGTTAAGCATTAAACAATTCTGGCTGTATTAGTCGTTACAACTTACAAACTGTAAGAAATTGCCTGAAATACTTGGGTGAGATTTTTAAGGTTGTCCCTGAGCTTATCCCGGGAACGACTGGCACAAGGCGGGGAGCAACTGTGGGCATTCATCAACACACTGCAGGCCACACACTCACACAATCACACTCCCATTCTCACTTTACGAGGCAAATTAGAGTCACCAATCAACCTATATTGCATGCTTTTGGACTGTGGGAGGAAACGGGAGCACCTGGAGGATGCAAACTCCACACAGATAAGCCCTGCGGCCGACCCGGTGACAAACCCAGGAACTTCTTGCTGCGAGGTGGCAGCGCTAACCACTGTGCCACTGTGACGGCGTCAAACTTTTAAATCATAAAACTATACATAAACTTTTATGTAATCTGATTTATTGTTCTTTTTCTAGAACGTCACGTTTTGCACTTCATCGTTCTGACATATCTTCTAGCAGGTTGTCACAAAGGTCTGTGTGAAGCAAACATGAAAGTATGATTTTCTCTATCATTGAATGAACAAAGGGAAGAGTTTTCTGAAAATTTACATTTATGACTTTTATCAGACTCTCTCATCCAGAGCAATTTACATTTTTGGAATTAGTTCCTCAAGCAACTAGGAGTTAAGAATCTTGCTCAGAAGTCCAATAGATTTCAGGCTCTCCAGGGTTTCAAACCCTTAATCTTTTCGTCACTAACTCACCGCCACCACATGTCGATGGTGATATATTTTTCCAGAATCTGCGAACTTCATTAGTGTTCTGTGAACTCTTTCCCAAGCTGCTTATCCTTTACATATGGTTTCCCAACTCAATCTTTAGGAAAACCCCAGAGAGTTAATGTTTTTTATTCTATCCAACAATTCTCATGTTCTGGCTTGGATTTGGTCTGTTAGAAGCAAACTATGGATTGTCTGGGTTTTCTGTGGACCTGATTGGGAATCTACATTACAATACAAAGGCAAAATGCGCATTAATATGAGTCTGATTTGACATGTTTTTATGTGTTATATTTGGCAGTTCCCCCAGATGAGGTGTAATGGGTGTTCTGGTCTGGATTGAGAAAACAGACGTCTCCCTCTGTCTTACACGCCTCCCTTCCGATTGTTCCCTTCCTTTCCCACGCCTCCTCTGTACTTGTCGTGTTCTCCTCCATCTCTTCCTGTCTCATCTGACAGGGGAGAGGGAGAGCTGTGGGTGGGAGGTACAGGTGGAGAGAGAGGGAGAGACGTATGAAAGCATCGTGGGAAGGTTTATGTAAAGGCCTGTGTAAAATGTGGTCCCGGGGAGAAGGAAAACGTTAGGAGGCCTCTCCAGAGCTGGAAAAACAAATACGACAAAATCCTTTGACGCTCATCAGCAAAAGACTCACATAATCTCACACACACACACACACACACATTATACTCACCGTATATACAAAGACATCGGCACAGTGTTGGAATGTAGCTTACTACAAAAAGCAGCACTACTTTTTTCAGTAGTTTGTCAAATAGTGATGTAGCATGCTAAAATAATACATCCTCACAAAAAATATTTTCTCTCTTTACATTGTTGTATCCCAGGATATGATACGGAAACTGTGAAAGTGATTATTTGTGATTGTAAGTACGCCACAGCCCACAGTGCCCCACAATGAAATCTGACCTTTGCATTTGAAGTGAAAGTGAGAGATTATTTGTCATTGTGAACACACCACAGCACAGCACACAGTGCACCACAATGAAATGCGACCTCTACATTTGACCCATCCGTGAAGGAGCAGTAGGCGGCAAACATAGACAGCGCCCAGGAAGAAGTGCTTATAGACCAAAAAGAATCCAAATCGGCTCAAAATTACAAAAACTTTAGTATTTCATCATTTTCAATTGATCAGAAAATATTTTTGCCATTTTATAATGTTAACGAGTAATCAATAGGGGGAAAAATAAACCTAGAAAATGCATTATTTGTTATCTAATCATTTTATTCTGTATCCAGATAGATACTAAATGGAAAAAGAAGTGTTTCCACCTGCTCTAACCTTATTTTTTCTTCACAGTACTAAGCCATAGAATGTCTCTGCATAACAACAACTCTGCAAGCCAATAAAACAGTGAGTTTGGTCTTAAGGGGTGTTCACTGTGGTTTGTTGAGTTTAACATACGATGTGATCAGTGTTGATAACTGCTTCCAGTGAAGTGATTTCCTCATTATAGATATGTAAGAGAGAAATATTGAATAAACACGTTTAATGTTGCTTATTCTTTGCATGTTCCACTTATTTCAACAGCTAATTCTAACCCCAATCTTAATCTTGATCAGAAACCAAATGCAGATCTTTTACCTCTTTTAGTTTCTCAAAATAAAACATGCACATTTTCTTTTAAATCATTTTTTCTCAAGGGGACCTCTCAAATGTCCCCACGAAGCCATAAAAAACGAATAAAAGTGATTTTAGGGAACAAAAAGGTCCACACAACGCATAAAAACATGGTCCACCGACATTCACTTTCCTCAGCCATCCATAATAGGCAGGTGTTTTCTTTAACTCCCCTGAGGGCTTCCTCCTCCCTGATAATATTATTCAGAGCCGTGAGAGTTTAACTCATGTGTTTCACTGTCTGTCCGTCATACATGGAAAGAGGGAGAGAGGAGAGTGAGGGAGGATAGAAGCGAGATGGAGAGAGAAGGAATAGCTACAGAGAAAGCGGGAAGGGGTAGAAAAAAAGCAGATATGAAAGACAGGAGAAACCCAGACTCATAAAACTCTAATGAACCCTGACTGACCCATAAATCTGAAGTTTAAAAAAAAAAAAACCTTTTTGGAGTCAGGGAGAGGCAGACTGCAGAGCACAAAGATGGAGCAGAGAAACGCCACACAATCGGATCCTGTTACTGGAACACATACTTGAAAATCACTTTTACACCACACAGTTTTTACATGGATTTCATTTGCTGGCGTTCGTTTCTCAGATGTAGATTTTAGTTGGAGAAAAGGATGTAGTGCTTGAGGGGTGTCGCCTCTAATCTCTAACCTTGTTTCATAGGGGTTTAATTTGATCAAACGTTGGAATTTCACCACTAGAATCTGGAACAAACCTGAGAGTCTGAGTCTTAACAACTCATGTCAATAGCTTATACATTTTTTTAAACCCTTGATTTAATCCTGGGTATTATTTCCAATTTATTTACCATTTCCATTGCACATCTTTCTGATCTGTCTCTCCTCTGGTTTTTGGTATTTTGGGGAAAAGGTCTTCAAGTGGAAATGATTGTATCTAACTAATCAATGCTAATGCTAATTCTAATGCTAATTTCTCAAACTAACCCTAATCTAGATTTGCATATCACTGAATATTGATAGCATCAAACAACCATTAGGTTTATTTGTTTTATCGTATTAGCTAGCGAAAAAAGTACCGAGGTTCAAATTCCTCTGGTGCACAACTTTATTAAATGGAGGTTACTCCAGAAGTTTCCAGAACAATCCAGTCAGAGGTAGGAATTTGTAAAAGACTACAAACAAGGCAAGAATCTTTTAAGGGGCTAACAGTGAATGAAAGCTAATACATTCACCAACATTCTAGAATTAAAGAAACACAACACAGTTTATATATATAATAACTCATGTTATTAGTCATTTGAAGTGAATCTGTGCCAGCTGTTTCTAAAGTGGAGATTTTGAGAAAGTCAGAGAAAATGACATAATACTTGAGGGACGCTGACTCTAGTCTCTGACCTTGCAATTGTGTTGCATACGAGTCGTATTACATGAAAAAATGTTTGATTTTCACCACTGAAAGTTGGTCCAAACCTGCCAGTGTAGGTTCAATAGCCAATAAAAACCGGGGGTAAAAGTAGATGATGGCACACAGGCTCCGGGGTGGAGTATAGAGTAACGCAACAGATTAAAAATGTGTTCTTTAATAACCCCATTAAGCCACCCAACCACTATTTTTTCCTATAATATATTCTGATGTAAGCTCTAGCATAAATAACAAGTTGTTTATGTTCAAGCTCACGTTTTTACCGGTATTCTTCATTTAGCCTGGAATTGATTGTGTACGGTGTTTATTCCTTAGTTCAGCTCAAACACCTCAGTCATAATGAAAATCTGAACCTTGCAGTCGATAAGTGCAACGCGCCCAGACCTTTCATTATCTGTGCAGATTTGAAAAGTCGTCTAGCATGTTATAGACATCATAGTCAAAAGGCAAAGTCAAAGTAAACTTTATCATCTCTACTACATGCAAGATATAGCTTTATTTTTTCCCTGACCTCCTTATTTAAGTTTGTATTTGTATCTCTATTTTGTTATTTTTCTAATTTGCCTAATTGCATGTTGTACCTGTATAATTTGCACATGACAAATAAAGAATCTTGAATCTTGAATATAGAGAGACGAGACGATGTGGCTGCAGTTTCTACAGCAGAAAGAGCAAATAAGGCACATAGAGTAAGCAAATATATAAATACAAATAAGGCATATAGGAAAAAATAATAAGAACTGTGCATTATAGTTACATGTGGAATTCAAACTACAATTTTGCTCCTGCAATTATTTTTTTAATTGAATGTGCATATGAGCTGCGGCAGTTGAGAATTCTAAACAGGCTGTAGTGTTCAATAAACCATGCCAATATCTTAACAACAGTCTAGTGGAGAGAAATTACAAATAACAGTATGTTCAGATAATGTTATGTGCAAATAATTCATTCATTCATTTAATTATTATCCGAACCAACTGGGGTTGCAAGGGGACTGGAGCCTTGGAACTATGGCCATGAGGCAGGGACCAACGCTGGGCAGGAGCCACCACACCGCAGGGCACACACACACACACTCTCACAATCACACTCTCAGTCACACCTAACAGGGCCAATTTAGAGTCGCCAGTTAACCCATAGTGCATGCTTTTGGACTGTTGAAGGAAACTGGAGACCCAGGTGGATCCCACGCGAACACAGGAGAGCATGTTAACTTCACACAGAAAGGCGAAATATAATTTATCAAACATTTACATTAAAACAGAAGTCTTGCAAGACTGTGCTGGTGTCACACGCACTCCACTCCGTGGCCGGTAGTTGGAATGGGATGCGGACGGTCGTGGTTCAAAGGGTATTTAAGGTTTTACTTCCTCGCGGCGCGCCGCTCTGCCATTAGAGTCCACCCGGCCCTCTTCTGATTCTCATCGGCATCAATTGTGAGTCCTTCAGTTACTGGGTTCATCTCTTTGTTAGAGTGTGTGTCGCTAGAACGCGGATTATTGTGGTAATCCTTATTCTTCGTGTAAGAGAGTTCTTATATCAACTTGTGTGGCTTTCCTGCCTACTCGCGCTCTCAGCCGCATTTGGGCTAACCAGCACGCTACAAGGGCTAACGAGAAGCAATTCGTTACATCCTAACCAGATCACTGTCGAATTGTGAAAGTGTGACATTCAGTTCATATCCTGATCAGATCACTGTCCGAATTGGAGAGCATTCCCACAGCCACCGAACCCAGCCGCTGGAAGTTTGCTCTCGTCTGCTTTTCTCGTCAAATCCTTACCAGATCACTGACGAATCTGACAGCTGGTAAAACTGTATAGGTTCAGTTTGATTTAAGATGAATCATTTTATATATTTTACAGTTGAAAAGGATCATTATGAAATTAAAATTGTGGCTTACGATCAGAAATATGACCAATGATTTTTAATGATCAAGTGAAAGTTAGTGATTATTTGTCATTGTGAACACACCACAGCACAGCACAGTGCACCACATCAAAATTTGACCTCTGCATTTGATCCATCCAAGAAGGACCAGTGGGCAGCTGACATGCAGCGCCCAGAAAGCAGTGCTTGGGGACGGGACCTTGCTCATGAGTACCTCAGTGGTACCTTTACAGGTCTGGGATTCGAACCAGCGACCTTCCAACAAGCGTCTAACACATGCCAGTTACATCTGCCAGCTCTCCCTCTCCCTTCATCAGCAGACTCATGCGTTCAGTCAACTGGGGTCAAACTGAAATTCAAATTATTTTCAGCTGTTTTGTTTGCCCAGTGAAAGAAATGTTTTCATTGGAAAACATCTGCAGATAGAAAGAAATGTATTTCATTTAATTTATCAAATAAACTTTGCTTGTTCCAGATTCAACATGTTTAAGTTCATGTTTTCATAAGAAAAAAATATAATACATCTGGACATGTATTATAAACATGCTCAAATAAAGCCAGTTTCTTAAAAAATATTGACTCTGTCTGGTTCTTGATTTAGACCCAGTCTTTTATTGGCTTCATTATGTTTTCTTTCTTTCCTTCCTTCCTTCCTTCCTTGCCTATCTGTCTATGTCTTATGCTCTCTTTCTCCTTTATTCACCTCTCTCTCTCTCTCTCGCTCTCTCTCTTTCCTGCTATCCATTTTATTTCCCTTTTTAAGTGAAAGTGAGTGATTATTTGTCATTGTGAACACACCACAGCACAGCACACAGTGCACCTCAACGAAATGTCACCTCTGTATTTGACCCATCCGTGAAGGAGCAGCAGGAAACTGACAAGGGCAACACCCAGAGAGCAGTGCTTGGGGACGGTACCTTGCTCATGAGTACCTCAGTGCTGACTTTGAACCGGTCCTGGATTCGAACCTGCGACCTTCTGATCACGGGGCGAACACCCTACCGTTTTCACTTGATCATCTCTGAAGAATCTCTCTTTGACTCTAAATTTGTCATTTATTCATTCATTATCTAAACTGCTTAGTCCCTATCGTGGTCGGGAGGACCGCAGCCTATCCTGGGAATACGGATGTGAGGTGGGGACCAACCTGGGTGGGCACCAACACACACTCACACAAACACACTCATTGTCGCAACTTATGGGGCAAACTTTGATTCACCAATCAACCTACAACACATGCTTTTGGACTGTGGAAGGAAACTTGGAGCAGAAAACCTTCTGACTCAGAGGTGACAGCGCTGATCACCGCACCACCATGCCGCCCTAAACATTTTACATAACTATTCCTTTATTCTGCCTTTCCGGCCTTCTCTGTTCCCCACTTGTCTTCCTCTATATACCTTACCCAGCTTTCGTTGTGTCAGTGATCTGATGATAGAAAGCCAGAGGTTCACAATCTGCCAGCGGCCGGGTTAGGCGGCAGTCAGACTGTTACAAGATTCGGACAGGGATCTGGTTAGGATATGAACCGAGTGCCAACTTTTCACAGTCTGCCAGTGATCTGGTTAGGATGTAGCACACGGCTACTTCGTTAGCCGTTAGCCCGTGTAGCGTGGTGGTTAAACCAAACGCGGCAGAGAGCGCGAGTAGGTAGGATTGCCACGTGAGTTGATCAAAGAACTCTCTTACGCGAAGAGCTAGGATTACCACAAATAATCCGCGTTCTAGCACTCGGTCAAAGAGATGAACCAAACAGCTGAGAGTACTCACAGTTGACGCCGACAGGGTCGGAGGGTTGGCTGGTTGACTCAATGGCAGAGCGATGCGCCACGAGGAATTGATTCCTTTTAAACTCCCTGAACCGCAACCGACCACCTCCAGGTCCTGCTATCAGCCACGGGACGCAGTGTGTGTGACGCATTGTCCATCCCAGTCTTTTACTCTTTACCTTCCTTCCTCCCTTCATACATTTTTATCTCTATTTTCATCTTCTCTTTTGGTGTTTCTTCCTTGAAGCCACCCTCGCTTTCTTCTTTTCCTTTTCTCTGTCTTTTTACCTGTTCATGTTTAACTTTCCTCTCTCTCTCACTCTCTTCTTTTCTTCTCTTTGTCAGTCTTCATCTCTAGCTCTTTCTCTCTATCTCCTAATGAGTTCTCTTTTATGACTGCACGCTAGTCACTAAGGCGCAGATCTGAATGGTCCGTTTGGGCCCATAATGAACTCTGTAACTGTTCCAAAGTGTAATTACACATTAGTTTCCTCACACAGCTTTGCTCCCAGCCTTATAAAACTTGATCGTTCCAAGCTTTTCAATACACACTCTTCACTCTTCACTTAACTCGGATCATTTCAGAACACATGCCAAACTAGAAGCTCACCAACTAATTAGTCAAGAGATTTCAATACGGCACGGCTTCCAGATGCACCAAGACGTGACACGCAAGCCTGGATTTAATTATCCCAGCTAAAATCTGACGGAAGACAGGAGAGGGCGGTTTCCAAAGACAAACATGACTTTATTGCCTTGAAATCAACCGTAATGAAGCCATAAAATGACTCATGAAAATATATAAACCCTCCATCTTAAATCACTCCCTTGTCTTCTCGCTTTTGGTCCCGAGTGAGAGATGGCAAGACAAAAAAGGGCTCACGCCCAACTTTGGCATTTGCAAGAGATCATTTTCCCTAGACCTATTATGTCTGTTTTTCCTTTAAATCAGAAGAGGGGAAAAAGTTTTGGCGAGGCTGTAAAAGAGGGAGCGAGAGTGCAGTACGAAAAGAGATAATGAGCGCGAATCTCTGTACTTGTCTCGCATCGTAGTTTTGATGACAGTCTCCCCGAGTCGGCCCTCGCGAGCGCCGGTCTGTTTGCGAGAGGAGGAGGAGGAGAAGAGGAGGCTTTGTTTAAACAGATTCCACACGTGCAATATTGACTTTAAACTTTTTAAACTTTTTATTGACTTCTAACATTTTGTTATCAGCTTAAGTTACTGGGAGTCAGAGAAAATGAAAAAGATATTGCTTTATTCACATAAGCATGCAGCTGCAATAGATTCAATAATTCAAGGAAAGAAAATGAAAGGAGAGAGTGTGAGAGAGAGGGAGAAAGAGAGAGAGGAGTGCACAATATCTGCAATATGAAGACTTAATGAAGGAAGAGAAAGACAATGAACAGAGGGGGGAGGGAGAGAGACAGTGTGAGTGAGTGAAAAGAGGGGGAATGGCAGGAGAGAGAGAAAGAGAAATAAAAGGAGAGAAAGAAAAAATGAAAGGAGGGAGAGAGAGAGAGAGAGAGAAAGAGAAAGAGAGAGAGGCAGGAGAAGGAGAGAAATAAAAGTTGAGAAAGAGAATATGAAAGAAGAGAGACAGACACAGAATGAATGGAGATAGAGAGAGATTTAACAAAATCAGCACCCGCACCCGCTAGGTTCTCAGGAATTTTTTGTGTTGTGCAAAAGACGACAAACAAATTTTGCCGTTGCATTTCCATTATGTATTTAAAAATGCTTCAAATCTAATACTCTGGTTTTAAATAAGCGTTTTTAAACAACTACAAACAACTGCTTCTGTCTAGTATATTTTTTCTACTCATCCATACTATCACGGGGGAATCTGCTGCTACAGCTTTCCACAGATGTTTGTGTTCAACAATGTCAAAAGCCTATTTTTGGTCAAAACAAATTAAGCCCAAAAGCCTTGAGACCTCAAAAACGTCTTGAACTAAAGAACCAAAAATAGACCTGTTTGGTCAGATTGAATGACCTGTCCAACTACCTTTCCCTTTGCCAGAATCTTTGACAACTTCTTGTAATCACAGCATAGCAGTGAACTCTAATTCTTGAGGTCATAGAGATTGCCTTTTTGGATGACTGTCTCAACACCTGCAGCAACCTTCCTATTGTTTAGGACTCAGTGAATAGCCATGATAGTGAAAGCGAGAGAGAGAGAGAGTTGAAGATATTATCAGAGGTAGAGAGAGAAAGGAGAAGCATCAGTTCTGTCAATTGAATCATGTCAACAGGACTGTCAACTCACCGTTTGGAATATTATCTACAGTACTGTGCAAAAGTTTTAGGCAGGTGTGAAAAAATGCTGTAAACAAAGAATGCTTTCAAAAATGGAAGTGTTAATCATTTATTTTCATCGATCAACAAAATGCAGTGAATGAACAAAAGAGAAATCTAAATCAAATCAATATTTGGTGTGACCACCCTTTGCCTTCAAAACAGCATCAATTCTTCTAGGTACACTTGCACACAGTTTTTGAAGGAACTCGGCTGGTAAGTTGTTCCAAACATCTTGGAGAACTAACCACAGATCTATAATCCTATAATCCTACAAAATAATATAATGACGACAAAATAATATAATGACTATAATCCTACAAAATCTCTGACTTTGTGCAAGTGTACCTAGAAGAATTGACGCTGGTTTGAAGGCAAAAGGTAGTAACACCAAATATTGATTTGATTTAGATTTTTCTTTTGTTCGCTCACTTTGCATTTTGTAAATTGATAAAAATAAACAATCATTATTTATATTTCTGAAAGCATTCTTTGTTTACAGCGTTTTCTCACACCTGCCTAAAACTTTTGCACAGTACTGTATAACATTTTTAGGTGGAAACACACACATACACACACTGCAGTATTTTAGCCAAATGCCTCTAGCATGTTTTACCTCACCTCTGGCGACTTGTTGGAGTGTCTACACAGCAAGTTTTCAGGATTCTTTACCAGCAGTGACCCTCTAGGTATGTTGTAAACCCTGCTGGACACTAGGGTTGTAACGATACATCAGTTTGTATCAGTACATACAATGAGCCCATAGCACTGATGCAAAATGAAAACGTCAATTCGACATCATACATATTGTAATGTCCCTTTATATTGAACAGGAGATCTGTTTTTATTTAAAGTGAAAATTCTTTTTCATTAAAATATCTGGGACGGCACGGTGGCGCAGTGATTAGTGCTGCCGCCTCACAGTGAGAAGGTCCTGGGTTCAAACCCCGTAGGGCCTTTCTGTGTGGAGTTTGCATGCTCTCCCCGTGTTTGCGTGGGTTTCCTCCAGGTGCTTTGGTTTCCTCCCACAGTCCAATAGCATGCAATGTAGGTTCTAAATTTGCCCCGTAAGGTGTGAATATGAGTGTGTGTGCCCTGCGGTGTGTTGGCGACTGCCCAGGGTCGGTCCCTGCCTTGCGCCCGTAAGTTTCTGGGGTAGGCTCTGGTCCCCCCGCGATCCCGAGTGGGATTCAGCGGTTCGAAAAATGAATGAATGAATGAGTATAAATATCTGGTTAATCTGGGAATAAAAATGTTAAATGATATTTAAGTTGCCTTTTGTAACTTGAAATAAAACTAAACGATTGTGTTAAATCAGAATGATATTGTATTATATCAATTGCTGGCTCCTGAACTCAATCGGATCAAAATTGCATCGCAGCAGATTATTATGTTGTGATGAATCTGTAAGTTCCCCTCCTGAGTCCTAGAACCCTACAGCAGCCACGTCACACACCTCACCAATTATCAAACTTCACTTCCATCATTTCTCTTCCACCACCACCAGCCACCGCCGACCGCATACACAGTTTCCGGTCTCTTTCTCTCTCTCTTTTATCTCTTATTTTTCCCCGTCTCTTGTAGCAGAAAAGGGAAGTGAACTTTTGAAGTAGCACTTTAAGAGGAGATGAACAGCAATCAAGAGTAGATGAGAGAGATCACAGGACGAGGCGGACGAACGCCGGTCAACATCAAAGCTAACGGTCTTCAGTATTCCCTCCATATTCACATGAGATGAAAAGAAAGAGAAGAGAGGAGAGTGGAGGAAAAGAAGTATCAAGGAGCAATTACTGCCCATCACTCTGATAAAAGTGACCTCTATGTCAGTCTCTGTCTCTCATTTTCCCCTGTCTGTCTATACATGTATAAGTCTCTCTCTCTTCCCGTCCAGTCTTTCAGTCTTTTGTGCCACTCATTTATATCTCTCTGTCTGTCTGATCTCACTATCTTTCATTCCGTTCCTTTACAGTATGTCTGTTTGTTTGTCTCATCTCTCTTTATATCTCCTGTGCCATTTTCCCATGTCTGTCTGTCTGATCTCTCATTCCTTCTCTTGGGCACTTCCACATGTCTGTCTGATGTCGCATCCCTTTTTCTCTTCATTTTTCGTGTTGTTTTTACTGTCTGTCTGTCTGTGTTCTTGAGGGATCTCTCAGTCTGTCTCTTTGATTTCTCATTGACTCCATATCTGTCAGTCTGTCTGTCTGTCTGTTTGTAAGTCTTCCCTTTGTCTATCTAACTGTCTGTTGGTCTGATCTCTCCATCTCTCTCTCTTTGTGCCACTCCACCATGTCTGCCTGTTTGTCTGATCTGTCTTGTACCACTTTAACATGTCTGTCTCTCTTAAGTGTTATCTCTCCATTTTTCATGTCATGTTGACTGATCTCTCAGTCTGTCTGTCTGTCTGATCTCTCATTCCTTCTCTTGAGCACTTCCCATGTCTGTCTGTCTGTCCATCTCTCCATCATTCCTGCCACTCCCTTAGGTCTCTCTCTGTCTGTCTGTCTGTTCGTCCATCTTTCCATCATCCATCCAACTATCTTATGTCCTTTTGTCTGTCTATCTGATCACTTATTCCTTCCCTGTCTCTGTCAGGTATGTTTGTCAGTTTGTCTGTCTGATCTTCCATGGTACTCCTTTATGGCTATCTCTCTTTCTGATATCTCATTCGCTCTTTTTTTGTCCAACATGTCTCTCTGATCTGTCCAACGCTTATGCCACGTCTCTTTCTCTATTTCATGAAAGCTCTGTTTGTCTGTCTCGTCCCTACCTCTGTTGACTTGTGTGTCTATCTGATTTCTCTATCTTTTATGCCACTCCTTATGTCTGTCTGTGTGTCTGTCTCACCGCCCCATCTTTTATGATACTCCCTTATATCTGTCTGTCTGATTCATCTCTCCAAGCCATCCCCAAGCACTTTTCTCTGGACGCTGCCAAAAAGATGCCCACTGCTCCTCCACGGAGAGGTCACATTTCTCACTTAAATTTACTTAATGAATTTCTCTCTGATGGTCTGTCTCATCTTTCTTTCCGTCTCTCATGAAAACTCCTCCATGTCTGTCTGTCTCTTTGACAGTCTCATCTATCTATCCTTTCATATCTTGTCAAAACTCTCTCATATCATTCTGTCTTATCTTGGTTTCCGCCTTTTCAGATATTCGGCCGAGTCTGTTTTTATGTCCGTCACTCGGACCCATCTCTCTTTCCTTCTATCGTGCCACGCTTTTACAACTTTTTGTCTGTCTGTTTATCTGTGCCACTATTCCATTTTTCTCTCTCTCTCTCTCTCTCTCTCTCTCTCATCTCTCTTACTGTCTCTCCTACCAACCTCCCATGTCTGTCTAGTCTCCCTCATAGACAGTGTCCTTTGTAATCATGCCCCTCCTGTACATTTCTTTCACTCGGACAAGATCATGACTCAGTGGTTATGAGTCTCTCACACACACACACACACCTTTCTATTTATTTTTTAAAGCCCGTAAAATGAGAGAAGGAAAAAATTTCCAGCATTAGGCATTTAGCCTAATGAAATCTTGGGAGTAAACAGGAGCAGTGGCAGTAAATGTCACGCCGGCGCCCGGTTTGAGTTGGCCACGGACACCGAGTTCAGCACACGCAGCCCTGCCACGCTAAGTTTCTCCTCTGTTCTCTCTCATCGCTAGCAATTAGTGTGTTTGTGTGTGTTTGCATGTCTGACTGAGAGAGAGAGACAGACAGTGCAACGCTGGCCCTCTCAGACATGCAGACTAGACGTTCACACACATACACACACAAAGTTGTCTCACATTCTGGCACCAGAAGGACTGCGCTTGAGGAGACAAGTGAGAGACTGTGCTATTGGGTGGGTGTTGGTAAGGGGAGAGAAAGAGAGAGAGAGAGAGAGAGAGACTTGCAGTTTCCAAAAGCTCTTTAGGTCCTTAATGGCCATCATTCAGTGATGACAGGATGTACTGATTAGACTGAAAAAGTCTAGACAAAAATCATGCAGAACAAAAAAAAACAGCATAATTGGGGAAGCTACTGCAATATGCATATTTTGACAGTTTTTACAATTATTTCATGTCTCAATAGCATGTTCACTTTTTCACCATAGTTGTATACTGTGAGGTAGACTCAGAATACTTTTCCATTACTCTCATACAAAGGGTGCTCATTGACAACCTCCTTCAAAATTTGTTAATATCTCTCTCAGTCAGTGTTCAAAGTTCTGCAATTGCAGGAGTGTTTGCAAGAATTTATACACTGTTCAAGTGCTGGCCTGTCTACTGTTGAAAAAGTCTTAAACACCTATTACCACACACTGCTTTAATGCTGGAAGGGGCAGTTGGCAGCGTAATGGTTAGGAAGCGACCAGAAGGCTCGCCAGTTTGAATCCTGGACCGGTAAAGGTACCATTGAGGTATTCACAACCAACATACTGTCCCCAAGCACTGCTCCCCAGGCGCTGCCAAAAAGCTGGCCGCTACTCCTTCACGGATGGGTGAAATGCAGAGGTCTCATTTCGTTGTGGTGCACTGTGTGCTGTGCTGTGTTCATAGTGATTAATAATCAATGACTTAAACTTATTTACTGTCTCTCTGATGGTCTTGTTGATCTTTTTTTCTATCTCTCATGAAAACTTGATGTCTGTCTGTCTGACTCTGTGAGGATCTATCTCATCTCTTGCTTTATCTTTTGTGAAAACTCCCCCACATCTTTCTGTTTTATCCCCGTTTCCGCCTTTTGAGATATTCCCAAGTGTCTGTCTATTTGTCTGTCTCTCGGACCCATCTCTCGCTCCCTCTCTCATGACACTCTTCTATGTCTCTCTCCTTCTCACTATCTCATCTCCCCTTCCATCTCTCTCGCCAACCCTTCATGTCTGTCCGGTCTCCCTCACAGACAGTGTCCTGTGTCCCATGTCAGCTGCCCACTGCTCTTCCACGGATGGATTAAATGCAGAGGTCACATTTTATTGTGGTGCTGTGCTGTGATGTGTTCACAATGACAAATAATCACTCACTTTTACGGGAAGCTGCTATTCTGTAATGGCTGATCAACTCAAATGTTACTGTATTAGTTTTTTATATCTATGGTACTCTCACAGTACCATACACTGCATCAATTTACATACTGTACATGCTATTTACTGCTTACTTTTTATTGCGCAATGTCTTATCGTGACTTTTTTACATTTTTTATTTGCACTACATATTTGTTAAGCTTTAGGCTTTGCCATTTTGTCTCAATGTAATACTAGTACACGGTTGAGATGACAATAAAATTCATTTTGATTAAAAAAATCCCTTTAGATGGAGATATGATGAATTGCAACAAATGAAACTACTGTAAAAACTGTATGGCTGTCAGCCAGCTTATACTAATATTAGCAGAAAGTTATTCAGTCTATTTTCAGCGGTGTTACGATGTGCAGAAGTGATGATATTAGTATATTTGTACAAGTGCATATTTTATATTTGTACAAGAATTTTTTCTCTTGTGCATGGCAAGAGAAAATATGTGATGTTGATGAACATGTATGGCTAAATGCAGAAGACAGGGTTGATTAGGTCAAGTAAACAGTATACATTTTTACAATTTACTAAACATTTTCACGCCGTGTCCAGTTTTTCTGACACATACCTGAACATATCAGTTCACTTTTTGTAAAAAATGCACTAAAACCACCAAAACTCTTCCTACTTCACCCAACGGAGACTCAGGCTGCCAAAACTATAGCACATATACAGTAGTATAGTATGCTAACTATAGCACATGCTCTCTGCCATAAGATTACTTTGTCACACAAAATACAATGGACAAAAAAAATGTTGATGTTATACCGAAAGAGAAAAGGAAAAAAAGGAATTGCACATCTCATAATATATAATTTTACACAAAAAACAAAAACTACAGCATATATCTAATTGTTGGACTCGGAGGTGGTATTGCTGACAGTAGGACTGAGCTGAATTTAAACTTGTGATCTCTTGATCCAAAGGCTGGTGTTCTACCTCCAACATAAATAATATTCATGCATTCATTCATTCATTCGTTCGTCATCCGAACCGCTTAATCCCAACTGGGATTGCGGGGATAAATAATACTATTAAGGAAATTTTATGATAACAGAAGCCCTGTTATGATGCTGACACACCTGTTTCGCACTCTGAAATGTAAGATGGGTAATCGGGATGTTGTTCTGGTTGTGCTGCTGCATTTCTGTAAGTCTCTCTACTCTGGGTTACACTGACACTTGATAAAGCTCAGATAAGCCTTAGATAAGACATGACTGTTGTGTCGGTTGAGTCATTTCTGATTTGCCGTGCACCTCCTAACATTCCGTCGGCTGCATGTTTTTGCAAGAAGGGATTACAAAAGGTGTGGGAAAGAATGACTGAAATAGAATATTTTTTCCATGGAATATAAACAAACAAAACAACAAAATGTGAAATTCCCCTTAAGGGAGAACATGAGAGAAAATGTGTTCATCTGTTCTTTTTTTGTATTTTTATTACATGCCTGTTTTGACTCTCGGCTCACACTCCAGCCATTCATGGGTAGGGAACAAAAACACAAATAATTATACCTGTGAAAATTTAAGCAACACTATGTAAGATTTGCACATAGAGTCCCCCATACAGACAATAAACAGCATTTCCTGTAAAAACTGTGGTAAAATCTGTCGCAGTAATACACGTGCATTTGTTGACAAGCCAACGAGACCAGCGAACTTCCTGAAGCAGGACAACTAATGTGCGATCAGCTCGTGTGAGAGCAGCTCACGGCGTCTCATTTGCTGCGAACTCTTGAGTTGTCTTTGTACGCGACACGTATCCAAAAAAGAGTCTTGAATTGCCTTTCGTTGTCTTTTCTTTACTACAGTTCCAAGTTTTACAAGCAAAAGATGAATCCCTAAGACTATAAAGACACTTTACGTGGCGTTACGTGACGGTCAATAAACTGTAACGCTCCTGAGCTCTCAGCTCTATCACATTCAATGTGAAACTAGTCCTTTTTACGTTCTTGTATCATATATATACTTCAGATTACGACACGTAAGGCACATATTACTTCTGTTGTTACACACTAGTACATTTAACGTGTATACGTATTAATATAGTTCTATTACGTAACACTGTACATGGAAAGTTACGGAAAGTTCCAGAAACATTATATCTCTACTTTCTATTGCAAATAGTTATGAAATATTAAATCCAAATATTCGTACATTCATGCACAGAAAATGGCTCCAACAACAGGTAAAGTTTATTTTTATTCAAACATGAACACTGTTTTATTAACTCAACAAAAAACGACAAATGAACAGATTTGGTTTTGTGTTTTGGTTTTCATCTCGGGCTGCCCTATAACTGATTGCTCATTGTGAAAATAGGCTCTAGTTCTACTGTAATGCAATGCTGTTTGCGTGGCGACAGTAATGTTATTACGGCGGCGCGTTAGCTAGACGCAGCAGCTACTCCGGATCCTAAATAGGTGTATTTTGTAGTTCTTTCTATGTCTGTGGTATTTTCGGTAATTGAAACGTGTATGAGAGACGTACAAAGACTCACATACAATCGCTGCGCTTCAGTACATTTGCACTGTCTCTTCTCTCTTGTTGTCTTTAGTGTGTGTCACTAATGTGTCCCCTTATAGTATTTTATTTTTTTTTAATAAATATATAGGATAACTTGAAATCCCCCGTTTTTACCTGCACTGTTGATCTGTCTGATTTCAACTACCCAGAACATCTTTTTTGATGTAGTTTAAAAAGTTCACCTTCCTTCATAGCCAGCGGTCAAGAAAAGGAGAGGACAATAAAGTGAGGAAAAAGTCAGCATTATCGCATTCGGACGAGGTTACTGGGTGAAACTGGAAAAAAAAGAAGGGGAAAAAGGAGAGGAAAAGGGGGCAAAGAGGACGAACAGACGGCCTGTCGGGGAGCATGTGCTAGTGTTTGCTTAGAGACAGGCATGTAACGTAGTCCCATCTGGCTCCTGCATATAAATACGAGCGCCACATCTCCAGCACATGGCCGGACAAACACACATTTTCAAAATAATTATGCAGAAACACACACTCTTTCACAGGCGCACACACAAATGCATACATGTTGCATGCAGAGACAGACTGCTGAGAGGCCAAGGCACTTCTCTGTGGGGAATAGCCATCATTCTCTTTTAACTCCCTAAACAATCTCCTATTCTGCATTATTCCTGACCATCAAGACGCTGCCTGAATGTAGCAACACGCCCCCGTGGCTATTTTACATAATCCCTTTATGAATAAACATTTCATTAGAGAAGCTCTTGGCCACTCAGAATGCCTCTTGCTCAGGTGGTGATAAATATTCATTTGCCTTCACAGTGATTGCTTGTTCTTATCCATCTCTTCTCTGCCCTTCCGAACAAGACCGCACTGAACTCGCTGGAGTACTGGGCTTTAGACTTTTAAACAAGTCAGATTTGTTAAAGCACATTTTTCTAGTTGTCATTCATTAAGTTATTGGAATGTTGTCATGATGTTGAAAAAGCGATCTTTGGAAAGCCTGGAGGGAGTAGTGGAGAAGTGCCAAATTGCAAAGAAAGAGGATGTATGAAAACATTGTTTGGTCACTTAATTGGACCTTCCAGAAAGGAAATTATAGATCCAGAACTAAAGGTTCAACATTTTATAATTAACAAAATAGTTGTGCAAATTACATAGGCTTTGAATATTTAAGTGTTTTCTCCCCTTTCTTGCTTATTTTTTCATGTATTTTTCTTACTGTGATTTCGCTTTATTCGTTTTAGAAGCAGAAAATTGTTTCTAAATATGCTCTTTCTTCAACATACAGTAGCAGAAATATTATTTTTCTGTTTTACGCCATTCTGTAATATCTGCCATCTCACTGAGAGCATTGTTCACACATGGGTAAAGATGAAATGGTAATGAGCTCCGCTGTCATCCATCCTAATGGTAAGATGTATGTCTCTCTTTATGATTGTCTTTAGTGTCGCCTCCTTACGCAGAATGCATCAAAGAGTTACAAAGAGTTGTTTTACGATGTGCAAGACAGAAAACTGAAATGTAAATTTAAATAAAAAATCAGGGACTACAGCTGCTTCCAAATGTTCTATCTTGACACTGTTCAATATTTGTTACTAATTTAACTTACATTGTCATGATATTTAAGTGTACTCACCCACATGTAGAAAAGTCTGTAGTTTAAAGGTCCCATATTCTGAATCAAATCATTTTCTCTGTTCTTTGGACATCCATGTGGGTCTGCACTGCCTCTACACACACTGTAAGTTTGATTTTTTAAAAATGGAGAATCGTGTTAGTAATAATTTACGAATTAAGTGTGCTTAAACGAGCTGTTTGTATTTCTTCCCTAACTCTACGTCACATTAGGGGACATAACTTAGCAACAAAAGGTGCTGAGGAACATGCCAAGAAAAGACACAGGAAGAGAGGTTTTGACCACTCTCAGCGCAAAAGATGTGTTTGCTAGAGACAGGCCCTTAGTTGGCAAAAACCTGATGGTGATTCTAACCATTTCAAGGATGACTGCTTTGTCAACTTTGGCCAGTACAAACTAGGATTAGCCACCAAACTGTGTCTCAACAAGAGGGCACTTCCAAATATCCTTGGCAAACCTGCAGACGAGGGAGATGTAAGTATAAATAATGACCTATGAGTTTCTTTCGCAATTTAGCATGAACTAACACGTTAACCTGTGGCATTTAAGCCATTTAGCATGAGCGAACACTAACAGCTGACGTGAGTTAGGATAGTTTTCACCACTGCATTGCAAGTCCAGCAGAGCCGTCCCCACACCTGGAAATTTATCAAAACAATGCATTTTACAATGTTTGCTAAACTGAAATATGGCTTTATGTTAAAGTCTGTTAGCAGCTGCCATGTCGAAATATAGACGCTACAGCAACTGTTTCATCCTGAGTAAACAGACAAATGTCTAGGTTTTAGTTTTAAAAAAAGTGAGCCATCATCAAATCCTGAGGGTGTTATTGATGAAGGAGGTCAAGGAAGGTCATCCCATCTGGGGCAACTGCACAGAAGAGCTTCTGTAACAGAAATTGCAGATAATTTAAATGATTACTGTATCATGTAGTGCATCAAGCTCAGGTGTGTAGGGTCAGTGTTTCCATGCTGACCCTCTTTCTTCCCAAGATAAGCACATACACACCGCCATTCACATGATTAAACAGGAAATAATATTCTTCTGACCAGGTGACCTCTCTAATGTGCAGAAACAGCATATTGCCGCTGTTGGGCGTCCATTTTTGGTCATTTTTATTTTTCGTCATAAAACAATTCTATTGATCAGTCTTCACGTTGGCCTGACAATTTTAGAAATATTTAACCAATGAAAAGTGTTGAAAAGGGCTTGTTCATATATTTATGTACAATGTTTATATATTTATGTATGTTCTTTTTTTGCCTGAAAAATAACCGTTTTGGACATAACAGGTTTCCTCCCGACAGCGACGATATGATCCAGGTAGTTAAGAGGTGTTGGTCACATCTCAAAGCCCTTTAAGAACAAGTGTTGAAAGACAGTAGAAGGAGGAAAATCACAGGTAGATGAAGCCATAACTTGCTTTTATCTCTGAGCTATGTCATAAACTGTGTGGGTTTAGCTGAGATGCCATCAAAAAAGTATTAACACCTCTGTATATTATTGCTATAATATCTAACTAAATACATCTGATCTATGAAAACACTTTAAACAGTTCATAATCAGCCCTGCTTCCTCCAAAATACAATTGAAGTAATGTTAAAGTCACATCAGGAAAGGGCTAACCATAAGAAAAAATAATAGTACAAATCTCCTTAATGCCCCCATGGGTTCAAATTAGGGAATGACAACCTTTAAAAATGTGGGAAAAGAGAGTTTGCTGTTAGATTCATTCATTTATGAATTCATTATCAGAACTGCTTAATCCCAACTGGAGTCGCGGGAGGACCAAAGCCTATCCCAGAAACTACGGGCGTAAGTCATAATGTTATCTGCCGACTGCTCCTTCACGGAGGGGTCAAATGCAGAGGTCACATTTTGTTGCGGTGCACTGTGCGCTGTGCTGTGTTCACGATGACAAAAAAATCACTCACTTTCACTTTATTGCATGTTTTTGCAATGTTTTGGGAGGAAACCAGAGCACCCGGCGGAAACCTACACGAACACGAGGAGAGCGTACAAACTCCACACAGAAAGGCCCTACAGCCGAGCCGGGGATCGAACCCACCGTGCCGTCCTGCAGTTAGGCTATTGGCCAGAAATGCAACAGCCTGTGTTTCCACGGTTCCTTAAAATCATAAAGAATGCCTCTACAACAACTATGCAAGGAGAAAAAGAAATAAAAAGTGGGAAGAACAAGAAGAAGATGATGAAGATGATAATGATGAAAAACTCTAAAGGTTGACACTTTGCCACATTCCATCTGGACCCAACTTTTGAGACTGTACCTAAGAACACTACCAAGGCTGTCCAACATCCCTGTGACAACCTAATCAGCCCAACACATTAACATACCCATCCACACACAGCATGTGTTGAGGTGGCAATCTGCGGGAGGTGCCACATTCAGCACCTGGAGTAGTCTTGCGTGTCTAAGCCCAGACAGCGCGGGACAGGAACTGCCCAAGCATGGACAGTGTGACAGTAATTACCACCTGAGTGTGTGTGTGTGTGTGATTGCGTGTGTACATATTGGTCTACTAGAGTAAAGGGAAATAATGGGCAACTAGCAACTTACAGCAGTCTCGATTGCTGTTATTGTGTTTGCAGAAGCCTCTCTCTCACTCTCCATTCCTAGTGTTTGACACATCATACTTCTCATTTCTCCTCATGTTGCTCAGTGGTTGTGGCGTGTGGCAGTAGATTCTAATCCTGGAACCTCAGATCCTAAACTTGGAACACTAGATCGTGAACTTGTCAGACTGGATCCTAATCGAAACATTCAACTCCAAATTTGGAACCTTAGATCCTAATCTTTGAATCTTAGATTCTAAACTTGTAACACTTTGATTTTGGAATCGTAGATTCTAAATTTGAAACCTTAGCTTCTAAAGTTGGAACTTTAGAACGTTTCAAACCTAAGGTTCCAAGTAAAGGATCTAAGGCTCCATGATTTGGTTAGAGTGTTCCATGTTCAGGATACTGTGTTCCCAGGTTAGTATCTCAGTTTTCAAGTTTACAATATAATGTTCCAAATGTAAAATCTGTAGTGTTCCAAGTTTAGAACCTAATATTCCAAATTTAAAATCTAATGTTCCAAATTTAGATTCTAAGATTTCAAGATTAGGAGCTAAGTTTCCATAAATAAGGTCTAAGGTTCCAAGTTTAAAATCTACTGTTCAAAGTTTAGGATCCAGTGTTTTAAGTTCACAATATGGTGTTCAAAGTTTAGGATCTAAGTGTCCAAGTTTAATATTTAATGTCCCAAGTTTAGAATCTAAGATCTCAAGATCGGTATCTTATGGTTCCAAGTTTAGGACCCAAAGTCCCATATTAGGATCTTAGGTTTCAATTCATTACCTAAGGGTCAAAGCTGAAGACCTTAAGTTCCTATATTCGTTGGATAGTTCAGGATTTAGCGTTTTCCAAGTTTACAATCTAGTGTTTCACGTTTAGAATCCAGTGTTCTAAGTTCACAAGTGTTCTAAGTGTGGGATCTAAGGCTCTGAGTTTACATTTATATTTTACATTTACATTTAACTGACTCTTATCCAGAGTTATTTAAATTTTCTTTATTATGTGGACAGTCTCCCTTGAGCAACTTGTGGTTAAAAGTCTTGAACAGGGACTCAATGAGGATAGTGCTGGAGGTACAATTCAAACTCACAACCTCTTGGTTCAGAGGTGAGTATCCTAACTACCGGACCAATATCCATCTAAGATTCCAGCTTTAGGATATTAGGATATTAGGATAGATATTAGGATCTAAAATTATTTTTTGTCTTTGCAAATTTAGAATCTACAACTTCTAGATTGGGTTCTAATGTTCCAAGTTTAGGATCTAAGATTTCAAGTTTAAAATCTTTAAAAATTAAGATCTTCTGTTGCAATATTAGGATCCAGTGTTCCAAGTTTAGGATATATGTTCCCAAGTTTAAAATAATAAAATAGTAAAATGTTAACAGTTATGGAGTTGGCTCCATGATCGGAAGGTTGTTCCCGGTAAAGGTTCTACTGGGGTGCTCAGGTTTCCTCCCACAGACCAAAGGCATGCTACATAGGTTAATTGGCGACTCTAAATTGGGCCCCGTAAGGTGTGAATGTGTGTGTGTGATTGTATGAGTGTGTGTGCCCTGCAGTGTGTTGGCGTCTGCCCAGAGTTGTTCCCCGCCTTGCCCCTAAGTTCCCGGGATAGGCTCCGGTCCCGCCACGACCCCAGTTAATTCAGACAATGAATGAATGAATGAATGAATGAACGAATGAATGAATGAATGAATAATGTTCAACAAACAAACATGTTGTGACAGCTTTTTACATGCGTTCATGTGAAATTTTGCATTTAACAATGCAAAGGAACAGCATTAAGGAAATTGAGTAACTTGTGAATTCAGTGTACACTCACATCTTCAGCACAACTGAAACATTTATTATCACTGAATGGCTTTGCACTTTTAATTATGTAGTGAAGCTGAGATGATTTATTCCTTCTTATTCATTCTTGAGGTAGGGTGCTGAAGGGAGAAGATCCTCAACTTCAAATATTAAAGTGGTTTGAAAGCCTGTTGTGTTGAGTTTCTTGCTTCATCAAGTAGAAAACACATTAAAAGCTTTTATAGTCTCTATCAGAATTACAAACAGAGCAAGCAAGAAGAGTGATGAAGAATATAATCAAATAATCAGGTTAATGTTCCCACAAAAAGCAGACGAAATATCCAGTTTTGTATTATGCTGAATGACTCTTTCACATAATTCTAGATATTAATATATTTATATTAAGTGCATTTACCTTATTATAGTAATATGTCATTGTGAGGGACGGTTGTGAAGTGTAAGAGTACTAGTAAGGGCATTTGGGCAAGACAGAGTGGCACTGGACAAGTGATAATCATGTGCAGTAACGCTGACTGAGTGTGTAGAAAGTTGTTAGTATAAGCTTCACGGCATAGGCTAACATTTACATTTACCGAATCTGTCTGAGGCGCATTGGAGGAGATGGAAGAAAGAATTTGAGGCCATATTTATCAAACTATGATAATAAAAAATGAAAGGAGTGTAACTTATACAAGACAAAATACCTCCAAATCATCATTTAAACCTTATTGTGATTCCACATTACATTGTTAAAAGACATAGATTTTCACATTACTTTAACATATTAAAGTATAACAATACTTTAATAATTAATAATTTATTCATTATTGTGCTTCAAGAGTAACCTACAGCAGCATAAATACTAAGTATTACAGGACGAAACAGCTTTGATTTTTTTTTTTGTATTTTGTAGTGTGGCTAACTACTAACTACCAAATCCCAACAGGGGTCGCGGGGGGACCGGAGCCTATCCCAGGAACTTTCAGGCGCAAGGCGGGGAACAACCCTGGGCAGGCGCCAACACACCGCAGGGCACACACACACTCACACAGTCACACACACATTCACACCTTACGGGGCCAATCAACCTATAGTACAAGCCTTTGGAAGGAAACCGGAGCGCCCGGAGGAAACCCACACAAACACGGGGAGAGCATGCAAACTCCACACAGAAAGGCCCTACGGCCGTCCCCGGGGTTCGCACCCAGGACCTTCTCGCTGTGAGGTGGCAGCGCTAACCACTGTGCCAAAAAGTACCCAAAAATACACTTATCAGAGAACAAGCTATTTTTAGTAGTTAGTGAAGAAAGTAAAATTACTATTTTGCTAATTTTTTAAATTACACTCAGGGTTGGGAGTAACACATTACAAAAGTAATGCAATTACAGTATTGTATTGTCAGTAATATTATACTTGTTAAGTATTGCAGTAACACGTTACGACACTAACAAAATTCAGCGGTTTTGTTTTTATTTAAAAGATCAACAATGTGAGACCTTTAGCATAAGACAAAAATTCAGTGACTAAAGTCATTCTGCTACACCACAGCGCCCTCCACTGGATGTATAACAAACTGCAGTAAGCTAGATTTTAGCATTTTAGAAGTCTTACTTCTGCATTTATTTTGGTGAAAGTAACTCAAAAGTAATGCAGGAGTCATGTAACACATTGCAATTCAGAGACAGTAATATTGTAATATAACAAATTACTTTGAAATTACAGTAACTAGTAATCCATAATGTATTATATTTTGGAAGTAACTTGCCCAACACTGTTTACATAACATTTGGAGACAGCAAGGAACTCGGTAGTTCAAATCAAAGTTGTTTTCACTTTTGAGGATCCAGGACTGAAAAGAGTGTCAGTGCATGACTTCCTCTTTATTTGAGAATGAATTTCAATGTTAAAATATTCATGTTCCTTTGGCAAAAGAAACAATCCTTCCTCTAAATGACTGAGTTCACATCAGAAGGTAAGTACTGGTAACCGGTTAACCCTCCTGTTATGTTGCGGGTCAAAGTGACCTATTTTAAATGTTAAAAATCTAAAAGAAATAGTTTAAAGTACTTTTTCAGTATGAAACTTCTTGTGCTTGGCTTAAAAAGGGTAATCAACATATAAAATAAAAATGCTTCATTTCACATATGTGCAACGCCCCCCACCCCCCCAAAATGTACTTAGAATATACTAAATGTACTTAAAATGTAAAAAAGTTTTAAAATCCATTTTTTATGAAATACGAGTGAATTATCCTCATTAAACCAAGATCTGTGAGCGGTAAATAACAGCATTACACCAAATATTGATTGAAATGGTTAGTAATGGGATTAATAATGAGATATAAAAATGTTTATTAGGATTTTTTGGTTTCTGGCACTTTTGGATAATTAAACAGGCCCCGGGTCAAACTGACCCAGGAACATCATTGGTGTTTCTGAGAAACGAACATAACAGAAGGGTACAAGGCTTGGAGTCTCAACCCAAATCGAGCCAATGTAACATGACATTTCTATCTCAGCAACTGGACTTTCTGGTGAATTGGTCTTTCTTGTGCTTTCTCACTTGTTCTGTTCTATCATTCTCTGGAGCCCTCTCAACGAACAGCAAAAAAAACAGGTCAGTAATGCAATTTTGATACAAAACTAGACATGAAACTGTAGAGACATTTCCATCTTTTGTGTCAGACACCACTCTGACCTTAAAGTATCAATGCAGAATGAGCAAGCCGTTTCTACTGCCACTTTTCAAATGTCACAGAAAGAGGGCAAAAGTTCAACAGTTTCACAAGTGATGGGTAATATTTTCTCATAAAGCCCACGAAGAGGTAAGTTTATAGAGGAGTGCATCAAAAGGGCAGAGCAACTCTTTCTCTTCCCGACACTGGGCAAAAGTAACAATATGAATGAAAAAAGAACGACAAAATGAGAGATGGAAATGCTGAAAGGTTCATTCTCCCTGTATTGATGTTAAAATCCATCTTTGACTACTTGCTATGCAAATTGGTGTGGTGTCTGCAGACAAGATCATTTTCATCCATCAAAAAAAAGAAGAAATGCTAGCTGCTTGCAGTATACAGCTATTAATATCAGAAAAATGTAAGTAAATAGCTTCAACTGCGGCCTTTTCTAGTGACACCCTCTGGAGACTTGTCCTCACATATATATAGCTGACATGATGGCTTTCTGCTACTTTGAAATGGCTTTCTTTTTGTTGTCTGTTTTTCTGCTGTGCAGCAAATTTGGAGTTAGAGTTGGACAGCTAACGGCTCCCAAAAACAATGAGCTTTGCATTTTTGCATTTTTGCAAATACACTTCATGCAAAGCAACCAAGACTTCAAACACAATGGGTGAGTCCTTCAAATGCTGACAGGTAGAGAACAACCAACAAATCGACTCCTATTAATTAATGTGGCGGTCCTGGGTTCGATCTCCGGGTTGGTCGTAGGGTCTTTCTGTGTGGAGTTTGCCTCCTCCCAATGTCCGAAAGCATGCAGCATAGGTTAATTGACGACTCTAAATTGGCCCCCGTAAGTTGTGAATGAGAGTGTGATTGTGTGAGCCCTACGGTGTGTTGGTCTCTGCCTTGCGCCCATGGGCTAGGATGGGCTCTGGACCCCCCACAACCACGGTTGGGATTCAGAGGTTCGGATAATGAATGAATACGTTTTAGTTGTGGTTTTAGCTGTGAATGAATGGCAATAAAAAGAAAATTATGAAAATATGACATCATAATTAAGATAGTTCAAACATGTCATGAGTGTTGTTGTTGCACAGTTTGTCCAGTAAAAGGCAGACTCTACTGTGTGCTTTTTTGAGAGTGGAGATTCCATTTTTTTTGTTAAATGCAAGTACTGAAATGTGAATTCTCACAATACACAGTTTCACATTTTATTTTGAAAATAAAATTCATTGCAATGCCATATAATATAATAATTGTATTGTTACATTTCAAGTAATTTAGAGTTATGTTTATTCAGCTAAACTTATCAAGTTATATAAAAAATGTACCTGTGTTGTATTTTGGGGAAAAAAAGAAGAATATTGGCCAATGTATCATCAGATTTTGAAGTCTTCCAAGTATCAAAATCTGTCTTAAAATTTCTATCAGTCGGACTGTACTCCCAAGCAGCTGCCATTTCCTTTTCTATTTATTGAGCTATTGATGTATTAAAATGATTTATGAAAGAAAGCACAATAACGTCGCCAAGTCTTCAATCTGCTGAATGGGGCACAGCTAATTAACTGGTCAGGGAAGCGAAGCCATGCTGTTTAACCACATCACTGCTACAATGCACACACTCAGCGTGCACACACACGCACCGCCGTTTCGCCGTCGATGGAACGGCACCAAACCTCTACCCTGGAGCTGTCAGTCAAGAGGTGAAGAGAACAAGAGAGCTTAGGAGAGATTAAGGCCGAAAAACGAAAAGACTGACACATTTAAGAGAAAATTCTGATTGGCATCTCAGTGGGAAACAAGTAAGTGAAGAAAACAACTTGTGTTTGACAGAAAATACACAGACACCTTTATTTCGTGGTTAGCATGGGATAGCTGTGCTCTCACTCGCCTTCTCCCTCTCTTTCTCTTTCTTTCTCTCTCTGCCTCCTTTCTCTCTCATGACCTTTTTTCCAGGACAGGCCTGGTTTGTGTCCTCCTTATCTCGACATTTACAACATGTAGACGTCTGGCTCGGATACTCTTTGCCTGGAATAATATTTTCTCTCTAAAAAGATTTTTAAAAAGACTGACTACCTTATTTTCTGTGAATTCCAAAGTAATGTGCCTGGAATCGATTTTTGAGGAAGAGAAACTATTATAAACAGGTCTGTGATTATGAATGAATGCTCTTATCCTCTCTATTGTTCAGGAGATAACAATTGAAAACATAATTGAAGAAGGGACATTTTATCGGGACTAAACAATACAGGCCAAATTGAGAGCGAACACTGGCCGAATACGGATGAGCGACACAGCATTGGGAGGGAGGGTTAGGCACTTATGGAGAGAAAAAAACTAATTTAAATGGTGAAAGGCCTCAGTACGTTTTAACAGAAGGCCGTCCGTTTTCTCATTTGGAGATATGAAGTCTATTCTGAAGTGTGGCGTCAGTTCCGCACTTTAATAAGCTGGACGGCTGGCAGTCAGACGTGAGGAGGAAAGCAGTAGACCTCAGCAAAACACTGCCAGAACATTTAAAGGGACACTGTACCCAACAGCGTTAATCTGGTTAAAATGTGTTCAAACCAAATGGTCTATCTAGAGTTGAGGGCCATTTTGGGTGGAGCTTTGGCCTTAAATCCACCCTAAAGATACTGTCATATTAAACATCTTGTTAAAAATCCTGTCCTCTTCGCTGCATTGAGTGAAAGTGGATACTAAATGGGATGTGATGCAGTGAGTAATTTTGAATGCTGTAAAACTGCGACCATCTTGTTCTTGTCATCGTTTCTTCTTCATCTTCTTTACCCCTTTGGCCACATAACTTCTTCCATAAGTTTTGTCATCGAGACAACATTCATGATTTAAAGGTCCCATATTCTACATTTTGTCAAGTGAAAGTGGGTCTATGAGCTCCACTAAACATGTCTCTGAAGTAGTTTGCTGTAAACACCTCTCAGATTAGACATTTTCACCTGCTTTTTACTCCTCTATTTCAGTCCCTTTCAGAACAGGCTGTTTCTCATTAGTATTCCTACATCCAATGAGCTGCTGCTGCCCACACACGTCCCACTCCGGAACTGGGGTGTAGTGTGGACAGCACGGAGAAAGTTTACCTCACATGAAAATAACCAACACGGCTGCCGCTAACAGACCATCCACACACGGGCCGTACATGTTCAACACAACACTCCGCCAGTTGACTTCTTCACTGAGATTCCTACACTAGCGCTTGCGAGAAAACATGGCGGATCAGGAGCGCTAACAGTTCTACCTGGTGGGCGGAGCTTCTCAGATAGGAAGGTGGAGTTATTCAAATGTCCCCTAATGTGACGTGGAAGTAGAGGAGAAATCTAAACGGCTTGTTTAAGCACACGATTACTGACATTCGTACATCAATACTAACACAACTGACCATTTTATATCAAACTTACAGTGTGTGTAGAGGCAGTACAGACCCAAATGGATGTCAAAAGAACAGAAAAGGTGGGTGTTTTTTCATAATATGGGAGCTTTAAATTATTAAGCTCATTGTGCAGAACTGAATATTATTTTTCTTGTGGACAGCCCATCTACATCCTTCTGTTTATCCTTCTTTCTGACTTAGACAAGAACAAACGATGTCATAAAATGCACCAGAATAAGGTTTGTTGAGCCACATTTTTATGCTCACTGCTGTCATGCAACTTCTCTCCTATTAACGTTGTCATATGTTGATGGTTGGATTGAAAAAGAAATAGAAATATGTCTAGGATAAAAGCTTCCTCTGTTTTTAAAAGTGAAAGGTGTGCTCTAGCCACATCACACCTGAATCTTATGTCAATATTCTTTTTAGTTAAACTAATTTAATACGCCAGCTATGGTGAAAGTAAATTATATTTTTCCTGCTAATGTGACTGCACCTTTAAGGTATTTTTTTTTATTAGTTGCACTCAATATTTTTTTTCTATTTCTTTAGTCATTCTGAAATTGGATTTGACATTACCAACTGCTTGCACAACAAATAAATTCTCTATTTTAGTAGAAGCTTTGTAAAGTTTAATGAGACCACAGAGCATTTGTATCAATAATCACTCCAACCTCAAATTTCAGACAAATATAAACATTCTCATTAAGTACAAAAGCACACTTTTAAAGCAGTTTCATAATTACACTTACATGGGAAAAAATATTTAAAATGTAAGAAATGTTAGCCAAAAAAGTTAATAGATATATTTGGAAATACTTTGCAATATCTAGCAAAATTTCAATGAATTTGTATATGTGGGCCTGTTAAATTGGCTATTAAGTGATTATATTTAGCCTACTCATTACAGGAACGGTCTCCCTGGAGCAATTTGAACTTACTCAGGGACTCTATTGGCAGTAGTTCTAGCAGAAGGATAGAGCGGAATATGAATCTTTGACCCGTTGGTCCACAGATTAGTGTCCTACCATTATGCCATCGTCAAAATACAGCATAAACAATTTTAAGCTTTTAAATATGAAAGCAATATGATATTCAATACAAGCTCTTAAACCTGGGTCATGTACTTTCACATTATATTGCGGAAAACATCATGTCATTTGAAAGGAGGCTGTAGACCAAAAGCACACTGCTGTTTCTGATGCATTCTAATGCTAATTTCCAACTTATTAATTCACATTTTGCTGGGACATCTACGGGAATAATGCAATGTGTAATAAAGTGGTGCATAAAGCCCAAGAGGGAATTTGCATTAGCTAATGGAAATTTCTAATCCATTAGAACTTCATATTCATTTTGGAACTGCTTTTTAAAAGCATATATCATACATCATTATATCATGTGACATTAGACATACACTCCGTTTAGCCCCTGGGTGAGGACCCTAACCCCAAGCAGCCAAAAGATCATACCATAGTCCAGGATTTTAAGTCAACATCAATGTTATCTCTTGTGAGTGTGCGACCACAGTATTCATATATCAAAAGCAAAGCACATTTATTGTCACATCACGTGACATGAGTCCTAATCACCTAGGTCAAATCTACACTCCAGTATTATCCCAAATTGCTCCAGGGAGACTCTCTTTTTAATTATGGTTGGTCTTGACACTCGCCTCTGGACCAAGAGGTTGTGGGTTCAAATCCCCCATCTGGCACTACCATTATAGGGTCTCTGAGCAAGACCCTTAACCCCAAGTTGCTCCAGGGAGATTAGGAAATGGAAGTCGCTCTGGGTAAGACAGTCTGCTAAATGCCATAAATGTAAATTATGAAACATAAGTCACTCTGGAGAAGAGCGTCTTGATAAATGGCATAAACGCAAACATATAAGTGAGCTGACTTGGTCAGACGAAGAAGCGGTACGATCTTCTGCCTTTGTGGATCTGATCCTGAAACTGGGAGATATCATAAGTATTTAAAAAAACATGCCAGTTCATGAAAGATGTGTAGGATGAACGTAAGACCAGTCATCCCCAGACACATCAGTCCTCTTCAAACACGCCTAATTGTCGAGTGAGAAATAGTTCCAAATTTCCTAGCCTCAAACATCTTAGTTCTATTGTGTTATTGTAAAACGACATGTGAGGGAGTGCGGGGTGGTGGTGTTTCACCTTGTGCTACAATCCCCTCAACGTCCATTGAAGATAGTGTGTCTTGCTGTTACCCTCAGTGCCGAGGGTGAGAATCCGTTCTTATAAATGTTAGCTTCACTCACGCGGAAGCGCCGGGCTTGGGCCTCGATATGAACGTCTGGCCCTTCCCGATGCAGACTAACCCATCCTGAGCCTCCACGAGCGACTCAGAGCTCATTTCACAGGTCTAAAATCTATTATGTGTTGTCTTCATGCTGTCCTGGTGGCCCGAAGGGGCAGTTTTCGGATGCCATTCGATAGCGAGTAAAGTCTCGGAGTGGATGATGACTTTTTTGTCCAAAGCTCGCCCCTAAAGCTACCTTAATGGAATTTCCTAGCGAACAGATTGATGAAGACTGCCGGGAAAACCAAATATTGCTAGGAGGAGGATGATGGGGACAGATAAAGGCTGAAAATGGCCATAAACAACAGCAAAATGAGAAAAGTTTAGCTAAAAGTAGCTTTGCGGGGTAAAGGAGAAGGGAGTCAGGACTCTTGTAGTACTTGTGCAACTCTGTTACAAGGACACTGGGGTTCATTCACCTCATTTTCTTCAATTTCTTAAAAAAGTTAGGGGCTGTGTCCACCAAACGTGTTCTTTCCGCCAGAAGCACCTATTTTTAATATAAATCCTATGATCTGGGGCAGCTGGAAAAGATTTCATGCTTCCAATCTTGTGTCAAAGACACGTGAGAACTTAAAGAAACACGTTGAAATAGGAACGAACACGGAAGTGCCCGATGCCACTTTTCGTAACTTGGCAACAATGAGCGCTGAGAGAAAGTGCCAAGGAAACGCTCTGGAAGTGAGCGGAAAATACTTGTTTGATGGACACAAGTCCTTAAGATGTTTGTATAGGCCTAGTATAATATTATACAACTGTAGAATTGAAATAAACACTCTTTACATGCAACAAAAGTTGCACAAATCTTAAGTAAGAATTTCTTTGAGAAAATTAAGATCATTTTTGCGAAACCTTTTAAACCAAGAACTAAGAACAAATTTCTTCTTAAGAAGGGTTGGTGAATGAGACACACAGTTAATATTTTCTGTAGTGCAGCACTTTTCTCCTCCATGTCACAGAAATATATAATTTTTTTACAGACCATTTTATCCATTTTTCATCAAACCAAATCACATTTATTGTCCGATTTCTTGACCCTTTCATCCACAGCGTCCACTTCAACGGACAACCAACCACCGGTTTTAACTAAGTAGCTAGAAACTCTTAATGCATGCATACAAGTGAGTTAAACTCAGAACTTTAAAAATGTATGTGAAGTTAACACATGTATAAACTATTTATCATCTATCACAACTGTGCATTTGGGTGCTAGAGCGGGGCACGCCTATAAGAGCAAAAATTACATCCCATATTTACTCTAATCAAAGCTCTTCAAAAATCCCCTTAATTACATTTAAATGAAATGGATTATGCTTTAATGCTTAAATATTGCTTTGCAAAGCTTAAGAGAAAATCCACACATTACAGCAGGGAACCACAAGGATTCCTTAATGCATGATTCAGCAAGGATCCCAATCAGCAGTAAGGCTCTCATTATCTTCCCGGCTGCCCGCAAAAACCCGGCCCGAAGAATACGACCTTTGTTTTTCACTTAGACTGAGCCACAGACACTACAGTCATGGAGTAGCCATGTCGGAGTGGAACGACAGCTCAAAGTGGATGGAAAAAGAAAGACAAAAGGATTCTGTACTCAAATATGCAGGTAGAGTAAGTAGGAGGAAAAAGGAAATTCATTCTGGGAAAGGGTTTCAGCAGCCGAGCTGGGAGCCTGAAGAAGGAGTCATCATCTTACCAGCCGGCTAAAAGCTTCACTCCCCGTTTTCCACCTCAGTGAAGCGATGCATCAGAACCTCGGCGTGGAGCTCCCTCCTGACAGAGCAAAACGCTCTACGAACAGGAGCCCAGGTGAATTCCTGAAGAGGAAAAAACAGACAGATGTCTGAATAAAAGGAAGATGCAGCATCTGAAAAAACAGAAGGTGCTCGACTGTGGTGCTAGGAAAACAGTTTAGAAAGCATTACAATAAATATTATCATATTTGAATGTTACACAACTGCTACAAGTGGATGCACAATGCACATCATTAAGAAGCTATAAATATGCTTATATCTACTTGTTTTCTCCACTTGTAAATTAATGTTTTCAGTAAAGCTAAATATTAAAATGTTATTTTCCCTTGAAATTGTTCAATATCTAATATCCATCATTGTGATATGAAAGCACAATATGCTGAGATGAAAATCTGTAGCTCTTTTCATAAACGTCGCAATGTATTTTGACACTTCAAAGATACATTTGAATCTGTTGTGATAGACATGTTTCTAATATCAAAAACAATAGTAGCATTAGCATTATAATAGTTTTCAGCCTAGATCAAAGTGAACAGACTTAAATTTTTATTTGACTTTTGATGAAACATTGGCCATTAGCAAATATTTTTATCTACTGCATTATATATTATATGAATAATATCAGGGTTTCTCAATGACAGATAGAATTAGCTTTAAGAAGTCATTGAATTTTTATGAAATAAGAGAAAATAGGTAAAGTCATGATTTGCAAAGTTACAATATCAGGATCAATTCTGCAATCCTGTGGTAGACGACTAGCGACTAAGGTCATATCCACACGTACACGGGTATTTCTGAGAACGGAGATTTTCCGTTTTCGTTTTTTTTTTTTAATCGCGTCCACATGAGCACGTTTTTAAAAATATCTCCGTCCACACGCAATCGCAAAAAACGCTGTCAAAAGCATGCCTTGCATTGTAGATAAAAACCTAATGTAGACACCGCGCATACTGTGACGTCATATGAGCGGCGCACAGCATGGCGCGAAACGGTCCGTTTTTCGTGTCCACACCTAAACGCAGAAACAGAGTTTTCAAAAATCGCCACTTTGGCTGGAGTTTTCCAAAAACTCTGTGTTCACTGACCCAAAACGGTGTTTATGTGTGGATGAAAGGCCAAAACGCAGAGAAAAACCTCCGTTTTCAGAAATACCCGTGTACGTGTGGACATGGCCTAACTTGTCTTGCTCCCAGTCCTTGATTAAGTCTTGATGACGCTAATGTGTTTCACCTGTGTTTCTGTGTACTTGTAAGCGGTGTCTCCACTTTGTCTTGGTCTGGTGACCATTGTGCCAGGTGGAAGTGCTGTCGGTTTGTCTTGGCGTCTGGTTTTTGAACATTTGGAGTTTTTTAATTCCCTTGTTAGCTCAGGGCAAAAACTAGGCAAAAACATCTTAAATATGGGAGCAGAGAAATCTTTTGGAGAGTGAGCGAGCTCCTGAGAGAGTTTCTGAGTAGAACCAATCAACATCAGCCATGTCAGATAAAAGTTTCCAATTATTGTTGGGAAAGCTGCTTTTAAACAGTAGTATATACTAGAGATGGGCCGATACCACTTTTTTACGTCCGATACCGATATTGTAAATTTCGATATCTGCCGATACCGATACAAATCCAATACAGTCACAGTCTTTTTTTAAACATAAAATAATGCTTTAAAATGCCTGAATACATGACTGAGATTATTGTTATGCTTAAGGAAATGCTTGATTTAAATACTGCTTTCCTAACTAAAACAATGTAATAATTACACACACCTATATGCAAAATTATTTTTTCTAAAAAAATGTTCATTAAGACATATAAATATTTATTCTTTCTCACTGATTACACTATAACATTATAAAATTGAAAAGAATTTGATCAATTGAAAATGAAATGCTTAAGTTTGAGGTCTTGTCTTGATCGCGCCACTGAAAACGTTGTGTGTCATTATTAAGCGTCCGTGTGAAATACAAGCGGAGCATGATCTAGTGAGTAAAATGAATTAAATGAAGCTTTGATTCTAGAAAAATTGCCTCGACCATTTTTTGTAATAGAATTATTCGAGTTATTGGAACAATCGTTTCAGCTCTACTTTACCACAGTGCCACTTCCCATGCATAACAAATTGAGTGTATATGCATTTACAGATCGGCTCCATAGAACGGCCCAATGCCACCGAAACCCGATCCAGCTGTTTGAGCCTGTTATCAGGTCGATACCGATATTGGATCGGTTACCTCTCTAGTATCAAGATATATCTTGTTACAGCAAAACTTCAAATATAGTAGTTAGCTACAATACAAGCTACAGAAAAAAATAACTTACTACATTGAAGCAGTTTCATCCAGTAACACATAATATTAGTGCTGTTGTAAGGTTTCAGCCCAAATTCAGACGTGAGTTCCCTCTGAGTCCTCAGATGGACTGCCTGAGCCAAGCTCCAGCTCTTAACAACAACCCTTAATTACTAGATCAGGGTCCTTGAAAAGTATTGCGATGACTGTCTGCTTACAGAGAGCTTTCTGGTTTTGCCTTCATGTGTACCGACCACTGTTTAGGATTACTCTCTGCAGCCTGATTTGGATGTGTTTATTTGATGAACTGTTTCTGTTGGTTTTGAACCGAATCTGTTTTACAACACCGATTTTTGCAAGTTGTTTGGGTCCACTGAGTAACCATTGCAGCTGTATGATCATCTTAAAGCAAGTTCCTTTGAAAATAATGTGCAAATATATAACAATATGGTAAACAATGTATCATCACGATAAGGTCTCGAAGACGTTTGAGGTAGAGAGTGTTTAGATTTTTTGGCTTGCATAGGTTACTCTGTGTCTCGCCTTTTAGAGTCATCATTTTCAATAAATATGGTCATGGATTCGTCCTTCCATCTTTGCCAAGGTGGGCACCGTCCTCTGACTCCACCTTGCAGGTGCCAAAAGTATGCAAATTCAACAAATTCAGCATTTTGTCACACTACGTTACTTAAAGCTACATCATTTTAAAAGTAATTTCTCTAGCTACTGAAAAATAATAATAAGTTAGAAGTATGACTCATTTTAAACAGCTACTTCCCAACACTGGAGAGCAGAACTGACAATGCTTCTGAATAAAGGTATTATTCTGTTTTATTAGGAAACTATGTTTTTTCTACAGTCTACAATCCAAAAAGTTCTATATCCCAAAAATATAATAAAAATATAATATTCAGTCATATTCATATGTACATCATGGGCCGCAGCCAGTAATTGTTTATATAATTTAGTCAAGGCAACCGGGCAAAAATGCCTTGAAAAAGTGAATCGAGAAAATCTTTAAATCTGTTGAAGAGAAGACAGGATAAGAGAGACACAGAGGGAGAGGAGACCAAGCTCCACAGGTCAGTCTGGCAGCGTTATTATCAGAGCCCCACGGACCCCTGACCTTTTTTGTAATTGCTTTCTATTGATCCATCATTTCCAGGCGCATTACTTCAGTGCTCTTCACACTGCCATTGTCCACACTGGCACATACAGGCCCGTCCAGTTCAGAGTTCAACACCCAAACTAGCTGTAAACAGCCGCTCAGACTCAGAACCTCAGTACAAGCCCAAAGAGTTGGGGGTTTTGTTGCATCCCGAGAGGATTTTCGCCTCAGAACAAATTGAATTTTTTTTAAACAGATTCCTTTTTAAACGCCCGCATGCTCGGTGATCAATGGTAGGTGAAAACAGTGTAATTGAATGGAGCTGCGCGGACCTGCGAGGTGTAATTACCCGATTCCATTCAGGCCGAGGAGGGCCTGGTGAGAAGGCAAACAGAATGAAAAATAACCCACATCTGGCAGCATGAAAACAGAATCTGGATGTTTTTCAGACGGGGTTCGTCATGCAGGCAGAAGCCCTTAATGCAGATCTCTCGGGTGGAATTGCTTCTAGAAGCGAAGGAAAGGCATCCCAAAATAATGATTAAAAAGGGTTGGGATCAGTAACCAAGCAAGCAGGAGCTTAAAAGTGATTTTTTGGTTTACTTTCCACTAACTGCCGTGGAGAGAAATAGCATGGTTTTGCGTGTTGCTACTTTAAAGAAACCAAAAGAATTCATATAAACAGTAATTGTTTTATAATCACAAGAACTGTGGGAAGGAACAACTGGAATTACAGACACTCACATGATGCTCGCTGCTCTTGCTTCAAAATACCTTGCAGGCTTAAAAAAAAGCATCCTTTAAATTGTAAATGTGATGCGTGAACCCAGCATGACTGCGCTAGGTTAAGGCTGTATTGGTACTTGTGACGCCATAAATGTAGAAATATGTTAATCTAATGTGAGAGTGAGTGATTATTTGTCACTGTGAACACACCACGGTGAGATAGTGACCTCTGCATTTAACCCATCCGTGAAGGAGCAGTGGGCAGCTAACAAGCGCCCGGGGAGCCGTGCTTGGGGACGGTACCTTGCTCATGACTACCTCAGTGGTAACTTTACCAGCCCTGGATTCAAACCTGCAACCTTCTGATCACCGGGCGAACGCCCTACCATTATGCCACCAACTGCCGTTACGCTACCAAATGCTGCACAAAACAAAAGCCACAGTGTAATATTTCATCACGTGATCACTTTATAGAGGATCACAATAACTTGGTAATCAATTATGATTATGGCTGCACAATTTAAATATCATATGCAATTATGCATGCAAGAACTGAAACAATGCATTCACAAGCACACTGGATGCTAAACATTTGTTAGCGATCAAGCTAATTAGCATGGCTGCAATGTTACCAAACTCGCTAGCTACTGAAACAGCTAGCTGCTCACAGTACACGAGTGGTACTGGCTAATATTTCGGTTAACCCTTAAAGCCCTGAGACACATTTTTACAGATTTTTGCTCAAAATAAAAATGTTTATAAAATGTGTATATCTCAGCAACCACAATGTCGATTTTTATGCTTTTGGTATCCTTATAAAGGTAACACATAAAGGTAACAGCTAGATTACTGTGGAATCAGCATACCTGTTACTGGGTCAGAATAAAGGAAGATGCAACACGGTAGAACATGAGAAACAAAATCATGTTCGCCAACAAAAAAAAACAAAAAAACATTACCTGTGTAATCTGTGGAGTCGCGGTTTCGTATGATATACGGTATGCATGGTTAGCCATAGTAGTATAGATTCTACAGCTGCATTTCTTCCACGTAGACCTACGCAGTGTTTTTGTTCTTTATTTATTTATGTGTTTGGTGTTGGAATTGTGTTATGTTTAGGTGGAATTTGTTGTTTGAGATTTTTAGACGAGATTCTATCGGCAATGTGCCGCATGCGTATGTTTGTTTACGTTTACCGACTTTTTTAAGTCTTCCCGCTCTGCCTCTGGTACCGGGGGCGATCAGGCTAGGGTTAGCCCGTAGTTACAGAGCTACTGTAACTGTTAGTCCATTTCATTTTTCATCAGGCTTATGCTGAAAACATACATTGACATGATGAGGCACCACATCACAACTACTACTACTACTATATGTATTACAGCAGCGTTTCTCAATTCCAGTCCTCGCGGCCCACTGCTCTCTGCACATATTGGGTATATCCTGCACTGTTGCACGCTGGTCCTACGTTGCTAATTAGCTAATCAATAGTATCAGCTGTGCTGTGGGTCGGGAAAGTCGAATCTGTGCAGAGCGGTGGTCCATGAGGACTGGGATTGAGAAACGCTGTATTACAGTAACATGCTACTACTATGTTTGGTAGAAACCCGCATTCAAAAAACAGGACACTGCAAAATCATGGTAAATAATGCAGTCCTAGATACGGTTCATTCAATATTAAGTATTTTTGGATTTTAAGACAGCAGACCTCACTTTGCCCTTCTCCGAATAGACTTTTTATACCATACCCATTCCTACATGGTAAATGAGCTCCTCAGTTGGAGTAGTTTTGTAGAGATTGGGAATCCACAAGCCTGTGCAGAGTTTTGTGTACATAAGTAATTAGTACCATCTCAAAACATAAATCACTTCAGGAACCCAGTATCATAATACATATTATATTGTCACATTTATATTATAAATAACATCATAATGTCACATGCATGGTGATAAATGCTGTATTATGAAGTTGCTGCCAGTACTCAACACTTGACAGCACCCAAGGCTCTCAAACACTTGAGTAAGCATTCTAAAGATCAACTCCTCCAGTTCCTTCATGGCTCACTGCTGTCTGCCAACCCCAGTCGCCCTCAGACCTCCTGCCTTCATCGATCACTGCTTCCACTTATTTCACACAGTTTCGCTGCAGCGCTAAAGAGACTGCTCCCCTAACTTGTTTTGTAGTCTCCAGGGGGTTGTATGACTACAGTTTCAAAGCGAGATCAGGGAAGGGCAAAAGCTCAGCTTTAGCTAATATCAACACTGCAGAACAGACTTGGATTCATGTGACTAGACTACATATGTTTCCTTTAATATTTACTGCATTTATCAGATGCTTGTATCCAGAACAGGGACAGTCTTCCTGTACAACTTAGGGCGAAGAGAATTTAGTCCATGGAAGCAGTTCTGGTTGAATTTAGAACCGCTTAGTCCACAGGTGAGTTATACTACTTCTACAAAACCCTAATCCCAATTTATGGGCCCAAAACTAACAATTAACAAGTTTTTATAAAAGTTTCAAAGCTCACTGATCATTAAAAAATGCCAAAAACCTAGATCACCTTATGCAGTGTCTCTAACTCCAGATATTATTTTGGGCTTCTACACCTTTAGGAATCACTGTCATAACCATTCTAAGATGTGTTTTTAGGTCTTGACCAACATGATCATGGACATTTACATTTACTTATCCAGAGTTCTTATACTTTAACAAAAATAGGTTAGAGAAAATGAAAGTTTGAAGACAAACATACATGTTAGTGGGGTTTTTTGTTTGGTTTTTCAGGGGGGAAAACAATGTAAACAGTAAGGGCTGAACATCCCTCAGATCTGTTTGTTCAACATGGATATTAATTACAGTACCATTGTACAATGTGACAGAGAAGCTGTTACAATGACCCGTAAATTTTGACACTTGGGGAAAATTCCTACCTTGATTAGATACTAAAACACTGTTTTTTGTATTTTGACAAAAACTATTTCACACTATGTGCACTGTCTCTATCTGTCATTAGACCAGTTTTGGAAACTAAGCCCTACATTTGTTAAAAAAATTGTGGTGATTTTTAATGAAATATGCATGAAAGAAATACCCTTCTCTAAATTGTAAATATTACATACAGACCTGTATGGCTGGACACTTAGGATTCCACAAATTTATTATTGCATAAATGTAGAAATGTGTATATCTAAAATAAGTAAACATGCTGATGGCATGGTGACATAAATGGTGACAATTAATAAAATATCATACACAATTAATAAACCATAAATGCTAGATGTTTATCAGCTACTAAGGTAATGGTAGCAATGTTGCCTACCTTGCTAGTCACAAGATAGAAACAGCTAGTTGCTACCAAACATTTCGTTTTTAATCATGGTGATTCTGACAATTTGAAGGAGCTACGGTATGTGTAAGAAATTTATGGCAAGTAATTATAAAATCAACCTAATATGTCACCAGAGATTAAGGAATGGTGTTAATTTGAAATACTGATCTCACTGCCAAAATTAGTACATCCAGAATATAAATTTAATTTACAGCATGCTAATCACGTTTTGTCTTTTATGTTTTTGTTTCGTGTTTTGGCAAGTAGCGCCACCCACCGCTATCTCCCGATCACAAAGTCAGTAGCATTTCAACCTCCAGGTTGCCTGTAGTACATGCTACAAGCATTCTGGATTACAAATGTCTGACGATACTAAAACGAAAAAGATCTTGCTATGACTCGTAAAAACGTCTTGACCAAGCATTATATGAGCTTCAGGACTCGTCACTGTAGCTTCTTGTATATCAGTTATTGCAGGATCTGCCAAACCTGTCTGACACAGATTCTCGAGTCTGGGAAGAAGGGGGAGGGGACACAACGCACTACAGTGTTTTGAATTTGACTGCAGTGCCAGTTTTGACCACAATCTTACATATAGCTCCTTTAATAATATAATAACATGATACACCACATGAGGCACCAATAACTACTATGTATTAGGATGCAGGTTGGTATAAACCAATTTTTTGGAAATATGTTTAACCTGTGTTCAGTTTTTGGGCAACAATATTAAATGTTTGGGGTGTTAAGGAACAGCCAACAAGCATATCCTCACTTTGCCCTGTTCTAAGCAGGTTTTTGAACTTCTTGTACCAGCGTCCCTGTTTTTTAATTTGGCATTAGCTAATCAGTTAGACAGGTTTGTAGTGATTGGGAATACGCAAAAAGGGCATAAAATTTTGTACCATCATACAGTTTGTGCCAGGATTAACTGGCTCGCATGTGGCCTACTTGTTCTTAGGTGGCAGTCTTGTCTTTACTGCTGCTCTAATACTCATTTGGTGACAGAGAGTGCCCTTTATTTGGCCGCCATGTTGGACCCGATCGCTCCTTGACCACATTCACTGACCCAGAACTGCCGAACTCCAGCAACAGCGTCCCCGCGACGCCCGTCGCTATTCTTAGCGCTACGAACGATAGCCGGAGCGCTGCTCAAACAGGGCTGAAAACTAGGCTAACTTCCAGTCAACTTTGTCTCATCCCCCCTGGAGAGGTGCATGTGGAGTTCTTCCTCAGTGTCATCTTACACTGCGCTAATGCGAGGCGACGGAGACACGACAAATTCCCAGAGCCGAGCCGTACTTCGTGAGGAGAAGGCGCACTTTTAAAGGAAAAAATTCATAGCGCTCCCTGAAGATCTGTGAGTTTCAAAAACGTGATTCGCTCTCTTATTTTCTCCCCGGTTTCTCTTTGCTCTATTAGTTATTCGCTTATGCTAATGGAGAGCGTCGCTGGTGAGGCTCGGGCAGCATCACGCCACGCGGAATCTGTGTCCGCCCATGTGTGGACAGATCCAAGGCCTGTATTCCTCTACGTGAACATTTGTCTCCCTTACATCCATGAGCCAAAAACCTTCCTAGCAAACCAGATTTTAATACGTGCACTGAATTATTTAGCGCTGGCACTAAATTATTTATCAGCCTCTGGTATATTTGGATCGTTCGCTAAAAGTCTGCTTGACAGAGAGAGAGAGAGAGCAGGCTGAGTGTGTCCACATCCATAAGACATGAGCGCCGAAGCTCATTCGACTGACTTTAATCTCGTCTTATTGTGACTCCGGTGGACGAGGAGATGAACTGCATCGCTAAACAACATTAGGAAGCACAAGAAACTATTCAGTCAGACATATTTTCTTAAGAAGGACCAGAGATGGGTCCACTTTCTGAATGGCTGTCACAACTAAATCTAGCCTTAAAATTATGGCAGTTTTTACAAATAAACTTGAATCTATGTGCAAATAACCTGTTCTTGAGGAAGAACAAGGTACAAGAAACAAAAACGCTACAATAAAACATATAAATAGAATATAAAATATACATTTTAAACCAGAAGTACAATATAAATGTAAACTTTAAACTAGAAAGAGAGACAAAGATGTTGTGCAAATATGTAGCAACAGTGCAAAATTGTGTAAATATTGTAGCAGCAGTCAAGAGAAGAGGATTGCAATTTAGATCGGCCGGCATTAAATGTGTGCCAGATCGGCAGCAGTTTGAAGTGATAATACTGTACCGTCTGTAAATATAAACATTATTCATAAACGTAAAACATTTTCCTGAGACAGTTTTCAGTGCACGATAATGAAGGGCATTGCTAATACATTTTGTTGTAACATGCATTACAACACACCGAAATGTAGTGCTGTTTTGTTGTTATGCCCTTTGTTACAAGTAAAAGAGTTATTTTTTACTGTGTATAGAGTTATTATGTTACACCACTTCGCCCTCCACTGAATGTATAATGAACTGCAGTAAACTACATTTGTGACCCTCCACGGCAAAACCAGTCACTTTCCGAGAAAAATGACCGTTTATGTTGCGTGGGGTAAAATTCGGGATTTTTTGTTTTTAGTGTTTTGAAACAGTGGAAGGTCTGTACTGTACTGTTGTGAATAAATTTCGCTGAAAAACTTACCTTTTCCATCCTAAAAACGTGACTTTCTTGAGATGAGGAATTCAATTCCAGTGGAATGTTAAAAGTTTCTGTTTTGACCGCTCTACTTCAATATTTACGGTAAATCCACTGGTTGACTAGCGTGAAGATATTTCTCCGGAATCCATATTCGTCTCCCGAGTTCAGTTAACCTAACGCAGGTAGGCTATCCGTGTGGCTGTGAATGCAGCGTAGGCTACCGTAAATGCAAACGTAGCCGCGACCGCACCAAGCGTCTGTGAGTGCTACGTCGATAGTCAACTTCAAAGGCAGATTTCTCCGTTTCTCACTTGGCGTGACAGGAGAAACCTTTGAATGTTGATATCACAGTCATATGTCGTCCGATTCATTCCATATAGGTATCGTTTTGAAGGTTGATTTATGCCCTTTCATGAAAACATAACATAAAAACGTAATTTTGAAAATTTGCGACAAGCGACTGGTTTTGCCATGCCATGTCCTACTTCCACAGTTAACTCAAAAGTAATGCAGGAGTTGTGACATTAATATTGCAATGTAACATTATTTTGAAATAGTGTAACACACCACAGCACAGCACACAGTGCACCACAACGAAATGTGACCTCCGCATTTGACCCATCCGTGAAGGAGCAGTGGGCAGCTGAACAAGGGCAGCGCCCGGGGAGCAGTGCTTGGGGACGGTACCTTGCTCATGAGTATCCTAAGTGGTAACTTTACCGACCCTGGATTCAAACCTTCGACATTCTGATCACGGGGCGAACACCCTTACACCAGTTACACCACCAACTGCCCCTTGGAAGTAACTTGCCCAACACTGGTTCTTGCATGTAGATAAATAATTTTATGTGTTTGAACATGAAACTTTCTGCTTGACTGACTGTCACTAGGTTCTAAGTAGGGCTAGGTGATAAAATCACAAACCAATATTACAATTAATCGAACATTTTGCTTCAATTACAACTAATTAACAAGTATTGTCTTGGGAGTGTTTTTTGGTTGTTTTTGGCCATCTGACAAGGTTTGTTCTGTAAATATGCTCAACTTTTGTAGTTGGTATGTTTTCTCAACGAAACAGTGTATATCTTTGTGATTGTAAAATAATTACACACATACACACATAGTGGCAGACTGTCAGGTGATAGCACGCACAGTAGCATGCTTTAAAGAGGACAGTACACGAAAGTATTAACAGTATTTTAAAAATAACATTTAAAAAAATGAAATAACTGTCAGGATTATGTTGATTAGAGGTTCTGAATGTCGATTTTCAGTCATTTTTATTTAATTGCTCTGCCCTAGTTCTAAGAACTATTAAGTTAAAACTAGTTCTTCAGACATTTTAAGTAAAATAAGTCAGTTTACTGACAGACTTCTGAGTCTAAAAGGTTAAAGAAAACTAAGTAAAACTGGAGAGGCATTTCCGCAGAGAAAACGCAAAGTGTGCTTGCTCACTTCTAGACGGTCGTGTGTGTGTGTTTGTGTGTGTGTGTGTGTGTTTGTGTGTGTGTGTGTGTGTGTTTATGTGTGTGTTTCTGTGTGTGGGAGGGGTGTTTCGGTGTCTCTATCTCGAAAGCGGGCCAAAAAACGGGTGAACGGAATAATAATAAAACTTAAGAAGAACAATAGTGTGCTTCGGCTGCTGAGTGCACGGGCAAGCACACTAATAAGTTATTTTATTTTGCTTGAACTTTTTTCTGTGTAGTGGTACCATTAAGTTGTAGGTTCAAACCCAGTACCTTCCTATTACCAGCGCAAACACCACTAGGCTCCTGAGCAAGGCCCTTCATCCTATGTTGCTTTAAGAAAACCTTCCCTGAAATTAGAGTTTCTGCTACATACGTATGCCCAAGATAACTAACCTTAAAATGTGTCTAGGAAGAGAAACCATCAAAACTACTCACGTGTCCAGCAGCCGGAACCATTCCTTATCACGGGTTTTGTTCTTCAAGCCAAACAAGATTCTAAAGATCACTAGTGAACGAATACCATTCAGGAACGGTGTCTGCTTCTGTCTTGAATGAATGCACAATGCACCATCCGCCATCGGTATTTTAGGCACACAGGCAGTCCGTTGAACAGCTGTCTGCACAGCACTCAGCTAAGAGGTCAGACAAGGTGCTCTTTAATTTTTCTTCTTTACGAGGCTGTTAAGTATTTGATGACAAACCCTGTCGACTCTTAACTGCAGCACTGCAGCATGGTCTTGTTTACCTTGTTAAACAGGCAATTTTTCAATTTAAGACCAGTTTGTGTTGCAGTTCTTTTTTGTGATTCTTCAGAATTGTCATTAAAAAAAAAGGGAGGTGATGTGGAAATGAGACACTTTAAAGGGGCATGAAAACCCTCCAAGGAGTTTGAGGGGGTAAGTAACCGAGATTTATAACAAACTTAAATATTCCAGAAATGAAAAAGAACAGCAGGCAAATGTCACAGGACATGAGGTAGATTAGGTTGTAATTTTTATTTAAAACATTACTCGTACGAACATCACACAGGTCCTTCATCTCTGCATCTTCACCTACCTTATCTACCTTAAAGTAACTTTAACTCACATTTGCTATCTCATTTAGATTATATCTGTACGCCCTGTTCGGTACACCCTGGTGAACCACGATACTTCATTCCGCCCGACATTAAACTATCATTTTTAAAACCTGGTCATTGTGCACACATTCTCAGGGATTAAAGTTCTCTGTCGCTACGACGGATTTCCGCCAATTGGACTCTAGCTGTGACGGATTTCAGGCAATCGAACGCAAATGCATGTTTGAGATAAAAGTGGATCCGTAAGAATTAAAATCCGAGCGGAAGGTGCACATCACGAACTTATTAAATAGTGACTGGGCAGGATCGTCAGTCAGCCGTGTAAACACGCGCGCAGTGTGTTTGAGCGGTCGCGGCTCTGACTAAAACACTCCAGTTCAGTCAAATCTCCCTTTATTACAGACTAGACTCATATTTTAGCTGAAAAATCACAACAACCAGCATTCCACTCACAATAAATGACCATTTATTGATATTTTGTAGTGTTTATTCTGTAAGTGCTACCATCGCATTATTGTGACGTGGCGCTGAGTAGCGAGTGGGAGATTGTGGAAAATGTAGTTCTCCGCCTGAAAAGCCAAAAGCAGCTCGTTTTATAGGCCAAAATGCACTTAATTAAAACTACTTTTAAAACTACAAGTTTTGAGTCATTTCGAACCAACTTCGACTCATTATGGTGTGTAAAATGAGCTGCTTTTTGCATTTCTGGGAGAGAACTACATTTCCCACAATCCCTCGCGCGTCACAATAATACGATGGACGGACGTTCCGGAATAAATGCTGAAAATCTCAATGAATGGCTGTATTGTGAGTAGAACGCTGGTTGTTGTAGGTAGTTATCAGCTCAAATATGAGTTTAGTCTGTAATAAAGGAAGAGACTTGACTTAACTGTAGCATTTAAGCGAGTAATGGCGCTCTATCGCGTACACTCACAAACAGCTGTGTAAATATAAATCGTACAAGTGGTATTTTGGGATGGATTTTCCTTGTATAATCCTTCTTTGTTGTGTTGTTTTCTTAAAACAGTATAATCGCCTGCCCAAACACTGTCAAAACGTTCAAGCGATAACAGCGATTTGATTAATAATGCAGTGTCTTGTCGCAAAGCGCAACGATTGCAAGAACCTTAATTTGCGTCTTTGTAGAAGAGCTTTTTTTTAAATCAACCCTCTGTTCGCACGCTTTGAGGAAAAGAGTTGCATGAATAGCCTTTAGCAAAGAAGCCGACATAATGGTTAGTTTAATTAGAGTCAAGCTGCCATTGTTGATCTGTAGCAGTCTGCGATCTTCGCCAACAGAGAGTCTGCAGAAGAGAAGAGCGGTCAGATGGCGGAGGAACTCCACACAACATACAGAGCTACTGTCTGGTTTCTGATCTGTGGAGGATCAAGTACGCAGACACAAAGGCGGCAGGTTCTCCAGGTCAACGAGGTCTTCTTCCTCTCCACAGGCAATTACTTCCTGTAAATGTCAGCGCGCACACAGGGCCACGGAAAGCCGAGGAGGCTGTCTGTATAAGTATGGCCCTCTGGTCATATTCCCAACGCCTACCCAACCCACCACGTCAGGAAATATCTGTCACACTGGCTGTCTGTTCGAATCAATTCAGTTCCCCTATTTTATTCCACATGGACTCATTGAAAATGGACGAGGGAACAATTTCTGCTTTTGTGTGTATGTGAGCGTGTCTGTGGTGAGCGAGTGATTATTTGTCATTGTGAACACACCACAGCACAGCACACAGTGAACGAAATGTGACCTCTGCTTTAACCCATCCGTGAAGGAGCAGTGGGCAGCTAACAAGCGCCCAGGGAGCGGTGCTTGGGGACGGTACCTTGCTCATGAGTACCTCAGTGGTAACTTTACCAGCCCTGGATTCAAACCTGCGACCTTCTGATCACGAGGCGAACACCCTACTGTTACGCCACCAACTGCCCCGTACATGTAGTACAACCACCGTCACCATCAATGGTGACAAATCGCTTAACAGGACTTGTGCGTAAACGTGAACAGCCCTGACTTCCTCTGAAGGTTGGTCCAGATATGCTACTACAAGGCAGGGGAATGAAAGCATAACAATGATGGGTTAGTTACAATGCTGTAAAAGAAATTGTCACAGGTTTATAGAAAGGTTTATAGAATATTTCTCATTGTTGCTGTATCTGTATAACCTACTGACTTTAAAAGAAGAGTGTGGCATCCATGTTCATCAAGTCCTGGCCAGAGTTTTGTTCTCATCATTTAAAATCCACTACAGAATGGGACTAATAATCTGCTTTAAACAGGTAGAATAAAAACCTGACTGGATAAAGACTGGTTGAAGTTAGATTTTCATATCTCTTGTTACCATTATCATGTTCTTGATATTTATTGACTTTGGGCTTTGCATTTTGCCTCTCCAAATCAATCACAATCATAGACAGATACAAGGTGTAGCTGAGAGCATTAATACCCTGAAATAACATTCTACATGGAAACCAGAGACCAAAAAAATGCGTTTGCATCTGATCTGTGGTCAGCAACGTGATTAAAATCTCATTCAGTGGCAAAGCAATTTAGTTTGAGAGGAAATTAAATGTTTTTAACAAAACAGAGCTACAATGGGCCCATAAGGCAATCTAGGGAAAAAAAATTTGACTTTCTGTGCCCCCTAGAGACAACAAAAATGCGAAAACATGGCTGCCAGTGTAACCGCAGGGTAGCTTCACCCTGTAGCTGCCTACACTCGGATGAAGAGATGATTCACACCCCTCCACTTATGCGCTGAACAAAAGGGGCCTGACAGTTTCATTTATCGAGCGGAAAAGCGTCTCACTGCAGCTATTCCAGCTCAAGCCACCCTAATTATTTCATTTATCGCTCAAATAAAGCCTGTTGGCGACCTAAGCCACCATTGCGGCAGGAGCAAAAAGCGCCGAATGCCTTTAACAACTACGATTTAACCTCAAATCCTTTTAGAGCACAAATTGAAGGCACAAAGTGAAACGGTAAAGGAAGGACGACAAGGGCAAGCAAAACCTAGAGCCACTGTGGGTTACGTTATATATTAAACCTTTGGTGGCTTTGAAATACGTATAAGAAGAGTATCAAAGCTGAAAGCAGAATACAGAGAAAAGACTTGGTGAAGATCTTAAAGAAATTTTAATTGAAAGTAAATCACATCCAGCTCTAATCTCACACGCTGCATCCTTCAATAAGCACTATTTTATTTTAATAGACTAAATAACAGTTTTGGATAACACAAATAAGAGACTAATGGGATTAGTCACTCATGGCTAGACTGATAAAACCACAATTAATGAGAATTAATGAGAAGTAGGTTGTAAGTTTGATTACTGTGCAAAGTACCCAGTAAATATGCTGGAGCTGCTCCTATCTAATGTGCCAAGTTATTTCCTTGCTGCCAAGATGCTGTGGAGACGGTGATCATGACCGAGTCGTCGCTCCTGAAACTCTCTTGGGTTGTTTAGTAATGGCTTTGTGGCTGATTCAGAACTACTGTGTGATACTGGGGGTGAAGAGTGAGATGGCAGATTATACCACGCAGGTGTGAAACGCAACAGGGGACCCCTGAGAGAGTTTTAAAAGTGCAGTACTGCCCCCTGGTGGCCATTCTTGTCTATAGCAACAAACACTGAGACACACACACCCAGTTTTGTCTTATTTTTTGATAGAAACTTTCATTGATTGACTACAATATTAAGTTCTAAATAACACTACAAGTGTACATAATTCTAAATTTAACCTCACTTCACTTATTTATTTTTTTTTAATTCCAACAAAGCCAAAAAACAAGACAAATCCTACATTTTCAAGCTTTTAGGTACCGTTGAGAAATATCTATAAGCCTATAATTTAACTTACAGTAGTATGTTAATACGGGTGCTTAAATATTTTTATTTACATTAGTGTTGAAGCTTTATGTTCACATTTTAAGAGAGCCCAGGTTTTGTAAATTTAATAATCCTATAACTCATCATAATCTTACTCTCATTTATCTAAATATTTTAATAGTGGCATTTTTGTAAAGAATGTTTGTTTTGGGAGGACAGACAAAATATTTTTCAGGGATGATTTACCTTTTTAAATTTGAAGTCATTTTTATTAATTTTGCTGCTCATCACAAAAATACAAAATAATATGATAACACATAAGGAAAAACGTCATAAGGGCCCTGGACGGCAAAACGTTTTCAGAACTCTAGATAAATGAGCGTCTTCTTAAAAAATGACAGCTTAATAGACTTAAAATAATAGAATATATTTTAGCACCAATATGAGTAGTCTAAAAAGGAAAGTAGTGTTGCACACCAACTCCAAAAAATGAGCCAGCAGAGTTCATGTGGTCAGAAAAGCCCTTAGGTCCCTTATCATCAAATCCTCTTAACCTCATCTCCCCTCCGAGAGACCCATTAAAAGCCATTTGGTCCTGCAGTAATGAAACTCGCTTAACGGTTTAAGGCATCCTTTGCTGACCATGAACATGATGGTTATCACGCTAATCAGGGGTAGTAATGGGGACGTGCTTTAGGAGAAATGCATGTGAACTGTAGCGAAGGCTATTAGGGAATCCAGCTGCATCGGGCAGTCTGTCCTTCAGCAGCGACTGGAACTGAGGGAGAAGTTACACATTTCATTCGTAATAATGTAAAGTTTTGAGACTAGAACAGAGGTTGCACGGTGTTGTCTGTCTTGACAATTTACCTCTGTAAATAACACACATTTCATACAATGATCATTTTGATTTTTAGCCTGTAATTTCAAATTTCCTAACCAAACTTTTAAGGTAGAAGGAAAATTCATTATCTCTTTTGGAAATTTGTTATTTATTCAAGTAAGGCTTGTGAAGCATGACAATCGCATGAGAACGGCTGCCAAGGCTATTAGGGAATCCTTATATTCTTCTTTAACAACTAGAATAGAGGGTTTTTTCTGTGCTGACACTTAATTAAGCTCTTAGATTTATTATAGGAAGAAAGAATGAACATTCTGAGATTTGCTTGATTCTGTGGCATTTTTATTCGTTGTTCATTTAACCGTTAAGGTCACCACGTCCCGGTATAGTAAGGACAAATGCACCAAGCGGAGACAATTGATGCTGCAAAGTGATTGCCTGTAAACAATAGGGTTACAGCAAATATAAAACAGTCTACAGTTATTTGTCCTAATATTTTAGATATCAAGACAAGCTTTTTGAACAGGAAGTCGGTCAGATCCAACAGTTTCTCCCTTTTCACAGCTGAAGCCCAAATTGCAAACCGTTTACTACTAATGACTGTTCTAGCACAATGTGCCTGTGATAATAATAATAATAATAATAATAATAATAATAATAATAATCTGAGCAATTATTATATCTCAGTTACAATTGGGAACAGATATTTCCATTTCACATTCTCTGTTCTTGGCGTTCAGAAGACCGTCGTCCATTCAGCGATGTAGAATGTGGATGAATCGCAGTAGGGCCCAGATGGGGGAATTGGGGCTGCTGATTGGCTGTGTTGAAGCAGGGCGGAGTCAGGGCTGACGTGGGGAATTCATTTTCCAGCTTTCTGAGCTTTCTGGGCAGATTTGGTGATTTTGCCGCTTCCGCCGATCTTCTTCTCCACGTTCTTGATGACTCCAACGGCTACCGTCTGTCTCATGTCTCGGACAGCAAAGCGGCCTGGAAGCACACATTCAGATGCTCTCTCTCTCGCTCTCTCTCTCTGTCTGTCTGTAAAAGTGCCTGTGTGTGCTTTATTTATTGAGTTTTTTGCAGATACAGTGAATAAAACCATATTTTTTTCCCCATGACTCCCCTTTCATTCTCTTTCTCTCGTTTCTCTATACCTCCCTCCCGCTGGTTGTGTGTGTGTGTGTGACCGGAAGGTTATAATGAGCAACTATTTTAATTCAAGTGCTGGCAGTTCCCCGCGGGTTGGGAGGTGTATTTTATAAAAATTCAGCACAGGCTGAAACTCTGACATTTACTGTTCTTGTCTCAAGTGGTCTGGGTCACACTAAATTAGGATTTAGTGTTGTGAAAAGGAATATGGAAGAGAAATAGAGAGGGTGAGAGACACTCGGTGGAAAGGCAGACAGAAATCAATGGGACTTCGTTTAACTTCATTAAACGTTAAGAAAAATAATTAATTGAAAAAGGGAAAAACAACTCTTAACTCACACCACCTTTCAACCCAGCTCTTGTTAAAATTGCTGTTGACGTGTAGAACTAAGGATAGCACAGTTTTACAGACTGTGTTAACACTTTCCTTCAATCTTTTGCACCCGTTTTCAGTTTAAACATAGATTATTGGTACAAACCTGTTATGATGTGTCTTACGGAACTTGGTGATAAAAGCAAACTCATCTTTAACTGACTTTGCTGACAGAAAGCCAACATAGAAAGTGTTGTAACAAAAAATACACAAAAACACTGAACATTTGCCACTGTTACATGGCATTGGCTACATGTCCTGCAGTAATTTCATACCTATGGATAGACCACTCCACTATTTCCCTTTCTGGAAAAAACACTTAGTAAGACAGTAAATTAATATGCTGTAATCACTGTCAACGTACCTACATAGTCTGTTACAAGAGGCGTAACAATGCACAGTTCTCACAGTATACTTACTGGATTTTAGAAAATAAAATTCAATGTATTTAATTTCATTTTTACACGTGTGATGTCATACGTGTCTTGTTACACATGCATTTTGGAATCCAATTTTGAAGTTAAGGGTCTTTCTCGTGGTTAAGAGTCGCCACACATTATTTTCAATCACAGACACAGAGGCAGAAATGAGAGACTCACCCAGAGGAGGGTACTGAGAGAAGCTCTCCACACACATGGGTTTTCCTGGGACCATCTCAACGATGGCGGCGTCTCCGGACTTCAGGGACTTGGGGTTGTCCTCCAGTTTCTTTCCCGAGCGACGGTCGATCTTCTCCCTCAGCTCAGCGAAGCGGCAGGCAATGTGAGCCGTGTGGCAGTCGATAACGGGAGAGTAACCAGCGCTGATCTGACCTGGGTGATTCAGTATGATAACCTAATAGAAAATAGAATGGAACAGAAATGTATCATAAATCTACTTTTAAACATCAATGTAGTCATGTCCATATAAGCATTAATATTTATGTATTATAATGGATATTATATTGTGGTGTTATGTAGTAACGCACTTTCATTTGTCTACAAACAGCCAAATCAAAAGCATCAACAATTGCTTATAAGGAAAATGGTGCCGACTTGTGGACCAGAGATGGAAAGAAAGACAGTATATGTTGATGAAGAGAGAGGAATAACGAGGAGAGCGGGAGAGTCAGAAAAAGAAAAAAAAACAGAGAAACATGGATGGATGGATGGCCAACAAAGTGTTTTGTTCTACGACATAAGAATAACTATATACAGTATATAAGCTTGCTAAACAAGACTCTATAACATTAAATTACCTGTTAAGGCATTTATATAGTTTTAATCCCTTTAATCCCAAGTCCTGGTTTGTTATATAAGAGTATACAGTGGTGCCTTGACTTACGAGTTTAATTCGTTCCGTGACGGAGCTCGTAACTCAAATTACTCGTATGTCAAATCAATTTTCTCCATTGAAATGAACTGAAAGGCCATTACTCAGTTCTGGACCCCCCAAAAAACACCACATTTTTTGTTGCATGTTTTTAATAAGAAAAATGTGCTTCTAAATAACGAATATTGTATAAAAACACAGGACAATAGAATGTACTGCAATAAACTGGTTTTATTAAGTATAATGTACAGCATTTGTCTTGGAGATCAGACGAGTTGCAGATGCTGATGAAGGTGGAGGAGAAAGGCTGAACTGAATAACTCAATCTTATTGGCCGATTTTTGCCCGTTTTGCCACGCTTTCCTCCCTTTCATCTGCAGGGGTTTTCGATAAAAACCTGTCCAATGTGGTCTGTTTCATCCTTCCTTTCAGCATGTTTCTGAAATGAGTTAGGCAAGTGTCATTAATAAGCGCCGCACGCCCAGCCGACTCGTAACCCGAATTTTAGCTCTCAACTCAAAGCAAAAAAACGGCTCGTATCTCGAAAAACTCGTTAGTTGGGACACTCATAAGTCAATGTACCACTGTAGATGCAAAATGTTGGTGTGTATCTGACCTGTGCGGTGAAGCCTGAGGCCTCCTGTGGGGGATCAGACCTGCTGTCCCCACACACATTTCCCCTGCGGATGTCCTTTACCGACACATTCTTCACATTAAAGCCCACGTTATCGCCCGGCAGAGCCTCGCTCAGGGACTCGTGGTGCATCTCCACAGACTTCACCTCAGTGGTGATATTAACTGGGGCGAATGTCACTACCATGCCCGGCCTCAGGATGCCAGTCTCCACCCTGCCCACTGGCACAGTCCCAATACCTGGGCAGAGGCGGCAGACAGACAGCTGGAGCTATTATAACACAGCAGGGTATTGCAATCCCGAGCCAAGAGAAAATATGATTTATTTTATATTACTCAGTTTGATTACCACATTATTTACAGATTGAATGTGATTTTTATTTTGGAAATGTTTGGAAAATGGTACCATTTACTGGTTCACTAAGGTACCCTTGAGCAGTGTACCATCCTTTTAAATAAGCAACCTTCCAGAATCAAGATTTGCCACATACATAGAAGAACAACATGTGAAATGAAAGCCTGGTTCACACCTGAAACAAGTGGTTTTTAAAAAAGAAAAAAACTAACTTAAGAATTACATATATATATATATATATATATATTATATATATATATATATATATATATATATATATACATATATACACTAAAATATATAAATATATATAAAAACTAACTTAAAGAACTATATATACACATCTAAGATATATAAATATATATATAAACTTAAATTTAAGAATTATATATATATATATATATATATATATATATATATATACTAAAAATATATAAATATATATATATCTAATCTCACAACAATATATATACACCAAAACATATAAATATATATAAAAAACTAACTTAGAACTATATATATATATATATATATATATATATATATATATATATATATATATATATATATATACATCAAAATATAAGTAAATATACATAAAAACTAACTTAAGAATATATATATATCAATAATTCAAACATATATTAAAAACCTAATCCTAAGAAATTATATATATTAGTATATATATATATATATATATATATATATATATATATAAAAAATTTTGCTAAGAGTTAACAAAGTTCTGGAGGACAGTACCTTGCTCGAGGAAAACTACAGTAATCAGTCCTTCCAGGATTTCGCAGGCCTTGTTTGAGATTGTTGCAGCTTAAAATGCCTGATTTCGCGGCAGTTTTTTTTAAGAAAATGCGTTGAAAGTTATGTTTTTAGGCTGGTTGCAATAGTGCAAGCAAGAGCAAGAGTGAAGGTAGAAGCTCCTATAATTATTCGTAACAGTTTATTTACAAGGAACAAACCACACTATGCAGCGGTTGGCGCTCAATAGTGTTGGCCTCACCACGCTGTTCGATAGGCTCAACCTCAATTCTGCTACGGATCAAGCGGTTCAGACGATGACTGACTGACAACACCACCATTATCTGTAGTAACTTTTAACCGTCTAGTTGTTTTTGATAAATCTGAAGCATTGCTATCAGTCACACGTGTCCTGTGTCTTCCAAACGTAACAAGGAAGTTCAACGCTTTGCGGAAATGACAATGATTGGTCAACAAATTGCGATAAAAGTTGCGGCAATTAGTCAAAATTGCAAGGCCTCAACGAATGTGCAGGGATTGGCTGAAGTCGCGTTAATACTTGCGATCGCAACATCGCGAAATCCTGGAGGGTCTGAGTAATAGCTTTTACCGGTCAGAATTTGAATCAGTGACCCTCTGATCGAGTATTACGTGAGCTGTATTATATACACTGATCAGCCATAACATTAAGACCATCCAACTGTCTGCGCTACAGTAGTTAAGACAACACAGGCATAAGCCACTTGATGTGCGGCCAATAAGCCTAGGTTAGCCACCACTGTCACCGGTTTACAAGTTATCCTTCCACCACTTTTGGTAGGTCCTGACCACTGCAGAATTGGAACTATCCCTGAAGAAATGCAGTTTTGGACATGCTCTGATCCAGCTGTCCAGCCATCACAATTTGGCCCCCGACAAAGTCGCTCAAATCGTTATACTTGCCTATTTCTATGCTTCCAACACATCAACTTCAAGAATAAAATGATCACTAGCTGCATGATATATCCCACTAACATCTAGGCACCATTAAAACGAGATGATGTTATTAACTCCAGTTGTCGGTGGTTATAATGTTATGGCTGAATGGTGTAGGTCAATATATTAGAAATCACAAATCTTACTATAAAATCATTGGGAAGTCGAGACTTTTTAAAGCCTTTGTCTGGTGGGAAACACACTTTTACCTCCGATTTTGTAGACGTCCTGCAGTGGGAGCCGTAACGGTTTATCGGTGGGTCTTGTGGGAGGCATGATGGTGTCCAGAGCCTCCAGGAGACTGACCCCTGTGGCACGATGCTCCTTCCTGTCCAGTTTCCAGCCCTTAAACCATGGCACTCCAGAGGAGAAAAAGTATATAAACACTGCAGTCCAAATAAATAGAGAGTTTCCTGCCAACACAGCTGATCCAATCCAAAGTTTTGACTGTTATTTGACACGACAGATCAGATATATTGGAAAAAGGAACAGGTCTAGTGAGCGGGTAAGCAGAAAACGTCAAGGCTGAGATTTAGGTGTGACAAAGATGAGAAATCATCATTCCTGAGAAACAACTTCCAAGGATCAACTGCCTGATGCTCAGGATCCATAATAATTTGGACTGAGGTAGAATCCGTAGGACTGAAGAAGAAAACATCATTTTAAACAGATGTATATATACTGTATATAACGGATCGCACGTTGTAGTTCAGCATGTTGTCTCCGTGCCACCCAGAAATGGGCACGAAGGGAACCGAGGCAGGGCTGTAGCCGATCTTTTTGATGTAGGTGCTGACCTCCTTCACAATCTCATCAGAATGCTGCTGTAATGTGGCTCTGTGGAGTCCATCTTGTTGACCGCCACGATAAGCTGCTTGACGCCCAGCGTGTAGGCCAGCAGGGCGTGCTCACGGGTCTGTCCGTTCTTGGAGATGCCCGCCTCAAACTCACCCACCCCAGCGGCCACGATAAGAACAGCACAGTCCGCCTGAGAAAGAGAGCCAAGATGTTGAACAGGTAGATGGGATGTTGATATATGCGAATGATGGAATTTAAGGTCAAAGTGACAAATTTAAGAATTTAATTGAAATCCATTTAATTCGTCATGTTATTATTTACTGATAATAAAAAGTGAATTGGCCTTTAACAAAGAAAGCTAAGATGTTCATCATGTTAAGATGCTTATAGATCCTTGGGTTCCAAAAATGAATCTTACATGATATGATTCAAATTGAAAAAGTTGCAACCTTTCAAGGTGATGTGTCAAAAATATCTTGAAGTTTGGTGTATGCATCCAAACAGAAATAATCCAAAAGAAATAACCCTAAAATCCATTCCAATTAATGATGGTCCTTTCAGCTACTACCGAATTAAGTAAAGCCCCAAAAAAGGTGAAAAAACCCAAAATTACATTTCAGAGTACAAAGACCATACAGAAACCCATCCTTCCTAATGTCACACCTCAAATCTGACTAGTAGAAATTCTTATTTTATATGAAATACCTAAAGTCCTAGTAATCATATTCTGATGAAATCTCAGTCCTGCACGTATGATGGTGATGTAGTATTTGGAGGTCTCGAACTTCCAGAGAGAGATGTCTATGGTGATGCCTCTCTCACGCTCTGCCTTCAGCTTGTCCAGAACCCAGGCATATTTAAAAGAACCTTTCCCCATCTGGCCATTAAGAAGAAGTTAACAAACATGAATTTTATGAGAATAAAACTAATTTTGCTCTGGCACTGTAAATAAAGATGGCCATCTCGCATTACAGCTAAACAAATTGACCAAGCCAGAGGTGGAGGTTAGTGGGCCTTTAAAACAACATTTTTGTTTGTTGAATTGTCCCAGGCTAAATGACTTAGTAGAAAAATGATTTCTGTCTGTAACCTGTGTTAGTCTGTTTGACTAATGCCACTTTTCTCAAATGGCAGTCTCATACATTATTAGCTTGTACATTCTTAAATCTTTTATCTTCGAATACCAACCAACACAACAAATTCTATGTCAGAATGTACTTGGCAATTAGCTCAATTCTGGTGTCACGTCTGTGCAGTCAATTCTTGTGTCTTCAAAAGGTAAAAACCAAAACCCACCAAGCTGGGATCTTAGAAACCCACATGAATGATTTTTCGATACAAGAGGTAATATCAGCCATCCCCAAGAGGGACTAGCAGCCAGTTTCATACATCTCAGACTAGAACTTCCACTTGTCACTGTCATGATCACATACCTTCAATCACATTTGCTGCACGTCCTAAAGATAAGCTATTCTTATGTAATTTCCGCTAACTAAATCCAAGCTCTCAAATGATCAGATTCCTCTCTGGAAAGCCGAAATAACATCCTTTACCTCTGCAGCCTCCTTCTCAAATTTCTCGATGGTTCTCTTGTCGATGCCCCCACACTTATAGATGAGGTGGCCGGTGGTGGTGGACTTCCCTGAGTCCACATGGCCAATCACTACAATGTTTATGTGAATCTTCTCCTTCCCCATGGTGAAGGGATGACAGTGCTAGAGAATCGGCTCACCCAGGGTTCACCTGGCAGTCTAGAGATATAAATTCACGAAATAAAAACACCTGCCCATGAGGCAAGCATTGCCAGGAGAAGACTTCTGCCTCTACCTTCAGCTGTGTGTGGAAGGCAGCTTGACGAGTTTCCTCTAAACTCCCTCTCCCACAACGCACCAGCACAGGGGATGGCGAAGGAAATCAGATCTGACCCTGATACGTTAATGCAATTTTAAGTAGTAGAGGAGAAAAGGAGGAGGGAGGGAGAGAGGGAGGAGGAGGGAGGAGTGAGGGAGACTGAAGCAAGAAAACTGCAAAGGCAGCAAGAGAAAGTGAGCTGGGCTGATGGGTGGATAGCCCTGTATGGAAAAAAACAAATGTTAGGACAGAGCAAGAGAGAGAAAGATAGAAAAGCATCTCTTAGAATCCGGAGTGACTCAGCACACTGGAGTATTCCTTTTTTAAATTATCTATAAATTACACAGTCGAGACTGCAGATATTTTTAATGACATTTATTTTTCCTTTTCACTCAGTCAAACAAACATCAGTCACAGTGACATTAAAGACCCAGCTTAATAATAATAATAAAAAAAGAGCTTATGCCAAACAACAAAAATGGTGGATTAATAAATACAGTGCAACATGAGCTTAAAAATTATCTGAATGGGATGTCCGGCCTAAAGATTCTAGAGCCGGGCGATTCATTAAATAACTCACAGTCACGAGTTCAGAGTTCCATTAACCCTAATCCAGACGATCCAACCCACCATGACTAAAATATAAACCCCATCAATGACTTACTCTTATAACGCTTTTTAAAGCTCATTACAAGATCAGTGCAAGCAGAGTAGCAAGTATACCTGCTAAAAATGTCGTAATTTACAGTTCATTTGCACCATCACACTCAAATGAGGGATATTAACAACGTCCTGCAGAGTTGAATCATCTTTGTAGAACATGGGACTGGTGTCAGTCGAATCAGTAGCACGGCGTGAAGTACGTACATACATTCATGAGTCAATCTATTGAATATCTTCCTCTAGAGCCGGAAACATACAGCCGAATCTGAATCATCTACAGCCAGAAAACACGCAAGACGCATTCAAAGCATAGTTAGCAACATAGTGTAAATTTAGCACCAATATAGTGCTGTTATGTGCAAATTATGCTTTTAAAAGTAACAGCGCTAAGCACCTATTTAGAAACTATGCTTTTGGGGTAACATAGTGTTGCTAATCTAGTTCGCAACTATACTTTTGGGGTAACATAGTTTTGCTAGCATATTAACTAACTATGCTTTTGGGGGTAACAGCGTTGCTAATCTATTTAGCAACTATGCTTTTGGGGTAGCAGTGTTGCTAGCATATTAACTAACTTTGCTTTTGGGGGTATCAGCGTTGCTAATCTATTTAGCAAACTATTAAAATATATAGCATATTAACTAACTTTGCTTTTGGGGGTAACAGCGTTGCTAATCTATTTAGCAACTATGCTTTTGGGGTAACATAGTTTTGCTAAGTAACTAACTAAAATAACGCTAATCTATCAGCAACTATGCTTTTGGGGTAACAGTGTTGCTAGCATAGTAACTAACTATGTTTTTGGGGTAACAGCGTTGCTAATCTAGTTAGAAACTATGCTTTTGGGCTAACATAGTGTTGCTAATCTAGTCTGCAACTATACTTTTGGGTAACATAGTGCTACAGCATAGTACCAACTATGCTTTAGTACAGTGTGTTAATCTATTTAATGACTATATGGGTAACAGTGTTGCTAGCATATTAACTAACTATGCTTTTGGGGTAACAGCGTTGCTAATCTAGTTAGAAACTATGCTTTTGGGGTACCAGTGTTGCTAGCATAGTAACTAACTATGCTTTTGGGGTAACAGTGTTGCTAATCTAGTTAGCAACTATGCTTCAGGGGTAACATAGTGTTGCTAATCTAGTTAGCAATTATGCTTTGGGTAACAGTATATAATCTAAAGGCAACTTTGCTTTTGGTAAACAGACCCCTCAATCGCACACACGCTCGCCAACCCACATACAGAATGAATCCACTGGTTAACTTCCTCTAGTGTCACTTGAAAATAAATATTTGTCGCCCGTAGCCTTTGTCTGACAGCTGGACATTTATTTGGAAGTGCATCTATTCTCATCACAAGCCACGTATACAGCTCTAAAAGATTCCCAACGCGGCAGAGAATAAATGTTCCAACAAGATGTTTCAGCAGTGAAATCCTCATTGTACCCTCAGTATTCGCAGGACAGCATCCCTAGACAGAAACCCCCTTTCAGAGCCAGAAGATGTTGCTGATTCAAGCTTAGACATGTCAGTAAAGAGTTTATTATTAGTCATTTTGAAATGTGAATTATCAGACACGGAAAACATTAGCTGTAATGCACAGTGAAAACAGAAGTGTGTCGTCTTGCTTTCTGAATGAGTCAGCAGCCTTTAACCTCATTCTTACCTACAGACACAAATAACCCAAGAAATATGTTATGACAAAATGTTTTAGAAACATTTTAGTCCTTAACATTTTTCAGTCCCATTTCACTTTTTTTTTTTCCTTCAACAATTTCGCCTTTCATAAGCAGAAATGAATTAGGAAATCAATTAAGGATTTTAAAAAAATGACACATATTTTCAGCTAAACAAGGTCTCACTGAGGTCACCTGGGCAACAAAATTTTTTAAAACCTATCTAAAACTTGAGAGGGGATGGAGAAAGCCATCACCCTGTCTATCTCAATACACACACGCTGAGTAAATACATTTTCCCAGCACAAGTTCATGCCATTCTTTCTAAACTGCTAATCCAATTTCGTTGTTCTCTCACTGACCCTCGTCTTCTCATTACAGAAACTTCAACATTTACAAAGAAACAATTTTCGGATATAGTTCCAGCTAAACAAGGTCTGACTGAGGCCACTTGGGCAAACAGGAATAAAAATAAACTACCTAAAACTTTAGAGGAGAGGGAATAACAACATTCCTCTTTCTACTTCCTAACTGAGTTACACCAAATGATGTCGAAAATATGTTTTTCAGCATCTCTAAACCCTGCAAGCTTCCTCTTTCTTTTTTAAACTTCGCCATTATGTCTCCGCCGCCACGTTGTTCCATCGCAGTCTCTAAGCTCCAAACACCTGCGTTGCTGGAACGCCTCAAGTCAGCGTCCAGTCAGCCATCTGTGTGTTGACTCTGTTCCAGTCTGCAGGCAGCACCGGTATCTATGTCCTATATGGTTCCACCGGCTGACGGGCTTCGTTTGAGTTTCGGCTTGTCCGGTTCTCACCAAGGCTTCCTTGAACCCATGTCTGACCGAGGTTCGCCTTTTTCTCGACTACCGAGCCCGACATCTTTACTGAGAATGTTGTTTGACGAGAGAGGGTGAGTAAAAAAGAGAGAGAGAAAATTTAGAAAGCCATGAAAAAGTGAAATTCACTAGGATACCAGGTGTTGAAATGAATCACATTCATGGACGCATACAGACGTGACGATTCTGTATCGATGCAGTCTTGGAAAATCGGCTGGTATCAGCTAAATATTAATTGCTTATGATTTAGTTAAAAAGAACTTCCCGGTAGTAACTAAGGCTATGAATAATGCAGGAAAACTGATGGGATGAGTCGTGATGCATCGAGATATGGCATTGAATCGAATCATCGGCATCATAATCGTAATTTAATCGAATCGTGAGACCAGTGTTTCACACCTCTAAAGCTCAGTGTTTGGGAAACACACCGATCCAACTTTTTCAGTTCTGATATTGTCGATACTTGGGCTTCAGGCCTCGTTCACACGGACGTCTGAACCAGGCGTTGTTCTGCGTGTTCGCGGGTTCAGGTGAGCGCTGACCGAACGCCAACCGCTTTTCTGCTCATTGAGAAATCAAAGCGTTTACACGGATCGCTCAGCACGGCGTCAGTTGCTGCGTTGCTCGGTGGCGCTAAATAAACGCTGCATGCAACGCTTGGCGCCAAATCCTGAATACGAGAAACAAATGTTGCGAACGCCAGTGAACGCCAATCATCACTGCTACAAACGCACGTGATATGTGTTTGTATAGTCGCTCATTTCAAATGTCATGTATCTATGCCCATGCCCCAGAGAATTTAGTATTTTTCTATACCTTTGTTTTTATGCTTATTATAGTGTGTGTGTGTGTGTATGTGTGTGTAGAAGTCAGCCATACACACCTTATGTTGTCGTGTTCAAGGCTTCCTGCACTACTCAGATTTATTCATAGTAAACTGGTGTGTAAATGCTGACAGTCTTGAAATCAGTCCATTTCTGACGAAAACTGACTTGCATCTGTAGGATCTTTTTCTTTTTTTAGCTTTATGTAGTACAGAAGTGTTGGAACTGTAGACATCACTAGTAGAAATAGTAAGAACAGCGTCTATTTATTGGCGTTCCGGCACAATAACGCGATGAACACACGCCTCGGAATAAACAACGAAACACTGCAAACGGTATTTGGGAGAATATGGCGCTGGTTATTTGGTCAGCTAAAATATAGCCGCCAGACGCCCGGAAATCCAGACGCTTTTCTGGCTGCTCGCGGGCGCCAGGTGAGCGCCGATCGCTTTTTCTGCTCATTGGGAGCAACGCCCATTATCGGCGTCGCACCGCGCATCTGGATCCAGCGATGGAGTTGCGACGGACTGGATATCCAATCCACGATCGGGATCAGCACGCGCCTACTTTTAAGTGCTGTCTTTTCAAGATGCAAGCTATAACCAAGTTACTGTTTTAATGTAATAGTTAGCTACACTAGACGCTGCAGAGAAAAAGCAGTCAATTCTAATGTCAACTCGCAGTAAGGTTACAATGAGGTAAAGAGCTGATTTATGTCACCCAGACATGATATCACACTCAAAATGGTTGTTTGTGCTCTGTCTTCAATCATAACGACCATATGGGCCAAATGATATAGCTCTTATCTTACCCAGGGGACTCCATCCTCCAATCCCCATCTCACCTCGAACTACCGAGAGCCACCAGCCAATCCGATGTCACTAGTGCTAATTCAACACCAATCAGAAAACACCAGGTAGTCAAAAAATCTGCCTTTACACAGAGAGAGAGAAAAAAATAACAGTACTGTTAGTAGTCGCGTAAGCAAAGTTCAGTCATTATCATTGCCATCGAACACCGAAAGAATCCTTAGTTTTCACCTGTCAGGTTGTCACCGTTCTGGATTCTACTGCAATGTGATGGCGTTTCCTAATAAATAATGCATTTTCATGCAACAACATTATTAACGTCTTGAAGCAACTTCATAAAACACACTTTAAACTGGGTGTGTAATGCAATGATTAGACAAGGAAAAGCGACAAGCACTGCGAGAGTAATAACGTTTAACATTGATGGCGAAGCAGGGTTTAGACCAGCGCGACAATGTAGTCTCTTCGGCCACCACTGCACACACCTGCCAGCACAGCTTGCACGGACAGCCAATTAGCAGCGAGAGATCAGCGGGAGGAAATACCGAATCTGTGCAGCGCGGTGGTCCGCGAGGAGTGGGATTGAGAAACGCTGGCTTAGACCCAGTGTCCGTGTGTGTGTCTTGGCTTAAGCCCATCATTTGTCCTGCTTCTGTGCCTTGAGGGCAGTTTATAACCGGTGCCGTGGTGACATTAAGATTTGATATTTGAATCCCGGCCTAAAAAGAGTCCAAGAAAACAGCATCAGCTTCCACCAAAACTTGCATGATACCACTTTTTTATGTCCGACAATCGATAACTGGATACCTGCCGACACGACATAACCAATATTCCAGTCTTTTAAAACAAAAAATAATGCTTTAAAAATGTCGGAATACATGACTGTGATTATTCTGTTATCCTTAAGGAAATACTTGATAAATAATTGCTTCTTTAACTACAACTACAACAATGTAATAATTACACACCCATATGTATATGCTAAATTATTTGTTATTAAATCTCAAAAATTATTCGTTTAAACACAGTTGTAATTTTATGACGGTCCCTAATCAACACACCACACTACACCCCCAAAAGTAAATTACAGATCAATTTAACAGAAGAACATCTCAAAAATTCGTTATACGCTCTGTTAGACAAGCAAGAGATCGCTTCTCAGCCTTTTGCACTAAAAAATGATCAGGAACAGGACAAGAAGGAAAATAAAAGGTGGAAATTAAACAGTATAATCGTATGATTTGGGTTGTAAAAGTGAAAGTGAATGATTATTTGTTGTTGTGAACACAGCAGAAAGTACTACCTACTTAAATGTGACTCTCAGATGAACCTATCTTTGAAGGAGCAGGGCAGCCACTGCTGTGTGTTTCGGGGACGGTACCTTGCTCATGAGTCTGACAGTGGTAACATTACCGGTTCGAACCTGTAAGTAATCTTTCCTTTACATCACGGGCGAACATCTACGTTACCAAATTGCCCCAGTGTGCTTGGCCGCTGTAAATATATACAAATGAGCGGAATGACAATGTTCAGCTTTATCGGTGCTACTTCCCACGACACCCTACTAAGTTTGCGTGCGTTACAGATCGGCTCCGTAGAGCGGCTCAATGCCACCGATACCCGGTCCAGCTACTTGAGTCGTTATCGGACCGGTATCTCGATGTTATTGGACGCATCTTTATTCCGAATGTCTGCTAAAAGCTGTAAATGTCTGTGCCCAGGGACAAGGGTCCCTTACCATACCTGACCGCACTATGTACAAGGACATGTGCTATGTGTCCAACATGACCCGGGGGCAACCGACTATGTTAAATTCCGTCAGTGGCTCTCATCATACTTACAAAAATGTGACTATGTCAACTATTCAGTGGGGCAGGGTAACGACTAGGAAGTTGCTCCTGTGGTCAAGTGTTAAACCCCAATCGCTTGGCGGTGCAGTTAAAAATTCATCATGGTGAGTCATGCTCTGCATTTACACTGTCAGCCTTATTGGTATTTTACACTTAAGTGACCTTAAATATTGTCTGTGATAAAGCAAATGTTTCAGTGGTAGGGAATAAAGGCTGAAACATACTTGCTGTTAACTACGCATTTATGCATTATTTAACAGTTGCGTACCCAGATCCTACGTTTTTTTGCTGCTTTTTGTGCACGCACTAAAATTAACAGAACGTAGACGGAGATGGTCACCTGTGTAATTTATAGGCAGTGTTGCGAGAGCTGCAATGTCTCTCACTGGCAAAAAAACCAGAGAAAAGAATTCTCCATTTTGCTGATTTAGATTCATTACGGGTCGAACGCACTATCTTCCGCGATTTTTTTCTCTGGTGCCGCTCTCAGTATACGATGAGATTAATGCTTCGACTGAAGACGCTCGCTTAGAATAACAGATGACGATTTTAAGATAAGTTGGTATTCATTCATTCATTAGGTTTGCGCCTCAACACTGACCCTGCGGTATGAGCACACCAGAGATTACAACGTCGTACGACGAAGTATATCGTTCAACGCTAATAACGAATTGTGTACAGATACTTAACACGAGATCACAGCAAGTATATTTCAGCTCAAAATAAGACTCAATTACACGCAAGAACAGCCAGGTTACAGCAACAAGCCAACTCTGCTTACGCCAACACATGTAACAAACGCTTGCACGAATATTAAACAATCCTAAACCTGTCATTATGCTGCTACTGAGAAAGAAGTCTTGAGAATCCAGCACAACACCAAACTGTCTAACCTGTTTGACAGACCACTCTCCACGGGGGCGAAGGACAAGGTTTGAGGGAGAAAAGAAGAAAGAACTCCAGAACGACAAAGGGCGCATATCAAGTCAGGCGACAGACCCCTGCATTACTGAGCTGGCCTGTAATGACCACAAGCTGGAGATTTAGAACAGAGCAGAACAACGTTCTTCTGTTCGTACCTTGCAAACTAGGTAGTCGTAGACGTAGTCATAGGACCCAGACCTTTGAAAATGAGACACAAGTCACCAGGGTGAGCCAGGCTAAGCTACGTGTGGAGGAGAATCCATAAAAGGAAGAAACAATTCAATCAAAGTACAGAGGCTTCCAAAGAACTACAAAAAGGAATAGTGCTATTGTGTTGAAGTAGGCAGAAGAGAGCATATGGAGAGGATGAAGGAGATGAGAACCTTCTTCATGGGTTGCGGGAAGGTCCCTCTCTTCTTTGAACTCTTCTTTCAGATCGTCCTCCGATCCTACTTTCCCTGTAGAGGACAGGAAGGAGAAAGGGGACGATCAGGTCATGGCAGGCAACTGCAGCAAACAAGGAATGATTTCTCAAAGTTATTACAGTTTACCTTCTTTTACATCCTGTATGATTTCTTCAGGTAAGACGAAAGTCTTCTCTGGGTTAGGAAAGGGTAGAATCTCAGACTCATGCTGTAAGAAATGGGAGAAATGCTGGTTCAAGCTTCAGATAATTTCCAAACAAAATGACATCAAATATGTGAGTGACGAAGTCATTATACTTAACGGATATGGCGATTATTGTAATGACCACAACACTGAAAGGCAAAAAGACTTAAACGCGCATCTTAAACGTTTTTTATGATACATTAAGTATAAAAAACTAACTATAGATCGAGATCTATTCCTGATCCGATACGGATATCGGTTTGATACTGACTCCAATAGCTGGATCTGGCCTAAGAAAAACAATTCCATGAAAATTCTTGAAAACTGACTACTACTTAGAAAACCTGTGAAAAGTCCCATATTATTAAAAAAACCCAACCTTTTCTGTTCTTTGGACATCCATTTAGGTCTGTACTGCCTCTACATTCACTAAGTTTGATAAAAAAAAATTTATGAATGTCAGAAATCATGAGCTTAAACGAGCCATTTAGATTTCTCCTCTACTTCTACGTCACATTAGGGGACATCTGAATAACTCCACCTCCTATCTGAGAAGCCCGCCATCAGTAGAATCATAGCCTGATCTCAATATATTTTCACTAGCTTAGGAATCGCAATGAAGAAGCTCATCATGAGTGTTAGGTTGAACATGCACGGTTGTATGGATGGTCTGTTAGCAGCAGTCAGGTTATTATTTTTACGGAATCCGTTGTCTACACACTACACCCCATGTTTCCGAGTGACATGGCAGCAGCAGCTCATTTGCATTTAGAAATACTAATGAGAAACAGCCTGTTCTAAAAGGGACTGAAATGAGGAGTAAAAAGCAGGTGAAAATGTCCAATCTGAGATGTTTACAGTAAACTACTTCAGAGACATGTTTCGGAGCCAATAGACCTACTTTTAACTTGTTGACAAAATGTAGAATATGGGACCTTTAAAATCTAAAACCTGAAAATCTTACACCAAACACTGACTTCCCAGAGCCTTAGTCTGGGTTTAGGCATGATGCTTGTAGAACTACAAGCATACCAGTCCCAAATGTTTCCACAGTACCTCAACTAACCATCGCTTATCTCTGAAAGTGTCTTCTTTTGTCTAAGATTACACTAATCTGATGCTGATATGACATTGACCAGACAGAAGGATCATGAGCTGACTTGTTCCATTAAAATACTTGATTACTGACTACTGTCTGAAATGTGATTGATCAGGATCCTTTGCATGGTTTGAATCAGCCAATTGATGGCCAATTTGCTGCTGCACTAAATATGAGATTTTTAACAAGTTGCTGGTACATGAATCGTTAGGCAAGCATGATGCCACCACGGGTGCACCGACACCAGTATCAGCCATACCATTAAATACTCAGATTCTGGAAATAAAATTGCCGATAACACTAATGGTATTAAATAAACCTGCGTAGGCGGCGGATGTAAATTGTTGTCCTACCTGACATCAATGTCTAGGGGAAGATAATAAGCCAGAAACTTAGGTTCAGAGGTTCTGCCCACAAGCTCGTATGAAATACAGGACTCAAGATGACGACTCAAATGTTTGCCATAATGATTTATTTTTATTTTTTTTAATTCAGTTGCTAATGGGGACCGTCTCCCTCAATCCAAGGAAAATTTATATTTAAAAAGCAAAAAAACTATATATATAATATATATAATACTCAAGACTATATCGTTTGCAAAAAAGTGGGATCGGTGCATCCCTTGATGTCACCTGCCATATGAATGGATGATCCCAGTCTTTTTCACAGAGTGATATGCAGCTTATTAAAGAAACATTGCATCAGATCAGTACTCAGTATTGGTACCCAAAGCCCAGTAGGGGTGCAACGATTATTCGACATTGTCGACAAAAAGTCGACAATATAAATAGTCGCTGACGAATTTGATTGTCGATAATTGTCGCCAGACGTATTTTTAAACGGAGGAATCGTTTCTACTCAGCAATACTACCGTCAATAGTGCACCAATACACCAGCTGTATCAGCTTTGGGAGGGTCTCAGAGAGATGGGTTAAACTGTTCCTAGTCATCATTTTTCATTATATTTCAGCATCGTGCCTCCACCAGTGTTGCATGTCATACATGGTTCCCAGATGGATCCCGGTAGATGACTTGCAGAGACCTGTTCCGATAAAATTAATGAACTTATCATTTAAATCAAGACTCTGCAATAAGATGAGAAGCTATTAGCACCACTGCATTTGTGGAACACATCTAGTAATGGCAAGGGAACGTAAATTATTCACTTGCATTACATTAATGCATTCGATCTGGCCTTGACACTAATCAACTGGAAGGTGTTGAGACAGAATTTGTAGGCAGACACATGATCGAGAGCAAAGAACATAGACGTTATATTATTGTTGATAAATAAGACTTTTCCGAACGTGAATTCATATATATGGGTCACGGAGACCAGAGCCTATCCCGGGAACTACGGGTGCAAGGCGGGGACCAACGCTGGGCAGGCGCCAACACACCGCACAATCACACTCTCATTCACACGTCACTCGGGCCAATTTAGATTCGCCAATTAACCAAAGTGCATGCTTTTGGACTATGGTAGGAAACTCAGGCAAACACGATATGCAAAATTCACACAGAAAGTTAAAAAGTACAGCCAGATCAAAACCCAGACCTTTCAGAGGTGGGTAAAGGCTAACCACTGTGCCACCCTGAAAGAAAATGAGTAGGTTTGAGAACATCTAAAGATTATGATGGTTACTGCAGCAATAGGAAACAACAGAAGGGTATGAAAAAGGGACAAAAGCATCGATGCTATGAGGATTGCTATCAAATGTAGTAGAACCAGGACTAAGGTAAAGCAAAAAAGAAACATAGGTAAATATGCTTTTAAGACCTATTGACTCGAAGGGTAGAATAACTGAATATTGCCAACATTGGTAAACATTTACATTTAAGACATCTAATACATACTCGACAGTGCATAAGGAAAGGGCTCATTAGATGTCCGCAGGCCTAAGGATCAATGTGTGTAAGCCTATGAGTTTCCTCATGCATTATTAGTATAAACTAGGATAAACGGCGATCACACAAGCGAAGTGACGGACTTTTCCAGCAGTGATGCGCAGCTACGGCTTTTGAACGCCCACAATATATGGAAATTCACAGCGAATGGTGTTAGTCTCGCGGATCAGAAGGTCGCCAGGTTCACCCGGTAGTTACCACTGAGGTACTCGTGAGCAAGGTACCGCCGTCTTCGGCGCTTTGTTAGCTGCCCACTGCTCCTTCACGGATGGGTTAAATGTAGATTAAGTAAGTACTGTGTGCTGTGTTCACAATGACAACTAATCACTCACTTTCACTTTTTTTTCCCACTTTCACAAGGCTTCGAAACAATCTGACACCTATACCTCCACAGTTCTGCTAACGGTTAACATTTGATGATGGCGATCAACTCTCTGTTTCGTTTTTAAAAGTGCTTCGGGAGCTCGATGCCACATTCGAGCGTCACATCCCTACGTACCGGAATAAACGCTAAAAATCTCAATAAACGGCTGTACTATGAGTAGAATTCTGGTTGTTGTTATTTATCAGCTAAAATATGAGTGGAGTCTCTAATAAAGGGAAGATTTAACTGAATCAGCACTGTTATGGTACGGCGTTTGTAGCACGTCACATCGCATTTAAATATTTATGCGTTTACGATTACGCCTTGTGCAGTACAGAATATCTCTGTTAAAATATCTATAGGAGCATGTCGCATAGAAAAGAATTAAAACTAAGCTTTGATTTAGAAACATTGCTCGATTTACGGCATTCAAAATTATTTGAGTTATTCAAATAATCCTTTCAGCCCTAGAAATAGAAAAGGCAAAGAACCTACTGGATGTTAGAGCTAAAATAACATTAATGTACCGAAACCGTACTGATACCGTGGGCACACTGTGCTATTGCATCCCTAGATAAATATATTAAAATATACACACGCAAACCTTGTCTATAATTTGAGGGTTTTATTGTGCATTTAGATTTTTTTTATTAATTTATTAACTCCTTAATTCTATTATTTACATAATAATAATAATAATAATAATAATAATAATAATAATAATAATAATAATATTATGAAATAATAATAATAATAATAAAGTTAAGTTAATTTTATTAATTTATTATTTTTATTAAAAACTAGACGTGCAGCCCTTGTTGGTTTATCGGTGTCCACCGCGCTCTGCGTGCAGGGGAGACGCGGGCTTGGTTTAATTTCTGTATCAAATTGTACTCTACAACGGGGATGGAAGGCCCACACGGTAAGACAGTAACGTATCCCAGGGCGAACGCATCTTACCGACGGGTTTGTGACCCAGCATGGCGTGAAAGAGACACACTTCCACCTCCTGACTCCATACCACCGACTCGTCCGCGGTACAAATGCCCGAATCTGCCTGTTTTTCATCGGCGGCGACAGCTTCGGCTTCTCCCATGTTGTGAGTTGTTTTGGGCTCCGGGAAGCTCTTCTTCTGCAGCTGTGAGTAGTGGCCGCCTGCAGACCGAATGGTGAATATCGCCCCCTGTTGGTCAGTTAGGAAATCACGCAGAATTTTGAGCGTCTTGATGAAAGAGTGATGCTGCGGAATTTAACATCCATCTGATACAGAGCCCATAAATGTTCAACCCCAGGCCAGATCCAAATGGATCCCTCATTTTTATAACACTTCCTTCAACTTAACCCTCAGCCTAAGCAATTTTCATTTAGAACATTCTCAATTCAGATAATTTTACAGCCAAATTCTGGCAAAATCTTGATATCACAATTTTTTATGATTAAATGTACGTGCTTTTCAACACATATTCCTAATCTAAGAAATGCTACTTAAAAGATATAAGTATAGAAACAGAACGTATTTGTGTCGACAGAGTTTTGTCCACATAAGTACTGTAAACATGATGGAAGTTATTTAATGGCTAACACCCCTAATTTATATATACGTGTTCCAAGCGTATAAACTCTTGGGGCTGGTTTCCTGAACGTGGATTAAGCCTAGTCTTGGACTAAATTGCAGATACAATGGAGAATCACCACTGAAATTTGAGGACAGTCTAGGCTTAGGCTTACTCATTGTCTGGGAAATTGGTGTCCTAAAGTTAGGCAATGAAACCAATACTCTGAGTTTTAGCCGCAAACACAATAACACAGTGAAAACAGTTATTGTAACACAATGAAAACAGACCAGATTCAGACGGTGTGTGTCAAATTTGTGTACATCAAATGGTTACATTAAAACAGATTTAAAGTAGGTTTTGACTGTAATGTCCGTCCAAAGGGATTTATGGGTTCAATTATTGTTTTGTATAATTTTGTTACTAGTTTGTAACTACAAGTAATACAAAATTATTTTTGCTGCCTAATTACACGGCGGAAGAAAGGCGACACCATTTGGTGGAGCACACCTGATGGCGCACTTCTGTCATGAAAAAATTCAAACTAACAAAACCATTGAATAAATGTTTGTTTCACCTTTTTATCAAGCATGCAGTGATTTATGAGAGACAATGAAAGTATCACTTTCAGATGTAATATCATCTGTATATGTTTATAAATTAGTTTTCATAGTCATTAGAAGTCAAAATTGAAGTCAAAACTGAATAGAAATCACATAGCCCTATGTCTATTTAATTATTTCATGTTAATGATTATTATTTCCAGTTTCAATACTATTAAATGGGTTATTCTGTTTTGTAATTCACAGAAAAAAAGAACACTTAAGAAAAAACGTTTATTAAATGTAAAATTTCTGCACATTCACCTGGGAAAAATAGGTCTTTAAATTGCTTATATTAAAGAGTGTGTAAAACCTTAAGTGCTATTAACTCCACCACATTGACCATCAATGAATAACACAAACCAGACCCAAGAAAAAAAACAAGACCCTTAAAAACATTGTGGCACACCTGAGTATTGACACAGTCCAGCTTTAACCAAGTAATGCTTTTTTTAATGCCCAATTTTCTCATCTTAAAAATGCACATTCTTCAAGCCATGGATAATGTCCGCGACTGTGAGGTCTCGCTGCTTCTGATCCACCGGCCCGTGCATGTGTGAGCAGTGCAACTCTGTGGACGCCGTCTCTGTGAAGGAGGATTTGGAGAAGAGCACACTGTCCTCGCTGACCTGAACGCCGTGGGCCTGGCAGAGCCGAGCGGTTGGGGCCGGCTCCAGGTGGAGGAGCTGGGCTAGTTTTTGAATGGGGAAGCGGCAGTTGCGGCTGCTGTGGCCGTGGCTGTAGAGGAGAAGCAGGTGGGTCCTGCAGGGCAGCAGATGGCGGTGGAGAGCGCAGACCTGCAGGAAGTCCAGCCTCTTCACCAGTCGCAGCAGACGCACCGGGTTGCGCTCCGCATAGGCACAGTTCACCTCCCGGGCCAAGAGCACCGCCACAGACCGACGCACCCTCTCAGGCAGCTCCAGGGCGTGCTGTATCACCCGGGCCGAACCTGCAAACCCACGAATAAGCAGTAAATTTGGCAACATGCATGAGCGTTGGTTTAAAATGACAAAAAGGTTTTAGAGGACTGTATTAGTTAATGGCTAGCAAGAAACTGTGATCATCAGGAAAAAATATCACAGTATTAATGACTTTAGTAATCACATCTACTGATTATCTCTTCGATAAATCAAGCAATCGAACCAGAAATAGTTACCATTTTTATTTTTTATAGTTATTATTATCAATAACTAACTATCAATAATTTATATGCAAAGTAACTAGCAGTAACACTCAATAGTTACTGAGAAAGAATTGTGACTTATTTCCTTATTATAGAAAACCAAACATTTTTATTATATAAATTGTACATGACAAAATTCTCTCCAAACCAACCACATTAAATGCCACATTTTATAGAATTTCTTAACAAGGCATTACGTATGTGTTACATATTGTACATATCACATATTGTTTGGACTTATGCAATCTAAGCTTGCTGGCTTTACAAAAATTGGTACGGTCTGAACTTTGCATTGGGATGTCTGAGAAATAATACAGGGGATGGAAGGTAAAGACGTCTACCCACCCAGGTTGTACAGCAGGTTGAGGGCCTGAAACTCCTCCTGATTCTGGTGCTGCTGCTGTCCTTCACGATAACATTCAAGCAGCCAGCTGAGACACTCCTGCAGGTGGGTTTCGTTAATACGTGGGTCGAAGCAGCGCAGAGGCTGGCCACACAAGCGATACTCGGCGTACAGCAAGAAGCGCACGGTTTTCTCTAGCACGGCCACACAAACCGGCCCAGACACACGCTGAATGATCATGTCCTGCCTCACACTGCGCAGCCGGTCAAACACAAAGCTGTACACCTGTAGAGATAAAACATATATATTCAGGAAACTGGGAACGAAGCGGTTACCAGGTTCATTAGGCAAATTTAGCAGGAGTCTCTCAAAAGCAAGTGAGGCATGTAACATGGATTTGTCTGCAGTGGTTTAACTAAAATTAATTGTTAGTTACCATAAGAATCCAAAGAGGGTCGAAAAATTCATTATTCGGTCCCTGAGCAAGGCCTTTTAATTTGCCCCAGAGACTGTAATTAGAATAAATGCCGCTCTGGATAAGAGAATTCTGTGAATATCAATATAAATCTGTATGGACACAACAATGGTCTACTGTGGTGATGAAAGATGAACTGACTCTTTAGATCCTGATGTGATGCAAGTGGATGAAGACGCTCACCTCGGTCCAGGGCTGAAGCGTAGTGGAGGCTGCTATATCATCCACCAAATAGCACACGGTCTTCAGCAGCACGTCCGGAGGACGCAGGTCGCTGGCTCGAGTGGAGTCTTTCCCGGCCGCGGGTCTGCTATATTCTTTAACCGCACGAGACACGTCAGCCCGGGGTACTCGGTCCCGCTCCGTCCCGGGCAGCATTTCAAAGCGGTGCAGTCGGTTCTGCACCTCCCGCTGTCGGACTTCGTAAGCGGGACACATGGTGGTGCAGGTGCCGTGGGGAACAAGGTCGCCCGCTTTACCTTCATCCTCACTCTGCTCCTTCTTCCTCCACCTTCCTCCATCCCGCTTGGAGTGAGGCCTCCTATGCCTATGCAAAATAAATAAATAATAAATAAATCAGTTTCTTCATAGTAAGTGATTTAAGACTAACACTATTATTAAGGACTGCAACTGGATGACGACGCTTATATTGTTTTGTTTTTGAAATTGTTTTAAAAGTATTATTATAACTGCAACTACACACCTATTTATAATATTTACATTTTCATTTTTAGGGTTATATAATACAAGTGTATATCTATGATTTTATTATTGCTTATTGGTTAAGAAATTAATTTAAGATTACAATTATAATGACTAACAATATGAGTTTTTTATGTCAAATGATTAAACTTTTATATTATAATGACAAGGCTGTTATTGTTTTCATAGAATTATTTAGGAACAACATAATCGCAATTGTCTTGATATTTTTGTTTGTTGGTTTGTTTTTTGATATAACCATTGCAATAACCAAGTAACTTTCTTGTAACACATTTAAAGGTAATTTTAAATAACATGAATATTTAATAAGTTATGAATATTTAATAGTTAAAAGTAATGTATAATTGCAACACAAATGTTAAACAGACTAACATAGAAAATTAGTAAATAAGTTGCAAAACATAAACTGCAGCAAATATGGTCTCCAGTATACGGCAAGGCCCTGTCCACACGGGTGCTCAAATCTTGAATAAACGAACGCGCTCTGAACGCCCTATGCGTTTTTGTAGCGTTTTGAAGCTGCACTTCATTGACTTCAGTGAGGTGTTACATTGGCATTTGTTTGATTCTGTTTAACGCCAACCCAATGTGTAATTTTGTGTGTTTACCTGTGGGGGTAGTTACCAGGCTGTGGGCGATACCACAAGATTTGGTGTTGATTCGATACCAAGGGCCAGTGCCCAATACCAATATTGATACTTTTCAATAATTAAGGCAGATGCATCATCAGATTGCTAAATCTGAATTAACTTTCATTACCTTTAAGTGTTTTTGTGATTTTTTTAATTAATAAGTTAAAACCCAGCACAGAATTTGGGCAAAGTTTATAAGTAAATAAATACTTTATTATGAAACAACACAAGTTTTTGTTAAATAAAGTGCACAAAATTATTACTCGCCATTGATTCACATTCGACTTGAAAATAAAGCCACACGGCCTCTTTCTCTCTGCCATAATTTCTTATGCTCCGTATTGTGTGTGCTTGTCTGAGCCTGCTTGCCTGCCTGAGTCATGTGCTGGTACAACATCAAAAGTGGGATAGAAGAAGAGGCGCAAAGCCCTTTCTGCGCTGTGACAGCCCAGAGCAGCACTTGGGAGGCGCAGCGCTTATACAGACCGACGCAGTGCATACTAGGGGTGTCGAAATTAATCACATAATCGATGCAGCGCGATGCAGATGTGGACGATTCTGCATCGATGCAATGGCAGTTCTTAATCAATTTTAACCGAGGTTTTCAACCGGCGATTCTAGCGGTCTACGGCGGCATTGCAGGTGGTCTGTGACACCCCGTCCCCCTTTACTGCTGAACTCACTTTATAAAAATTATTCCCTTTTTTTTTTTTCCCAAAACATTTCCAACTGATTTGGGCATATTTTGAACACTGAATGTATATATCACTGGTTACCTTCTAACTGACTGTATCTGCACAAATTATTGAAAAGTATTGCACAGACTCTAGTTCTGCCCTGCTCTTATAATATCTGCACAAACTTCAATGTTAGTCAGACTCAGATACTGTTTTATTAATAGACTGGATATAGAATTTTTCATATTGAAACTGTTTCTAACCTCTTGCACATACAGTGTAAAAGTCAATTTGTAGGTTAATACTGCACCTAAATTCTCTCTTTTTACTTCTATTTCTAGTACAAGTTTAAAGTTTATATTTAATACTCCATTTCTAGTTTAATATGTATATTTTGTATTCTGTTTATGTACTTTTTGTTCTATATGCCCTGTTTGTTCTTTCTTCCCTGTTTCTTGTTGCACTGTGTAAACTGGAGCCACGTCGTCTCGTCTTTCTGTAGATCTGTACAGTATATAGCAGAGATGACAAAGTTTACTTTGACTTTGATCTTTATGAATAATGAATTTAATGCAAATATCTAAAAGGTAATACAAAAAATACTCCCTCCAACACTTAGTCTGAGTGGTGGTCCCTGGGACAGAACCAGTTGTATCATTATGACATTGCTTGGTAATTTTCTAACTGTGGCATAAAAATTCAGTAGCAACTATAGCTGCCCAATCTGTGATCCATGCCCAATCTGCGTGCAATGTGAAGTAATTTAGAAAAATTGATTGCATGCATCGAGATATCGAATCGAAGACGTGATAACTGTAATCGAATCGAATTGTGAGACCAGTGAAGGTTCACACCTCTAGTGCATACAGGAGAGACACTGAAACTAAAGTATCCATCTCATAACACTGGTATTGATCAAAATCGTTATAATCGATATCATCGATACTTGGATCGATCCGTCCACCACTACAGCACAGTTGCTTTGGGGCAAAGAAGTCACACGGAATGGGAGTATAACTTTGATGGTTTAAAAAAAAACTTGTACATGTATTTAAAGTTATGAGTATCAAATAAACAAGTCTTGTGGCACATGAAGGACCGTCTTTGTGCTGCACAGTTAGTTCTACACAGGGGTGGAAGTAACGAATTACAAATACTCACGTTACTGTAATTAAGTAGATTTTTGGGGTACTTGTACTTTTATGAGTAGTTTTTCAAGTGTGTAATTTTACTTGTACTTGAGTACAATTTACACCATGTAATCTACTTCGCTTCTTATCAAATCAAAAGTCGCTACTGAGTACGCCCACAATTTAAGTTAATATTCAAACCTTTCATCTGCATCTTTGCAGCCAATAAGGCTGTGCAATCACGACCGCGCCAATTAATCTATGACGTAAACAAAGAATAAACTCTGCTGCAGCAGCAGGCACAGGTGTCTGGAGGTACTACACAGTGGAGTACAAACTAATTTATAGACTGAAGATTTGGAGACAAAGAAGCCAAAATGGAGCCAAATGAAGCCGGATAGACTCTGTTAATTTAGAAAACCAGCTCTTGTTGAAACTGAACAAAAGGTTCAGAAAGTGAAATGTGACAGAAATGCTATTATGTCTAAGAGTTTAAGTCACTTACCTGCCTGTTGTTCGCAGTGTATTGGGAAAAGTTTAAACTGTTCTATGCATGTTCAAAAACGTTGTCATTGTTTTAACAAACAAAATTCCTGCCTTATATCTGCATTTATTTACAAAACAAATTGCCTTTCTACACCTTGTTCATCTGAGAAATGTGCTTTGAACGCAGATATTTTATACTGGTGAATCGAATCGAATGCCTGCTATTGACGACGCAATAAAACATCCATCGGTTAAAAAGTAATTAATACTCTGAGTAGTTTTTGAGAAGAGTACTTTGTACTTTCACTCAAGTATTTTTTTAACACCAGTACTTTTACTTGTAATTGAGTACATTTTAACCAATGTAACAGTACTTGTACTCGAGTACAAATTTTCAGTACTCTTTCCACCTCTGGTTCCACATCACCCACCGAAGCGTATAATAGGAATATTAAACTAACTTAACGGAATCAAGGGATATATTCGGTCCTCCAGGGTGTCAGCTGAACGCCATGTAAACGGAATAGTTACGTTTTCTTTGCGTTCGTCTGGATTTCGACAGAAATTGGAGCAAGGAAAACGTTTATTTGACGCTACCCGTACCCAGGTCACCAACGTCCGTGTGGACGCTCCGATTCACTCCAATGAGCAGAAAAACGGTGCGCGTTCGGTCCGCGCTCACCTGACGGACGCCACGAACGCCAGAAAAAAACGCTGATTCGGACGTCCGTGTGGACTTGGCCTAAGTAAATGGACTGTGTGGCCGTAAATAAAAACGTGTTGAGTCCAATGAGCGGTTTTGCAAAAGAGAAATTCGGTATTAAGTGCAGCTACACTCCATCATCTGCTGTTCATGTTGTGGTGGCCAGCTAGCGGTCGCCATCAGCCTTCTACCAATATCACAAGGACTATAAAATAACAGGCTTGCAGTCTTTAAAATTAAAAAGTATTCGCACTTGTTTTGACTGAAGTAAATAAAGTCAAACAATGGCACTCACGCGCGGCCTGCCGGATTCCCACTCATGAGGCAGCTCAAAACAAAACCTCACTTCCGGCAGCGTCATATCCGGTTAATCCGGGGCGGGGAAAAGCCTGACCAGCGACAAGCTCTCATAGTGTAGATACAATTAAAGAACCAGTCCGTATGAAAATACCATCACGATAATATCTATATTTTATTTTAGAGTCATTGACACCAGGCATTACATTTGTATATTCACAACGTATTTAACAAAAAATATCAGACATTGAACTAGTCCTTCAAGCAACAATCTATTTTATCAGATTTACTTCTTTTACCATTTTAGATCACTGTCTATAGTATTTCTGAATGAAGGAAATTCACTTCTCATTAAAATGTCCAGAAACTTAGGCTAAATCATCAACGATGACTGCAAAAATGTCTGAAGGCGACAACAGAGTGGTATGCCTTAACCACTTTTTAACTACGCATTTACATGAACACAGGAATACATAAACGGCATCAGACTGAAAAGAGACTTTGCACTGCACTAAGTCCAATCTGATCCTCTTCCAATGACTGCTGGGCCAGCACCTTGTCATGGCTCACCAAGGAGGAGAGCTCCAACAGGTCCGAGGACGTACTGAAAAAGACATCATGCAATAACAAAAGCACCAAGTTGAAGTTTGTTAATCAAAGCAATTGAAGGCATTAAAGAAAGTATTGAACGCCCACAGTTCATCTCTGAGCAGTTTTAATGTAACTGCCATTGTCACTGCATTTTAAACTGTAGTTAAATCTTATTCTTTCAAGTTGCACACTTGTTTAAAACTTGGGTCACATTGTTTTCCTCGTAGTTTGATGTTTACAGATGCAATCACAGATCAAAACATTTTAAAATTTTCTGTTATCTTCATTAATTACCAATGTTTCATTTAAGATGGCAGAATAAAGAGTTAGCTTTCACCGTCTATAATACAATAACTTTGTTTCACTTGAAGTGTGGCTGTGTTGCCCAAACCTGATGAGCTGTTGGGCGATGTCCTGCCCTGTGGCTTTGATCTCTTTAAGAGATGCTGTGGCACTCTCGTCGTCACCAGATGAGTCTCTGAGGTAGTGCTGTAAGGCACGTTCACTCTGATTCAGACACGCCACGGCTTCACCTGAGACAAAGGAAAGCACCATTTATAAGTTAAGGTGGAGCTAAAGATGTTGAAATATATCAATTTGTTGTTTTACAACGTGCTCCACAAGATAAAAAGACTCAGGCTAACCCAAAAACTTTCCTCTGTCCTCTTCCACATGCAGGTTCTTCACTGGTAACTCGTGCCGGGTTGTGTCCACAGCTGTGGCAAACAACTTGTAATCCTCTGTGAACTGTTTTGCTGTTTCAGCTACTGGAGTTAGTGCTGCAGTCTGTGCATTGTAACACAGTCCAAAAAATAATTAATTAATGAAAAGATTGTTTATTTTTGATTACTATTCACACAGTCTGTAGTAAATATCAGTAAAGAATAAGGGGTTTTTCCACATTTATTGAAAGTGTTTTTCATTTTCGATCACAAAAGTAATGAACAATTAATTTACTCTGATCTAAATGACAAAGAGAGGCTCAAAGAGAGAGTATTCAGTTATGAGTGTAACTGCAAGACCAGATTATTGAAAGCTTCATGATGAATTAAGCAATATGAACAAGCAGCGATGAAACAAAAACCTAACCTGCAGGTCGAGTAAATCGTGGAATTGTTTCTGCTTCTCGAGAAGGAGATACTGTCGCTTTTTACTTTTGACTTCAGAACGCAGTTTCTCCGCCTCATCCGTCATGGTGAGAAGATTTCTCTGTGCCTCTTCCTTAAGTTTGTGAGTGTTATGTTCAGTCTGCATAAAACACAAACACTGCATTGTTGGAAAGTCACAGGCTAATTGTCACAATCTACACACTACAGTATTGCACCTGCAAACATGTAAGATTAGTCTCTATAATTGTAAAAATAAAGCAGTCTAAAAAGTGAGCAGGAGTCCTAAATTATGAACTATTTAATAACTAATCTGTGAACAGCTATTTGTTTATCCGTCTTATCTGGGCTCTAACCATGTGATTTATTAGGACAAACAAGGGAAAAATGACACCTCACAGGCCCAAATAAACCTAAAGCAAAAAATAACCAAGGCTAAGGAGTCACTAAAGATTACTAAAAGTTGTCCATAGTCATGTCATTTCATGTTATTTAAATTGGTGTCATTTGATGTTACACAAATTATTAGTAAATTTCATGCAGGCCGTGCCTTGTCATCACAAAAACTGAAGTAATTGCATAGAATGTATGAATGACATTTTTAGCGATGTTAAACGCTGTTTGTGAATGTGCACAGAAGTCCAACGTTAACGGCAAGGCAGTGCCATTCCTTGCCTTCACAAAAACACACGCGCTAGTATTTATCACGCACGACTCTCAGGGAAGTCATTCAGTCAAGTTTTCCCATTTATTACAAACAAAACTCATTTTTAGCTGATAACAAAAACAACCAGTGTTCTACTCACAGTACAGCCATTTACATATTTTCAGTGATTATTCCAATGTGTGTCCACCGCATTATGACGGGACTCTCATGTGAAATGCCATCTTGCACAAAAATTTACTTCTCTCCCAGAAATGAGTCAAAAATGAGTTACAGGCCAAAATGAGTCCAAATTGGCTAAATACTCGATTGGCTTTTCAATTAATCTGATTTTTTTTTTTTCAATTTAAAATGTTAGACCGTAAAAATAAATTCAGAAAAATGGAAACAGACAGTTTGGTGTATTAAAAATGCTGGAAATGAAACAGGTTTTTTCTTTTTTATCTGATTAATAAATAACCGGCAGATTAATCGATTAACAAAATAGTTGTTAGTTCCAGCCCTACTAAAATAGCTATGAATAATTCAAAGGTAACATTATCACCAGTCTGGGACTAAAAAAAACAACGTTTTGGGATGTCTCTTGTGCAGTTTTCTACATTTAAAACTGTTCCAACATATTGGAACATTTAGGCAAAAAATTATACAAAACTGTACAAATCGGAAAACAAATCAAGCATTAAGATTTGCTTCTGTTGTTTGAGAGATTCTACCTTAGCAGTGAGAAATGCCAGCAAGAACGTCTCCAACTCCAGATTCTTTTTCTGGACTTTAGGGTCCACTGTGAAACTCTGTGACATCTTATTTTCTAGAGAAAAAAAAAATATGTAAATGTATTTAAGTTGAAATGTAATTTCAGTGGGAATGTAGATTCCATAACTTGTTCTGTGTTATGCAAATATGTACCTTTAATAACGGATAAATCAAAATCTGGGCACAAACTGTGGCCGTCCAACACCGTCGACTGCAAGACGTTTCTACCAACACTTGATGTGTCCAAAATGCTGGCCATAACTACTGATAAGAGTTTTGTAGTGATCAATGTTCATGAAAAAGAGAAGGTAGAGATACGAATAACTTCATCCTTCAGCCAACCAACATTAGCCCAAAGACGCAAATAAAGGTACATCAAACATAAGTACGCAATAAAACAAACTTGACTATTTAGACTGCATATACTTACATGTGGCATCCTGACCAGTTTGTTGATCTTGACGGTATGATGAGCGTCTTGGTGGAGTACCAACTTTGGGTTTTGGGGCATTTGCCACTTTGGGCAAAAGAGGTTTGGGTGGCATCAACTCCGACTCATTCTGTGTGGGACAGTTGCTCATGTAATCAGAAGACATTTCAGATAATCCCAAGATAAGCAAGTATTTTACTACCCAAACAATATTTTTCTGATTTTACCAGGAAAAATCCACAAAATATTTATTGTGATAAGTTCTTTGAAACAAAGGGCGTTGACAGCATTAGAGTTGCGCCATTTAGTGGACAACAGAGCTGTACTATTCGGTTCCTTTTTAGGATTCGGCTCCCTCTGAGTCACTCACTAAACTGATCTGTGTGTGCGAGTTACTCGAATGAGCATTGCTAAATCGCCAGCTGAATCATCTGTTTTTTTCACAGAAGAAAGTATACGTGGCTTGTGATGAGAATAAACGCACTTCCAAATAAATCGGCTGTATGTTTCCGGCTCTAGAGGAAGTTATTCAACAGATTCACTCATGAATGTATGTGCTTCGCACCACGCTACTGATTCGACTGACACCACTCCCGTAGTCTATAAAGAGGATTCAACTCTGCAGGAAGTTCTTAATATCCCTCAGTTGAGTGTGATGGTGCAAATGAACTGTAAGTTATGACATTTTTAGCAGCTATACCTGATCTTGATATTGATCTTGTAATGAGTTTGAAATGATTATAAGAGGTAGGTACGTGATGGGGTTTATATTTTAGTCATGGTGTCGTTAGGATTTGATGGATCCGGGTGAGTCATGAATCGCTCTAGTGCACAACTTACGCAACTACAAAATTCATAACATTAACAGATCCATCTACAGAGTTTCTTATTTATTTATCGTTAATGGGCAGTAATAGAACGGACACTGGTATACAAGGAATTGGCTACAATCGATGGTTCGTATCGAAACACTGATTTATCAATCGGGCTTCAACTAATTACGGACTTCAAGATATCCTCCAGAACAGAGATTTCAAACATACATGAGGCATCCATCCTTACCTTCGCCATAGGCTTCTTTTCAGTCTGCATATAACGGGACTTCACGATTGTTACAGAGGCTGAAAAAGAGACCACTTAATCACAACACGACACGACCGAAGAAAATAAAGACAATGAGTGGAATATTAGTTTTAATGAAGTTACGTTTGGTCTTCCGTTTCGCTCCGCTGTTTGTACCGCTGGAGTCATTTGCGGACGCTGAACTGAAACAGAAGAACAGCTCCGTTAAGTTGAATCTCACGCATTTAACGTACTTCTAAACACAATTCTGACTAAAGTCCATTCTCTCCTTACTTGGTGCAGGCGTCTGAAGATGGTTTTTGCACTTTCCCAACAGTTGTGATCTTCTTGGATGCCATTTTTTCAGTTTCGCGGCTTCTTTCCATCCAGGATCTTCTTCGCCTTGCTGGGCGGCGGTTACTACAGCGAGTGCCGGCGCCATCTGGCGACTCTAATTAGTTTTGAATCAGTGCTTCGAGATCTGCGAGGTTTGGTCGATCGTTCCTCACTTACTGAATCAATCAGCCCACAGAGAGGTCTGTACATGGACTTTCCCACTTTAGTGCACTATTCTACAGATTGATTAAACTCACCATCAGCTCATCTCTTTTATTAGACCGGCCAGTTTCTTGAGGTCAGTGATGTTACAGATTCAGTTATTGTTTTAATTGCATTAATTGATGTCTAACTGATTCACGATTCAAGATTCAAGATTCTTTATTTGTCACGTGCAAATTATACAGGTACAACATGCAGTGAAATGTATCCTGATCCGCTCTTTTAACTGTGCAATTACACAAATTAGAAAAATAACAAAAGAGATACAAATACAAACTTAAATAAGGAGGTCAGGGAATAAGACAAAAAAATAAAACTATCTCTTATTTACAAAAGGTACATAAAGTTACATATGTGCACGGAGTGCAATTGTAATTTTCACGTAAGACTCAAGCTGGGTACAGGTGTATCTGCATGTATATACTAAATAAAAATGTGTATTGATGTTAGGTTATCCTGAGTTTAGAAAATTATTCTAAGACAGATGACAGGTGCAATGAGATGCTTTTTAAAGTGCTGAGTGCAACTGCAGCATTGTACGTAGCAGACAGAGTAGAAGCATGTGATATTTGGACAGTCTTTGTCTTTGTGTTATGAATGTGTCTATCTCTTGTGGACGTTGTCTGGTGTGAAATTCAAATCTTTTGCATTCATTTTTAATTTAAATAAAACACGAGACATATTCTTCCTGGTATGTTGACAGTGAGTTTGGTCAATGTGAAATATGATCTCTAATCTATAAAGCAGCCTGAAAGATAATAATGTTTAATAAGAAAGATGTTTATTAAATTAAGACATTTACAAATACAAATGTGTGAGTACAGTTTTTTTTTTACGTTTACCTTCTTGAATGAAATCTAGATTTTTTGTAACAAGTAAATAATAAATACATTTTTTAAAGTATTGATATACAAAACAGTCTAATCTTCACCATCCATATGATAACAGAATTAACTCGTATGCAACTAAAATCAACCCCTTATTGCTATATTATAATTATCTAAAACTTATTTCATTATTTAGAGCTATTTTTAAAAATTATTCTTCTTCCTCTTCTTCTTCTTCTCCTTCTTCTCATTATTATTATTATTATTATTATTATTATTATTAACCCTTGTGTTTAACAGCTTCGTAATTCAGTGATTGCATTGGGGAGTTTGTTACAGTCTTCATCTTCTTTCAAGTACCAGGGGGTCTAGACAGGCAGCACTTGAAAGGACTGAGAAGACTGGAAGTGACAAATGGTTTTATCAATGCCAGTAAGTAAAGGGTGTGGTTCATTTTTGGCCTGAAGACAAGTGTTAAAATTTTTAATCTAATGCAGGAGTCCACAGGGAGCCAGTGAAGGTTTTATACTTACTTGTGTGCAACAATGCTGGATTTTCTGAATTTAGTTTTAATCTCACACCTCTGTCCTCAGTGAGTCCAATGGATTTGTCACCTTCAAAAGAATCTCCATACCGTAGAGACTTTAATAGCTAATGGCTAAGGTTTTCAAATCTATCATTATCAGACACAGTTGGCTAAAAATACATTTGCTGTACAAACTACACAATTTGCAAACACTAATAACAACAATAAAATTTTTTATGTTAAATGAAGAAAATCTGCATTTTGCTACCAGTTGTTTTCCGAGTGTGTTCTTGGGCTCTGTAAGGGACCAATAGGGTTAAAGAGGTTAACTGGAATTTTACGCAAAGCATTTTCATTCCCTTTTTTCTCTCACCATGCTGAGGCTAGGAGGGAGTCTTTATTAGCATCATATTAGATTTGTCAGATCCCTGTCAAGACTTCAAGCCCCCCTGCGTTCACACACCAGCAGATGTAATTATAAGTCATTCTTTATCATGGTGATTACACCTATGTTACTTATCTCTTTCTTCTCTTATTGCCTTCCACTAGGGCACTTGATAAAGACAATTCACATGGGGGACCATTTAATTATCTTTACCCACAATTGGGAACATCTAGATACTGGAGAAAGAGTCGGGCTACCAACCCCTTAGTTTATAAATGAGAATTCAGAAACGTAGAGTTATTCATATAATTCACAGCAGGCTCAGACCGAATCTACTTTAAATGCATCATCATTTTGATTCTAGAGAGAACAAGAAACTTGTCTCCTGTATTCTCTCCAGCTTTACTGCTAGTGAGATGCTTCAAGGTGCTTTGAACCATCCTTGAAAGTAAAGTTTGACAATCTGCTTTCCTAAAACAGATTAAGCATTGCAAATTGAAGTAGTTTAACAATGGACCAAGTCAAAAATCACCTTTTTAATTATTATTTTTGTCTAGATACCTGTGCTCATGACATTTTCTCATGATTTTTCAGATTGATTGCATGTGACTGCAGTGTGTAACCAAAATTTCCAATCTGCTATGTATGTATATTCTATTGACAGAATATTTCTGATAGCTCATTTGCTTTATTTACCACAATAATTTACTTAAAGCATTTTCAGATAAAAGCTTTATACAAACAGCTGCTCATTTATTAATTGACAAAGAACAACATCTGACCAAACTCTGTTCAGATGACATCTCAATCACTAATAAAAGATTTTAAAAAATGTTAATATATTTCTCATTAGCATTTTCATCCCTAATTTGCCACTCATTAGAATTTTTATTTAGCTTTTGAAGGCAGACACCTGAAAGTGCAAACATTCTTTCTGTTTTGTGTCACAGCCCAGGGCTTTGAGGCTGAGCACTCACCCTCCTAAAAGTGATGGATTCACAAAGCCAGCCAGTGGATTGTGTAATTATCTGAGGTGCTGGCCTTTGATCTGTGCTTCTCACCCTGTCTGTCTCAAGATGCCCAATTTAAAGAGCATAATTTAGAGGGGTGGATAGAGTGACAGGCTACCTTTGTTAAGGTAAGAGTCTAATTAGGAAAGGGTTTTCCATGGGTCTACCCAATGGACAGACATCTAAATAAATTTCACCTAAAAGTAAGATCAACATGGAAAGAATAATTGATTGATTTTAATACTATGGCTGATTGTGTGGTAGAATTGGTCAAGATACATTGCCTCACTTCTAAATTTTAGCAGAACACTAAAATCTTTGTTTGCATGCAGTCCATCTCAATTTAAGACAAACCCATACATCAGTATTACCTACATGCTGATCTTTAACTTCAATGAACGCTTCAGAAAGCAGTTCCCTTTAAGGTTCCCCTCGTGTAGGTTTCATCAACTAACCTGACAATGGTTAACATTTTCAGTTTAATCTAGTGGTCTATTTTTTCACTTGGCCTTTCTGTTTGAACAGGAGAAATGGTGGTACTGTTGCTTTTACAAATGAGTCTATGACCACTGACCCTTGTAGCCCTAGGCTCTTGGATCCTGACAAGTGCCTTCGGTCATTAGCTGTGTTGATTTTGGCCTTTGAATGTACATACACACTCCGGTCACCCAGAGAAGGTTGGGGTCCCCTTCCGAGTCTTAGTTCCTTCCCAAGGCTTTCCTGCTAGAGGAGGGTTTTTTTTGCCACTGCTCTACCAGGCTTGTTTGTTGGGGGCTTGGGCCGACATATAAAGCACTCCTTTATGATAATGTCTGTTGTAAAGAGTGCTATATAAATAAAAAATAATTGAATTGAATAGGACTCTTTGCACAACTTCCACAGAAGCTGATAGGCCAGCCAGCAGCCCCATTCTCCATTACTGTTGTTTAACCATAAAATCAATTACGGCATTTAGCAAACGCTCTTATCCAGAGCCATTCTCTAATTACATGGACAGTCTCCTGAGTTGTTTTGCCTAGCCCAACAAAGGGTATTTAGGATTACTATGTAGCATAGAGCTGGATTTGAACCTACAACCTTTTGGGCCTAAAAAGGATCCTATTCCTACTCCATCTGCTATGTAAAATTCACCATGTAGGCTAATAGTTCCCGAAGAATATGCAATACCATTTGACAGCCTGGTGTGGCATTTTAAGAGGATTTGTTTTGCCAGCAGGTTTTTGCAGCCCTTGAAGTTCTCCGTAAGGAGCTGCAGATGGCTTGTTGCTGGACCGACTTCGTCGCACGCTGTTTAAAGACGGAGAGATCCCCACCGACGATGACGTGAGGGATGAATTTCCAGAAAGCTCTGAGCTGGAGGATGACACAGACTATGTTTCCGCCAAGCTCGGTGGGATGCTCTGTTTCGACGGAGACACTGTTCTGGACTCTGAGGATGCAGGGAGAAGGCCCTGCCCGATAGTGACTCTTGACTGCTTTGGAGAATCATTAGATAATGCATCTAGCAGCACAGGTATCTCTACGCATTCCATCATCTTACCCATCCCCCAGCTGTAGTTTATTATATCTATCTATAATAATGACTTGGAGGGCTTATTCAAGCTGAAAACAGAAAATCAGTAAAATTAATATAAAAGATTATTTTGACATGTTGCAGTGGTTTTCCACTACAACATGTTTAGATCAATGAAGATGAGAGACACCTTTTACAAGGTGATATTGAAGAAATAGTGGGACTTTTAAAACATATTTAACCACAGGTTCAAGTTAAATATGTTTGAGGACCAAATTAGTTTTCGCTTGTTTACGACACAGATAAAAGTTAACAGTGTATTAATAGAAATATATTATCTAAATAATATATACCCTAAATATGTATATATCTTTACGGTTGAACATACCCAAAAATGTTCTTGTTTCGATCTTGTAATAGATGCTGTAAAATCGAACTAATTTCGATTACAGTTCCCCATTCTATCTTTTGTATAATTCTTCCTTGGACCTAATTCTCCCAAATCTTTATAGAGATGAATATGAGTCATAATAGCATTAACAAAGACAAGTCAAGAGATAATGAAGTGGATGTGCGGATGGGGTTACAGGTTTAGTAGAATTTGACAAATATTTAGTTTATTAAGCAAATAAAATTACAATATGATTGAATTCACGCTATAATTAGAGGTTTTGCCCACGCTCAAAAACAAAGGAATATCTAATCTAGAGTGTTTTAAATGATTGCTTTTTATTTTACAGGAGATTTTCCGATGTTTATTTTAGACTGAACTACTCCTTTAAGTACACGCTATTAAAAGCCGTCTCTCGTATGTGCCAAAATGCTTTTATTTATGATATATGTGAAGTGAAGTCACACCTAGTATATAAAGAGATATTAGAGTGCAGTTGACTCTCACTTCTTGTTTTCTTGGTGTGAGACTTGCCAGAACTGTCAGTTGTCTAGTTTCAGTTCCATGTAATTACAGTCCCATAGATATAAGCCCAACCGCCTATCGCTAAAGGCTCAAACATGACCAGGCAACTGCAGGACAGTTGAAGCAGACTCGCACGCTCCAGGAGAAGCTCATGTTCGGCGACCAACGCCAACGTGATACAAGAAGCCACACCTAAATATGTGGGCAACATCAGACCTCATCTGCCCTCATGATGAAATATATTTACTAAAGAACATTATGCTCATGGAAACGCCCAGCTGGCGGGCTCAGGGCTGATTCTGGCCAAGGCTTTTTTAGCTTTGGAGCAGGAATGTGTGAAGTGGCAGCTGTGATATGAGCCGGGCGCATCCAGAAATTTTAAAGACATTTAAATTCTTCTTTTCCATTTTTCCTTTAGTATTAAAGATGCATATGAGCACGCTTTTTAACTATCCTTTAGTTAATGAATAGGTAGGCACCCTATCCAATTCTTTTAAGTTCCGATACCAATGCCGGTTACTTGGGCTTTATGTGTCGGTCCGATCTCGAGTACCGATCCGACACCAGTTTTAAACCTTAAAGAGAATTTGGAGCATTTTTCTATACGTTTTTATGCATATTATAGTGTGTGTAGAAGTCAGCCATACATGCTTTATTTTGTTGTTCAGGACGTCTCTGCAATTACTCAGATTTGTCGAGGTTGATGTGTAAATGCTGACACAGTCTTAAATCTGAGTCTATTTGAAGAAAAAACTGACTTGCGCCTGTAGAATTTTTTCTTTTTTAGCTTTGTGTAGTATAAAAGTGCTGAACCTGTAGATATAACTGCTAGAAATAATAAGAACAGTGTCTGTATTATTGGCTTGCATAGTTTTTATTATGTAGAGTTATTCTATGGCTTAGCAGCATGAAGCAAAACAAGGAAACATTTTTTATCCATTTGGAATAAACACTGAAAAATGCTGGATGTTTTTGCTATTTATCAGCTAAAATATTTTCAAATAGAAAAGAAAGTTAGAAAATTTTAGAAAGTTTTGTCTGTACTAAAGGGGAAGATTTAACAGAATCGGAGCGCTTTAGTGAATGTTGGAGGAACACGGATGTTGCGGGTGAGAGCCTGTTTGTTAAGAAAATTAAACAGTACAACTGTATAATTTGTGTATAATTTTTGGAGTTGCAGTGTTATGCTATTTGTTATGCTCATTGTCATTTCAATATGGTAATTAGCTTAAGTGTCGTAACAATAAAACAGAAGCCACCGCAGTAACACTCCGGCGCATAATGGATGTGTATGGGCGCATACGCACAGGGAGCAGTGCATGGGGATGGTACCTTACTAACGAAAGTACCTCAGTGGTACCTTTACCTGTCCGGGACTTGAACTGGCAACCTTCTGATCACAGGGCCAACTCCCTAACTGTTACACTACCAACTGTCCCTATATTTTGATAATTGGTCGACCCTTAATGTAAATAGTAACTGGAGAACACTCAGTATGCTTTATTTGAAAAATTTAAAAAGTAACCGGATTTTTTGAGCATTCTTTAACATGCATTTCCTTTTTTTCCAGTACCACACATTTATATATTCATCCAGGATTTTAAAATAGCTTAAACTTCTGTAATTAAACACTACTATTACTTGCTGTGATTTAACACATTTTGGGTTTTTTTTGCTAATTGATTCCCAGCACTACTTTTTAAACATCAAAGTAAGATCGGGGCATTTGAATGCCACTAAAGAGCCTTAAACTGGCCAAGGCGCCCGGCACCGATTTGTTCGTGAGAGTGTCCCTGTACTAGAAATGAAAGTCGCCTGGAGAAGAGCCTGTGATAAATGCTGTAAATGTAGTCTAACTATGCACGTATACTGTTGTTAAATCATCAAGGAGAACTTAAACAAAGCAGTGACGCCTGTCCTCAGTTGAATTATTTCCTTATTTTGATGCTGTGCTTTAACGAGTAATTAAAGCGCGCCGAGGCGCGGTGGTTAGCACTGCCGCCTCACAGCGAGAAGGTCCTATGTTCCATCCCCGGCTCGGCCGTGGGGCCTTTCTGTGTGGTGTTTCCATGCTCTAATCGTGTTCGTGTGGGTTTCCGGAGTGGGCTCCGGTTTGCTCCCACAGTCTAAAAGCACACTTTTAGACTGGCACTTGGCAACTCTAAATCGCCCCGGAAGGTGTGAATGAGTGTGTGTGTTCGCGCCGCTCCAGGGGTGGTCGCCGCCAGACCCGGCCAGGTAGGCTAGGATAGGCCCGTCCCCATGCACCCCAGGTTCTGATAATGAATGAATAAATGAATTTCTTACCTGAGTCAGACAAGGTCGACATGCTAATTCAAACTTGGACTTCTTCAGCAAGAAGAGAAAATCATGAAAAGGACTTTTTTTAATGGGCCTGGAATCCACCTTTGAAAGCAAACTTTTCTTAATGCGCCAAAAGATGTGAACAAAAACTGTGAACAATTATTGAATCCAAATATCAGATGTTAAGCACATCCCATACATTTTCTGAATAGAATGTTGCAACATTTCCAAGTAATTGTCATCTAGGGCTGGGCTGATATGGCCTAAAAATAATATCGCGATATTTTAGGCTATATCATCATATTACCTATATATATCTCAAGACCTTGAAATTTCTCCAAATCGCCAGATAAATTCGCCCTATATTGGCGAAATGACACCAATATAATATCTAGCCAAAGTTTAATGATCGTAATATATAGTTTCTATATTTACTTTAACTATGTATAATATTGTTAACTTTTATACTTTTTATGTCGGGACAGACAAGGGCAAGGATCCATTGATTGGCGCAAGTTTATTAAACGTAAGACCTAACTATTAAATTATTATTATTATAAGCAATACAAACGGCAACTCATGCTAACCTACCTGCCGCTGTTCTTCCTCCGTCAGTCATTGGTTTTTCTTGCAGAAACTTTCTGTATCGCGGCAGTCAATCACAAATCACATTATTGTACATCGTGACGATAAGCCGTAGATACATCGGTATATTCGAGCATCGCCACTTATCGTCATCCATTGCACCAGAAAAGGGACGACGATTCATCTATAAAGACTGTGATGTAATGCCATTAATCATCAGCAATTCTTTAAAGAAAAGACGCCTTATTCACCAACTGTTGTTAAAGAGAAAGTTGTTCTTAAAACCCACTTGTGCTGTTTTGACAGAGATTTTGACATTTACCAATGTTTGTTCTTTGGCAAGAACAGCTGAAATATTAACTCTACACAAATTCTGATTGCATTTTATTGTTTGTGTACGCTACAGTTATTGTTTTAATGCTACAGCGCTGAATATTATGCTATTTAATCGTTTTCACTTTCCTAAGAACAAATGTAAGACAGACTTTTTAATAATGTTGGCATGTGAGACATGGTTTATTAGCTACTAGGCATAATTTGGAAGCAGTAAAATAAAAGCTGTGAACATTGGGCATGATTCACCAACCGCACCACACTTACGCAAATGCTTTCTTATTCGAGAATTGTTCTTGGGTAAGAACAGTATGTACTGCGTAAACGCCGGAGAGCACACTTAGGTGAATTTTATTGCCACGCATGTTTAAGTGAAGCGTGAAAGATTGTTTGTCAGTGTGAACACAGCACAGAGCAGTGCACAGTGCACCACAACGAGATGTGACCTCTGCATTTGACCCATCTGTGAAGGAGCAGTGGAGAGCTGACAGGCAGCACCTGGGGAGCAGTTAAGGTTGCCACCTAGGTGTGACCAAAAAACCCCACATTTCACCAACATGACCAATCACTGTCCAAAAAGGACAGTCCCGGTAAAACCGGGACAGGTGGCAACCCTAGGAGAAGTCCTTGGGGATGGTACCTTGCTCATGAGTACCTCTGGTACCTACACCTGATTCCAAACTGGCTAATTTCTGATGGTCTCCCTAACTGTTACGCTACCACTATTCTTGTGGGTGTTTTATTCTGCAAGTAAAACAGCATAATATGATTTCTTCATGCTGTGTAAGATAATAGTTTTAATGTAAACATTCCTCTTTCTAAGAATAAACTTCTTCACAGTTTAAGAATCTTTTGTGAAATCGACATAGACTGTTCCTACACAATCGGCCAAAATAAACCTTTCGAGCAGCTTCTACACCATCCACCCCATATTCAAGACGTGGGCACCTTCGACAAGGTTGCCGGCCGTCATCACGCGCGCTACACCGACTTCGAGCGGCTCCACGCCGGGCCATGCCGGGCGCTTACGGCAGCGAACGGAGGGCGCCATTTCCGCCAAGAAGAAGGCGCTGAACTGCAGTTTATTACTCACCGCCAGACGCAGAGCCGGCCTTCGAGCAGTACTCAGCCACCTGCACTCGCTGACCAGCCGCGGACAGCCCCGCCTTCCTGAGCCACCTGGGCGACCTGCGTGCCGCCCAGATGCTGATCCGGGTGGGCCGGTGCCAGGAGGCGCTGGGGTCGCTGTTCAACGCCTTGCACCTCCAAGAGAAGCTGGGCTGCCCTCAGCTGATCGCGCAGCAGCCGCCGCTCAAAGCTCACTGGCTCTTCACGCTGGCCGCCCTGGTCACCTGCTGCCAGGAGCTGGAGAGGCTGAGCGAGGCACAGGAGCACTGCGATCACAAGACTAAGACCTGGCGCCCGAGGAAGCCAGACGCCAACAGCAAATCCAGAAGCCACCCGCTGCTGGTGCCACTTGCTCAGTCCAACGTCCGGCTGTCGTGGAAAAATCATGATGCCAAGTGCGAAGCTCTCCTGCAGGAGATACAAGATTCATGCCGATGTATGCGGCCAGCCCAACCTGAAGGAGTATGTGGTGAAAGAGGTGCTGGGGGACAGCGAGGGCGAGGGTAGGGCGAAGGGGTAAGCCGAGGAGGTCACGTAGGTCGGAACGTCGGACACAGGCGCAGACAAATAGCATTGTTAGTAATGCTGAAAGGGAATTGGCTGCAGTGAATTTTGTGGAACTCGTGGATTTTTAGGACTAACTCATCGCAGCTGTGCTTAAGTTTGCAGAGTTGTCACTTTGTAGGGAACCATTAGAATGCACGCTCCGCGTTTTATTAGCGATTCTGTTTCCTGTTTGCACAAGCGAGAACTAGTATACGCTTCACTACACGGTCAACTATGGCATATTTTTCGTGTTGTACTGTATATACTCAAAATGCTTAAAGCATGCTTCCTACTAGAAATCTATTTTGTAAACATTTCCCTTTGCAATTCAAAAGTTTATTAGGAGAAAATGAAACACGTATTATTAGATATATAATGTATTTATGCAGTGTAATGTAATTCAGTAAGGGAATGTTTTGAAGTGGAAGAAAAGTTTGTTTTAGGATTTTTAGTTAAACAGATTTACAGTAGTTTCATTTTCCTCCCTGAACATTTCAGTATGTACATCACAGGAATTTTATAGATTCATTTTCACCACAGGAAGTTTTATTTTTGAGTGTGTAGTTATGAATTTATTTATTTCCAAGATTTAGCTATTAATTATGGCATATACTGTCAAATTATCCTGTGGTTTAAAAACTTGTGTTTTTATTATTTCAGAAAACCTTCTGTGATGTCTTGAAATATTTCATGAACTTTAAAGCCCTGCACACATTTAAATGACCACTTACTGAAAAATTAGACAGATTTTAACATATATATATATATATATATATATATATATATATTTATTATTATTTTTTTTTTTATTTTTTTTTTTTTTTCTACTGGCACTTTGCTCAAAGATGCTAATTTGCTAATTACGTTGGAGATGATCAGAAGTTAATGGGGACATTTAGCGTGAGTCACATCTGCCTTAAGCCTTCAGCATTATTGCACAAAAAGGTCACTTTTTTTCAAAACATGCACTACAGTCTCCTCACCAGAAAAAGTGGAACAGAAAGGGATATTTTTGGTTTCTTATGCGTTACTGTTTCAGTTGGGTGCGGGTATGCAGATGACAACACAGTTACTGAAATAAGCACTCCGATGTTCGTATGTTTACACCAGCGCTGTGAAATAATTTTTCATATAAAAATGTTTCCTTTTCTCAGAGTTTCCATTCAAATAAAATAAGTTACACATGGAAATGCACAAGTTTTTCTTTCTTTACTGCTGAGACCCAGGTATGTGCATGTCAGATATAATTCGTTTGTGTTTTAAATCATTTGTGATGACCTATTGATTGACAAAAAGAGTATATAATCTACTGTACAATAACAATATGCTACACAGTAACATTATTGGGCATGACCACTAGATGTCAGTGTATATACTGTATTTACACAACCTAGGGAAAAAAATGCTGGACTAAGACGTTTTCCAAACCATTCGGAGAATTTTAATCCAAAAACAAGGCAAATCCAGTCTTAACCTTATAATCCCCATAATAGAAAATAGGCCAAAATGTTTAAAATGCGTTCATTGTTTCTGCATGATACAAATAAATAGTGTAACTATGACATACTGACCAAGATGTTTGGACAGAACAAGGAATATTCCAAGTACAATGTCTCTACTAAAGACTGCCCAGTTAGAAAAATTAGTATTGAAATATTCTACTGTAATCTCATAGTCTACATAGTTCAACTAACCCTAGCTCACTATAAGATACTGTCCACATTTTTTAATCAAAGCTTTTCAGCTGGTTCTGTCCCAGGACCACCATTCAAGATAAGCAGTAGTCTGTAGTCTTAGGTATTCATAAATATGTGCAAAATAAAAATAAAATAATAATAATAATAAAATGATTTTTATTTTATTTTTTAAGTGATTTTAGTAGTGAAACTCGATTGCAGGACCACCTGCAATGACACCACGGACCACTAGGCTCCATTGTAATAAAGGACATGTGCTGAGTAGGGGATACTGTTTAACTGTAATTATGTAGTTATTTTTGCATTACAAATGGACCCTGGGCTATATATGGTGGTCCATGTACACTTTTAGAAAAGATGTGTTAAAATGGACACAAACTGTATCAAATTCTTCCACATTAATGGATAAGTTTTGGGACAACGTTTCTTGTGTTAATTTTAACACATTCACTATGTTAACACTTTTTTGACAATGAACGTGTTAAGAAAAGTAACACAGAGATGTGTAAACATGTATAATATTAACACATGATGTCCTTAGTTACACATATTGTGTTGAATGCTGTGAATAAATGCACATCATGTGTACATTTACAACTACATTCGACTGTGTGACTATAGCTTTTTCCAACGCAATTTTATTAAACATTGACACAAAAATTGCTACACATGATTGGTGTAATTTTTCTACACTTTCGGTCTGTTTTACTGCAAAACTAACTCATCATTTGAAATAATTCATTTGGAGTTATACGATGCAAGCTGTATGATCACAGTGACTAAACGGACAAACAACATTAAAATGGGCAGAAAATAATAGTACACTCCTAAACATAAAGATATCTATGGAAGCCCATTTCCGCCACTAAAAGAAAAAAATCCGAAAAAGTCGAAATTATGAGATAAAAAGTCATAATTATGAGATAAAAAGTCGAAATTACGAGATAAAATCATAATTATGAGATAAAAAGTCGAAATTATGAGATAAAAAGTTGAAATGATGAGATAAAAAGTCATAATTATGAGATAAAAACTCGAAATGATGAGATAAAAAGTTACTTTTTATCTCATAATTACGACTTTTATCTCATCATTTCGAGTTTTTATCTCATAATTATGTCTTTTTATCTCTATAATTTCGTTGGGATTTTTTTTTTTTTCTTTTAGTGGCGGAAATGGGCTTCCATAGAGATCCCAGTACTGATACACTGACAGCGTGATTACACCGAAATGTCTTCGATTCCAGAAGGAACATTTTTGTTGGTGTCACCGAGTCTTCCTCAAAGACACTTCAATAAACAACCACAAAGCTTTCATTGGAGAAGTGCTGTGCAGATCCTTTATTCCCTTTGTTTATAAATCCTTAAGAGTGCTGGAGGAGGGACCCTGTAGTTCTGTCTCACTCTCTCCGCCCTCTGGGCTCACAGTTTGGATCACTTTCCTCACCGTCTCAGTCTGGGGAAGCCTGTTAGGGAGAAGATGAAAGCTCCAGCCCTTTGTCTTTTTACTATTGTCCTGCTGAGTCTGAAGGACTGGCCGAAGCCGGCTGAAGCAGCGTCAGGACGAAATTTTACAGGTGAGCTGTATGTGATCTACTGTCTCCTAATTCTCATGTGTTTAAAAAAAAAAAAAAAAAAAAAACACTTTTTCATTAAGTGCTGCTGTTTACTGCAAAATGCAAACCATGACCGAAGTCTTAACTTTAGATTTCCACAATTAAATTTAGTTTCCTAAATGGTTCTTTGCCAGCGTGTGGCTTTCTAAAGATTCAAGATTCTTTAATTGTTGCATACATAATTATACAAGTACAATATGCAGTGAAATGTGTCCTGAACCACTTTTTCTTGACTGTGCAACTGTAGAGGGCTGTTTTAATTATGTTGTTGTGAGTGGAAAGGAGGTTCTTCAGACTTAGAGGCACCAAGTTAAACAATTCTCTTTGGGATAGAAAAAGTGCTTCTTATTGTTTGTTTCCATTTTTTTTTTTGTACAGTTCTCTCCAAACCTGTTAAACTACTAAAATCGGACTGTTGGGAAAACACCGCTGTTGAAGCTTTTGTCTTTTAAAGAGCAAATGATAGACAGTAAATTTATCCATTTTGTTTACAACCTAAAAGATCAAACAGAAAAAAACTTGCATTTGTGTTAAACTTTGTGGGCCAGTTTCACAGTCTAAGATCAAACCTAGTCCTAGACTAACTTTGAGTTTGAATGATAAGTCTCCATTGGTACTACAACTTAGTCCAAGACTAGGCTTAATCAATAAGCAGGAAACCAGTCCAAAATGTCCGTGGTGTTTGGACATCCAGAGCGATGTGCTATTATTAATAAATAAATAAATTTATTTATTTAATTGTACAGTTATAAAATACAATATAATTCATTCATTATCTGAACCGCTTATATTATTTAAATTGCTTAACTTTCTTCAGAACAAATTTAGGAAATGTCTGTGAATGACGCCCACTATGTTGTACTCTTATGTTTCTTTTATTTGATTGCTTGTACGTCCAGAACTTGGTTAATATTGTGCGAAGACGCAATGTCTTTACACTTTCACATATAATTAGATATACTGCTTAACATTCTGCAATCTGTGTGTATATATCGGTTTTAAAAGAATTATAACTAATTATGCTTGTGTGGTAGCCCTGAAGGCTGGCCATTGCCCCAGGAAGCTGACCGTGGTTCCGTCCAGCCGTGGCTGTACCTGTGATGAAGACTGTGCCGGGGAACACAAATGCTGTGTGTTTGACTGTGGAGCCGTCTGCGTCCCTCCTGCATTCAGTAGGACACAACCACAACACCCAGTGCACGTTTTACACCACATGACAAATAAGTGGAACATGCAAAGCCTAAGCAGCATTAAACATGTTTATTCAATATTTCTCTCTTACATATCTATAATGAGGAAATCACTTCACTGGAAGCAGTTATCCAAACTGATCACATCATATGTTAAACTCAACAAACCACAGTGAACACTCCTCAAGACCAAACTCACTGTTTTATTGGTTTGCAGAGTCGTTATTACGCAGAGACATTCTATGGCTTAGTGCTGTGAAGAAAAAATAAGGTTAGTGCAGGTGGAAACACTTCTTTATCCATTTGGTATCTATCTGGATACAGAATAAAATTATTTAATAACAAATAATAGATTTTCCTACATATGTTTTCTCTATTGATTACTCACTAACATTATAAAATGTTTAAAAAAAATCTGATCAATTAAAAATGAAGAAATGCTAAAGTTTGGGGTAATTTACTGATTTTGGCCTATAAAATGAGCTGCTTTTGGCCTTTCTGGAAGAGAACATTTTTGCACACGATGGCGCTAACGTGTTTACATCGCGAATAATGTAATTAATGCCTTTTTACGCAATTACTTCAGTTTTTGTGCACTCGTAATAATTTCACGTACAGAGGAATGAATATAATGTCTGGTAAGTTCAAAGTCTTGTGATTCTGATGCTATGTGGGTGTGGTTTCTGTAAGTTAAAGGGATTCTGAATTATTAAAACAATAATTAATAAAAATGTCTCCGTTTGGTCTCAAAGAGTTTTAATAGTAATATGGTTCATGACAAGACCAAGTACAGATACGGCCGAGTCCGAGACAAGGCCGAGACTTTTAAAAACTGGTCTCGAGACTGAGACCGGTCTACACTAATCACTCTCGTCACTTCACCCCCAGAGCCAGAGATTAGATACTGCGCACATGAATAAACCTACCCTGAACGTTTGATTAACAGGAAAGCCTGGCGTTTGTCCCCGTCGGAAGTGGGGATCGGGGATGTGTGCGGAATACTGCTCTGATGACAGTGACTGTCCAAACGAGGAGAAATGCTGTCATAATGGGTGCGGACATGAATGCATCACTCCATACACAGGTGAGATATTTGGCACCGCATAGTGAATCTAACTCAGTCCAGAAAGGACACACATGTAACTTTAGGATAACTGTGGACTTAACCCATTTGGTTTATTGACATTTTAAGATTTTCCAGGATGAATTTTGTAGAGAATGACTGCAGTTTGATATATTCTATATCAGACCAGGAATCAACATGAACAAATCCAATTATTGATATGAAATATATTCAAACTGAAATCACTCTCTACTAACCCAAATATAACGCATGAAAGTAGGGCGGCACAGCGTATTGTTTCTGCGTCATATGTGCAGGCAAAAGTCACATCGCAGGACGTGAAATGTCAACTATGACAAATTAAAACAAACTGTTCATGTTACAAGTTTTAGATGCTTGATACAAAACAAAACTTTGCCCTGGTCTCATTTTCCATGACTAATCTACAAGAGGAGTCTGGTAGTAATAACATCATTTTGTTATTTAAAGAATTCTCGGATAAAGTTCAAGAAAGAATGGTCAAATTCTAAAATTTTAGGGAAAGAAAAGTTGACTGATAAAATCATTTCATCATTTTAGAACGGTTAATTCTGTCCAAACTGAACTTTACATGTCATTTGGTAGATTTTTTGAATAATATTGTGTTTATAAATAGTGACACAAATGCAGGCGCAGATTAACGCACAGGCTAGATATGGCTGAAGCCCAGGGGTCCGCACGTCTGCCAGAGGGCCCCGAATTGGCCAGTAAAAATATCACTTCATTAATATAACCCCGGGGGGTGGGTCTAACAGAAAACGTAGCCTAGGGGCCCATGTACACCTTAATCCGCCCCTATTCACATGTGTATATGAGTATATATAGTATGTGGACACCTGATCATCACACCTACATCAGCTACTTGGATATTTCAAAAAACATTTATAAAGAGTTAAGACATTAATAAAGTGTTACGTTAACAGCGTCCACACTTCTACACACAAGTTTCAAGTTAATTGTGCACACATTCAGGTCAAGCTCTGCCCCACAAAATTGGTCTAGCAATGTCTTTGAAGACCCAGTAAAGTCGAAATAATATCGGCTCTAAGTTCCTCATATCAAAGAAACAGTTGTTACTAATCACTTCGTCAATATTCATAGGTAAAATTAAGTCTCAAAGTGAAAGTGAGTGATTATTTGTGACCCTGCACGGCAAAACCAGTCGCTTGTCGCAACGGCGGTTTCCGAGAAAAAACGAGCGTTTATGTTGCGTGGGGTAACATTTTGGATTTTTTGTTTTTAGTGTTTTGAAACAGTGGAAGGTCTATACTGTACTGTTGTCAATAAATTTACCCTTTCCATCCTAAAAATGTGACTTTCTTGAGGTGAGGAATTCAATTCCAGCAGAATGTTAAAAGTTTCTGTTTTGACCGCTCTACTTCAATATTTACGGTAAATCCACTGGTTGACTAGCGTGAAGATATTTCTCCGGAATCCATCTCCGTCTCCCGAGTTCAGTTAACCTAACGCAGGTAGGCTATCCATGTGTCTGTGAATGCAGCGTAGGCTACCGTAAATACAAACGTCTGTGAGTGCTACGTCGATAGTCAACTTCAAAGGCAGATTTCTCCGTTTCTCACTTGGCGTGACAGGAGAAACCCGACTCCTTTGAATGTTGACATCTCAGTCATATGTCGTCCGATTCATTCGATATAGGTGTCGTTTTGAAGCTTGATTTATGCCCTTTCATGAAAACTTAATAACTCAATTTTGAGAATTTGCGACAAGCAACTGGTTTTGCCGTGCAGAGTTACATTTGTCGTTGTGAACACACCACAGCACCATAGCACCCGGGGAGCAGTGCTTGGGGACAGTACCTTGCTCATGAGTACCTCAGTGGTAACTTCACCGGCCCTGGATTTGAACCTGTGACCTTCTGATCACGGGGCGAACACCCTACCATTACGCCACCAGCTGCCCACCAAAGTGGTGAAAATACAGTACTTATACGGTACTTTCTATGCTCGGATGATATAGTCGTGGCGGCTCAAAGCGCTGAAGCGTCGCTCAGTACTACGGAGCCCCTACCCAGCGACTGTAATGCACGTGCACATGCACAGTTACAAAAGATCACTCTAAAGTTGTGCAAGTAAAACTATGTAAATTTTTCCTTTGTTGTATATTGGTCTGGGTTAATACGGAATACAACACGGGATAATGGCGGCAAAACATACAAAGTCGGGAGGACAGCGGGGAAAGGCTAAAATGACAGAGGAACGCTGAAAAAACGAGAGAGTCGACGGATTAGAGCAGATAGTTTACTAGCTTACATTTTACCATGCATTACGCCAGGACTATAATGCACATGAGAGCTAGCTGATACGGATTAGCGGCGTGTTCTCATGCATTCGCTAATCATTTGGAGTTCTTTACAACAGGTTAAACAGGCACATGCTCATTTTACAGTTTATGACAACACATAATAGGTAAACTTACACTTGGCGGTTCAATGGCGGCCGGCGGCGGTGAGAGAATGGAGATATTAGGAAGCGCTTCAGACTTAGCATATGACAGACTCTTTTAGCGAACCTGCCCCGACTAGGAGGTAGGCTACTGACGCTATGCAGGTGGGCAGGGCCAGAGCAGTAGATCTGGGGTGCGTTTCTCAAAAGCATAGTTGCTAACGTCCTGCTGAGTATGTTAGCAACACTACGTTAGTTGCTATCATAGTGAGCAACCATTCTTTTGGGAAACGCACGCCTTACATTGTTTTATTCTAGAAAACAGTATTTAACTCAAGTATTGCCTTAAGCATAACAGAATAATCTAAGTCATGTATTCAGACATTTTAAAGAATTATTTTCTGTTTTCTGTTAAAAAAAAGGAGACCGTATCGGATTTTGTATCGTATCAGCAGATATCCAAATGTACAATATCGCTATCGGTATCGGACATTAAAAAAAAAGTCATATCATGCCATCTTTATTTAAACATAGCTTCCCCATAACTGCCAGTTCTTATGCTTCATGAAAGGATATGAACTGTTAAAAGGGGCACAAATTTCCACAGACATCCCAAATCTTGTGAAAAGCCTCCCTAAAAGAGTTCTACTCCATAGTAAATTTCTAAATAATACATTTTTCCAGCATTGTGCAAGGCCACAAACATATTTCCAATGCAGCAACAATAGCCTGATGTTGCTGTGTCCTTTTTCAGTGAAGCCTGGACGCTGTGGGAAGCCCAAAGGGACTCCGATGTGCGCCGAGTACTGCTACCACGACGGCCAGTGTCCTGCAGAACAGAAATGCTGCCGGACCACATGTGGCCATGCGTGCAGCGAGCCTTGCTAATGAGGCCTGAGAGACTTGACCATAAATATGACATACTTGAGTTATCACGAGCGGGAGAGAGAGCACTCAATGGAATGTTTTTACCCTCGGTGGGATTTTTTTATACAAGTGTAACCTTCTGAATAAACCTTAATTTCTGCCTTTGGTATATTCCAGTGTTCATGGCTGTTTGTGTAGGTTCTCAGCTGTCCAAGACATGATAATCCTGAATCATTCATCTTAGAGATGGAATCAAACGCGACTGGACTTCTTATCACCATTCTTGAAGATGTTTTACCTCTCATCCAAAAGGCTTCTTCAGTTCCTTTGATTCAAGCTCTAAAAAGTGTTCAAGAATATTCCTTGAAACCAAAGAAAGTAGTTCAAGTGTTGACTTGTAGCCACCATAGTAGGGCTGACGCCAATGATCTCAACGCTGAAAATGTGTTGACATCAATCCTTTAAACTGGCCCAGTGTTTGTTCAATAGTTTGCATCATATTGATTTCAAATAAGTCTAACATGTTCATAACTTCTGCATGAAAGACACTGATCACTTTTTGAATGGCTACAGTCAACGTAACCCTTTTTTTCCCTAATCAAATTGACAAAAGTCTGACTCAGTTGCTAACTGGAGAAGTGTAAAATTTGTGTAAAAAATTCCAAGTGATCAGAAAACAAAAGGTGTTTTGTTAACTGTGCAAAGTTTTGACTGCCACAGCGCTGTACATGCGATCCTGAAGAGAAGATATGCAGCCACTATTCTCGAAGAACAACCAACAGCAAGCCAAAATCATCCTAAATGACCATCAGCAGGACATATCTAGTATATAGTTTGTCTTTGTAACGGTTAAATGCACTCATTATTAAAGCCACAAGACGTTTACTTCATACCTTTCATTTAAATTAAATGTGTTTGAGGAAATGTTTAGGACGTGAAAAAAAGAGGGCTGAAGTTGGGCTGCTGACAAGAAATGCAATACCCCAGATCTTCTTAATGACGTGAAATGTTGGTGTCTCTACAACAAAAACTGTGGAAGGAGTTGACAAGACAAAAAGTGGGAACAAGAGGATGAAGAACAAGAAATAATAATGAAGAGAAGAAGGAGAGTGCTGGTACCTACATAATATCTCAATGTGAAAAATAATAGTTTAGAATAATCAACTAAACGTTAGTCAAGTAGATTGACTGAAAGAATAATTGTCGGTAAAGGCAGACCAAGGCACCTAGTCTGTCTTGATATTTAAAACAATTATACATTTTTTAATTTTTTGTACAGTTAAAAAGACAAAAAGTAGGAAGAAAAAGAAATGAACGAGGTGACTGCCGGAAGTCAGCAATCACAATTTCTATGTCATAGGAAAACTATTCACTTATATTCATCTAATAATTGATAATCTTGTCAATAGATTTATTGATAGAATAATAATTGTCAGCAGCAGACCTACACTGGAGACTAAGGCACCTAGTCTATCTCGATAATTAGAAAATGTCAAGCCATGAACGACAAAAGCTGTTGAGGGAGTTAACAGATCAAAAAGTGAAAAGAAGAAGAAGAATTAAAGAGAACATTGTGATAATAATTCAATTGGAAAAATATTTATTTAGATTCTTTGACTAATCTATCAAGTGGCCAAGTAGATTAACTGAAAGAGTAAAAGTTGTTAGTGGCAAAGCTGTATTAGAGGAAAAGGTACCTAGTCTGTCTCACTATGGCCATTAAAACCCATTAGACCTTTATTTTCACACATCCACTCCTTCACCAGCCGATCTGGAAGGGCAGCACAACACTGGCATCAGCTCTCAGGAATGTAAAAGACGTCTCAGAGACTCAAACATGCACAGTGAACGTCTGGCAATAAAAGAACTCTCTGTGTTCGACGTCTCCAGGAGCTTGGCAGCACCCCGAGAGCTGGCCTGCAAAGAGGAGAAAGAAAAAAAAAAAAAGAAACAAAAATACAGCCGCATGCAAAAAGCTAAGCCGAGCTGCTGAGCTCTCGGGAGAGACAAACGCCAAGGCATTTGCGGTAACGCTTAATCTTTAGAGGAGAGTGCAGCAGTCACGTGGAGGAAAAGGAGCTAAAATGAACCATTTTAAGGGCAAACGGGGGTCAGACGCCGCATCGTAAGCGCAGTGGTATGCAGTGTTTGTCTAGAGACTCACAGGCCAGGAGTCTACTTGCCTTGGAATGTTTTCTTCTGGGACAAGCAAGTTTGCACACCACGTTTTCATGTGCTCGGTAGCTCACGTTTTTTCTTCCAACGGGATTAACACAAGTTAGTACAGGAAGGAAATGGAAAGACATGATCTGAATTGAAAATAGGAGACTGCATGCAACAGCTACATTAAAATGGCTGGACGATGTAACTCTAATCGGTACGATGATTATTTCAAACTCAGTTACAGTTAATGAATTGCTATTTATTTTATATGATTTTTGGTTTGAAAATGACATTGCTTTTTAGGACCAGAGTTTATCAACAAACATATTTTAATAACTTATTGTAAAATTAACCAAGCTACGCCAGATAATTGCCCGTTTTAAACCTAATCATATGTATTTTTGTGCAGTTTTTGTCATTGTATAAAGAAGGCAGTAAGATATTAACACTCATACAGTAATGCATGTGTTACAGCGGTGCATATAATAATACATGTAGTAGAGGCTAGAGCTGTAGTCAAGACCACCTAAACCGAGACCAGAGTCTGCCAAGACCAAGACTCTGAAGGGACCAGGGCGGGGCGAGACCGAGACCGAGACCGGACCAATGCACGTTTAACACCACATGACAAATAAGTGGAAGATGCAAAGCCTAAGCAACGTTAAACATGTTTATTCAATATTTCTCTCCTACATATCTATAATGAGGAAATCACTTCACTTGAAGCAGTTATCCAAACTGATCACATCATATGTTAAACTCAACAAACCAGTGAACACTCCTCAAGACCAAACTCACCCCAAAGATAAGGAGGTAAGTCAAGTGAGTGATTATTTGTCATCGTGAACACACCACAGCACAGCACACAGTGCACCGCAACCAAATGTGACCTCTGCATTCAACCCATCCGTGAAGGAGCAGTGGGCAGCTTACAAGCGCCCGGGGAGCAGTGCCTGAGGACGGTACCTTGCTCATGAGTACCTCAGTGGTAACTTTACCAGCCCTGGATTCGAACCTGCGACCTTCTGATCATGGGGCGAACATCCTTCCGTTATGCCACAGTTGCTGAATGTCACACAACATGGCTCATTAAGAGATAACTCATTCTCAGAGTTATTGTGGTCTCGACATCAAATCCTGAGTCTTCTTCGTCCGAGTCCATGACGAGACCAAGTACAAACACGGCCGATTCCGAGACAAGACTGAGATCTTCTAAAACTGATCTTTAACCGGTCTCGAGTACTTCAACACTATTCGTTCATTCATTCCTTCATTTTCCGAACCGCTGACTTACGGGCGCAAGGCGGGGACCGACCCTAGGCAGCTGCCAACTCACCGCAGGGCACACACACAATCACACTAACATTCTCTGCCTATTAACCTATAGTGCATGCTTTTGGACTGTGGGAGGAAGCTGGTGCACCCGGAAGCAGGTGCAAACCCCACACAGAAAGACCCTACAGCCATCCCCGGGGTTCGAACCCAGGACCTTCTCGCTGTGAGGCGGCAGTGCCAACCACTGAGCCACCGTGCTGCGTGATTCCTTTCATAAGATCAAAGATAAAGGTAAAGTTTGTTTAAAAGATGCAAAATTATTATGACACTACAAAGCAGCAAAATTCTGGGACATATATAGTGAAAAAAATACATCCAGGGGGAGGGTGGTGGTGGTGGTGGCGATGGTCTAGTGGTTAGGATACTCACCTCTGGACCAAGTGGTCATGGGTATGAATCCTACCTCGAGGACTATCCTCACTGGGTCTCTGGGTAAGATCCTTAACCTTAAATTGCTCTCAGGGAAAATGTCCCTAAAATTAGGAAATGAAAGTCACGCTATATAAAAGCGTCTGCTAAATGCTGTTAATCTAATGTAATTGTAATTATATCACCATTTGAACTTTTTCACCTTGCATTTGTTTCTACATTTTATAGAAAGCTAGTATGACACTGTACACAAAAACCGTGTGCAGTAGAACCCTCATTCATAAACATGTAGAATTTCAGCAAAGCCAATAAAATCCGGACATGACTGCTCTTTAGCAGGTGCAGATTATATTATCTCAAATAAGAAAATATCAGTGAATGTCAGAGTCTTCGTGAAAACTGTCTAAGTGGATTTTAAGGACGATATCTAGGCAGTTGGTGGCGTAACAGTAGAAGGTCGCAGGATCGAATCCAGGGCCGGTAAAGTTACCACTGAGGTACTCATGAACAAGGTACCGTCCCCAAGCACTGCTCCCCGGGCGCTTGTTAGCTGCCCACTGCTCCTTCACGGATGGGTTAAATGCAGCGGTCACATTTGGTTGCGGTGCACTGTGTGCTGTGCCGTGGTGTGTTCACAATGACAAATAATCACTCACTTAATATGTGCTGCTGTGTTTCCGCTGATTGCTAGATTGTCAGCAATTTCATTATCAGCATTTCATCACAAAAAGAAACGATTATTGGTCATAACCATCCCTTTAACATCTTCAACTCTTCAAGAACACGATAAGTTATTCATATTTTCTTCTACTGTTAAAGCAGCAGATCTAGTATCTGTGTCATTCTGAAAGCACTCTTGGAAAGTAATGGGCGCGTGCAAAACCGCGAATTCAACAAAATCTTTATCCAAAAAAAAAAACAAAAAAAAACGTAATCGAATTTCCTTAAGTTTAGCTTCCCTGATCCTTCCAAAGTGTCTTTAAGCACGGGCGTCGAATGAAGAGTCCCAATTTTCAGATTACTGTTAACTTAAACTAACATCATTCCTTCTTTCATGAAACAACACAGAAATACAACTAACACAAAATCTTATCTATGGCTCTAACAGTAACATTTGCTTTAATGAAAGGCAATAAAAACAGCCTTCTCCCCATTAAGAGTAATGCTTGTTCTGCTGATCTCATTAAATCACACTGCATTTGTAAGATATTTTCCCTGAAGAAAGCACACCACATTCTTTGCTTAATCCTCACGGGAGTGCCAGAGAAAAAGAGAGTGAGAGAGAGAAGTACATAATGTTCTCAGACAATGGGGAGAGGTGCACGACTTGATTGTGACGGGCAAGAGTAACATGGCTCATAAACTGTCCGGTGAGGACTGCCAAACATCTTAAACCAGCTATTGTGCATCTGTCTGTGCTTCGTAGGTTTTAAGCTTTAAATCTTTGCAGTGCTCTTACCAGATTTAAGAGACGATGTCCCCAGTTACTAAAGCAGCAAACAATAAACGAAGGAAATGGAAAGACATGATCGAAGGATCGAAGGATGTTCTGAAAACATCACCCATAAAAGTACACTATAAGGCCCCAGTAGACAGCAGTCATTGAGCACTGTGGTAGAATACTGGGTTACATGCCATGATGATGATGATGATGATGATGATGATGGTGGTTCAAGGCTGCTATTTTTAGCACCATCGCTGTTGGCTTTCACCCAACATTGCTGAAGGAAAACTTACTCATTCACCAATATTTTTTGGGGAGGGTCCAAGCACAAAGTGCCACGAAATCCTCTTGTAACTGTTCCATTTTTTCCATTATCCTATTTTTTTTCCTACGAAATGGACTGTGCAGCTTGAATCGTGAGTCGCACAAAAGATTTTTCAGGGTAGGTTGAAATGACGTGCGTCTCTGCGTAGGTCGAAAAGCGTAGTGATTGGCCTATAATTGGCGCTACAGCAAGGGGAAAAACATGTTCTGACCTCTAGAGGTGCTAAAAGTGCTATATAAATGTTTGCGGCTTGAATCACTGAGGCGGTAATTATACACCGTCGCTATTTGAACAGTAAGGGGTGCTAAAAACACTACGTAAATTTATGCAATGTCAGTTTTTTGTCATTTTAACTTCTGACTCGCTGACTCCTTTCTTCAACACTTACTGCATCAGCTGCTTTTTGCAACATTTGCTTGGACCCCGCTTGTTAAATTTGTTCTGCAGCTGCGTTATTGAGCTGGAGAATTACAGAAAACCCAGCAAGCTTATGTTTTAACTAGAGAACAAATCTCAATTAAGAAATTACTGGTGAAGGTCAGCAACTGCACAACTTCTTTCATTCATTCATTCATTCATTCTCCGAACTGCTTAATCGGGGTCGCAGGGACCGGACCCTATCCCGGGAACTACAGGCGGGAACCAACCCTGGCCGCCCTAATAGTGTCATATTTGCTGTAAAAGTAAACCGTCAGTTCAACAAGAGCATTCTTTGGTCAGGGTTTTAATATAAATTAGTTATTTTAGTACTGTTAAAACATATAAAATAAACATCGTTATTGAAGAACAGAATTTTCATACATAAAACATTTTCCAAAAGCAAAAATCAGTGCATTTAAAGAATCAGCATTGTTTCTCATTTCCACTGTAGGATCAGTAATGGCTCAGTCATGCCCACATGGCATTAATCAAAGAGCTTTTCTCTTTCAATCCGCTGCCAGTACCCTTTGTCCAGATGACTGTGGTGAGACACAAACATGCATTTTACATTTTTATTATAATTAACTCTCATCCACGAGAGTCCAGTGTATCCCAGACCAAAAATGCTCAGCATCCACCATCAGTGTCTTCTCCTTCAAATCTGCCCAAAACCACAATCCATGTATATTTGGGATCTGTCGCAGCGATTCAAGGGGGGGAGCTCTGACGCCAGTTTCACCCCCGTCTCCCTCACAGCAGAGGCACGCCCCTCAGACGGCGGATGACGTTGGCCAGACGTTTGGCCAGCGGCTGGCTGGGCTCCTCCACCTGAAAGGTGCGGGTCAGCAGGTTGTAGAAGGAGCCGTAGCCCACCGCCACGACCGTGCAGGTGAGGCAGATGACATTGTAGGGCATGCTAAAGTCCGGCGTGGGCAGGTTGACCAGAAGAGGTTCGGTGTAGATCCGCACAAAGTAGGTCGACTCTTCTTTAGAGGGGAAACTAGTCGTTGAAAAATTGTGAAGGAAAAAAAAAAAAAAAACACATCAAATACCATAAAACAATTCAAAATATTAGTTTATTACACATTAGCATTATTTACGGCCTTGACCTTAACATGGACCTTGGTGATCGGATCACAAGTGGGACGCTCCATGTGCATCAGCTTATATCTGACATTAAGGTCATTCCATGTCAGATCATCACACTTTTGGGCCTCATCGTCACAGGTTCAACAAAACCTGACATGCTGATTTAGTCGTATAATCACTCATAATATGGAAATGTTTCGTTTTGGGGACAGCATATTGTTTGGGGCAAAATATAAAGCTGGAAAAGAGCTTTGACGGTATGTGGCCCTCCACGGCAAAACCAGTCGCTTGTTGCAAATTTTCAACATTGAGTTATGATGTTTTCATGAAAGGGCATAAATCAACCTTCAAAACAATACCTATATCGAATGAATCGGACGACATATGACTGAGATATCAACATTCAAAGGAGTCGGGTTTCTCCTGTCACGCCAAGTGAGAAACGGAGAAATCTGCCTTTGAAGTTGACTATCGACGTAGCACTCACAGACGCTTGGTGCGGTCGCGACTACGTTTGTATTTACGGTAGCCTACGCTGCATTCACAGCCACACGGATAGCCTACCTGCGTTAGGTTAACTGAACTCGAGAGACGAAGATGGATTCCGCAGAAATATCTTCACGCTAGTCAACCAGTGGATTTACCGTAAATATTGAAGTAGAGCGGTCAGAACAGAAACTTTTAACATTCTGCTGGAATTGAATTCCTCACCTCAAGAACGTCACGTTTTTAGGATGGAAAGGGTAAGTTTTTCAGCGAAATTTATTCACAACAGTACAGTATACACAACAGTACATATACAGCAACAGTACAGTACAGCTGTTTTGAAACAGCCTTCCACTGTTTCAAAACACTAAAAACAAAAAATCCAAACTTTTACCCCACGCAACATAAACGGTCGTTTTTCCTCGGAAACCTCCGTTGCGACAAGCGACTGGTTTTGCCGTGGAGGGTCACATATGAGAACCATTTCATATATTAAAGGAGGCATAGCCAGTCAAAGTCATAATCCCCTTGAAATCTCTCTTAATATTGATCCAAGACATGTGCAATTTTAGTTCTAGGATTTACTCATACGTAGGGACGCACAACAATATCGGAATCATATCGGAATCAGCCGAAAATGGCTTTTTTTAAGTCATCGGCATCGGACCGATTCGCATGCCATGTTATGACACATTTACTGTACTTTGGAAAGGTAGTGCTTGTGGCAGGCATGTCCAAAGTCGAGGTCGGATTGTCTCAAAATGTATGCCGCCAAAATTCTGAGCACGCAGCGGAATGTTCCCAAGCAAAATCGTTTGTCTTTTCACACTCCGCTCTGTCTGCACACGCAAAAATTTGTGAAACTAACTAAACTGCCTGTTTGCCTCACTTAGCGAATGTGAGCTGGCACATGGGCTGTGTCCCGAGCCGCGTACTGCCGCAGTTAATAGTATTAATAGTATATTTTTCTATGCAGTAGTATGCATCTCAGGAACTAGCTGGGGATGTTGCTTAAAGCCTCTCCATGCACTAGGTAGTGCACTTGAAGTGTTATGGAACTACACTATTTGACTTGGTACGCTTGGTACGCTTAAAATGTTATGCACTGCGCTAGAAACGCTCTGCTTTCGCTCGACTCTGCTTTCGCGCTCACTTGACTCGGCACTGTACTGGAAATGTCAGAACTAGTTTTTGTGCCAAAATTCCGAGCACACAGTGAAACTTTGGCGAGCGAAATATCTTGTCTTTATGCACACAACTCTGCCTGCGCTCGCGCTCGACTAATTCCCATATCGTGCATTCTTACTCGTAAGCCTAAATAAGGATGATGATTTTTGTTATAATTTGTGACAATAAGTTTGTGATGATTTGACATGGGAGAGAGAGCACCTGCGATCAGTTTTCACTTTTCTCACTCTACAAGCAAATAAACCACCATTTCTGTTTACGTAGACCAGCGTTTCAGTACAGTGGTACCTTGACTTACGAGTGTCCCAACTAACGAGTTTTTAGAGATACGAGCCGTCTCTCGGCCGTTTTTTCGCTTCGAGTTGAGAGCTAAAATTCGGGTTACGAGCCAGCTGGGCGTGCGACGGCGCTATTTAATGACGCTTGCTTCATTTCAGAAACATGCTGAAAGGGAGGATGAAACAGACCACATTGGATAGGTTTTTATCGAAAACCCCTGCAGATGAAAGGGAGGAAAGCGTGGCAAAACAGGCAAAAATCGGCCAATAAGATTGAGTTATTCAGTTCAGCCTTTCTCCTCCACCTTCACCAGCATCTTCAAGTCGTCTGATCTCCAAGGCAAATGCTGTACATTATACTTCATAAAACCAGTTTATTGCGGTACATTCTATTGTACTGTGTTTTTATACAATATTTGTTATTTAGAAGCACATTTTTCTTATTTAAAAACATGCAACAAAAAATGCGGTGTTTTTGGGGGGTCCGGAACGGATTAATGGCATTTCAACTCATTTCGATGGGGAAAATTGATTTGACATACGAGTAATTTGAGATACGGGCTCCGTCACGGAACGAATTACACTCGTAAGTCAAGGCACCACTGTATATTACTGAACACTGGAGTGGGTTTTAAGAAATTTCTCCTCAAGAACGGTTGGCGAATGACATCCATTATTTTTTTAACAGGCCGGTAATAACTTAAAAAATATTAAACCCACAAAAAAAGTTGTTTTTAACCCGTTTCACTGTTCTCATAAAATTAATCTGCAGACTAAACAGATGGTCCTGCGATACGGTCCAGGGCACACTCAGCTAAAAGAGTGTGGCCACATGTAGCTTGGACCGCCTCCAAGTATGTAGCTGTAGCTTTTATTTGACTGACTGATTTATCCTCCACTCACACAGAAGTTTCTGAATCAGTTCTTTTTCCAGACGTCACTGGTAACGCTTGATAGATAATTACAGAATACTTTACTCAAGTTCGGTAAAAACTCTCCTAACAAGTCGCTGTATAAATACAGCACGGGAACATTACAACATTACCAGCAATTACCTGTCTCTTTTCCCCCCTCGACCGTTCCCTGAACACTGCCGGGAATGTTAATGGGTTTGTTCCTGGCAAATGGCCGAAGCGACCTTAATGGTACTTTGCCTCAGGGCTTGGGTTCACACGTTGCACAAACACAACATTATGGACTGCAGAGTGTGTTTTAACGGTAATCAATTTAAAGAACTGTGGCTTTATGGTTCCACAACTTGTGAGTGAATTTCAGATGCAACTCCATTATGGGCAACAGATGGGCAACTTGACTTTAAAAACAGAATCCTTCAAAACAAGATCCATAATACAACTACCCTTCAGCACACAACGGTTAAAGACACTTAACCCTTATATTTTTTAGTCGTATTTTAAGACTAAACAAGAATGACTTATTAATTTACATTTGTGACCCTCACAGCAAAACCAGTAAACATATGAATTTTCAAAAATTGAGTTATTGTGTTTGAAAGGGCGCAATGCTTCAAGCGATACCTATATCGGTGAATGGGACGACATATGACTGAGATATCAACATTCAAAGAATTAGGGTTACTCCTGTCCGCATGAAGTGAAAGCGGAAAATCTGCCTTTAAATTGACTATCGGCAATAACACTCACGAACGCGGGTAAAGTCAGCTACGTTGCATTCTTCGGTAGCCTACGCTGCATTCTGACCACCACGGATAGCCTACCTGCGTTAGGTTAACTGAACTTCCGGGAAGCGAAGATGGATTCGAATATCTTCCGCTAGTCAGCAATTGGTTTACGTAAATATTGAAGTAGGCGGTCCAAAACAGAAACTTTGAACATTCTGCTGGGTGATTCCCTCACCTCTCAAAAGAAAGTCCGCGTTTTTAGGATGGAAAGGGTACGTTTTTTCAATAAATTTATTCCACAACAGTACAGTATAGACCTTCCACTGTTTCAAAACACTAAAAACAAAAAATCCACAATTTTACCCCACGCAACATAAACAGTGCGTTTTTTCTGAAACCTCCGTTGCGACAAGCGACTGGTTTTGCCGTGGAGGTCACATTGTAAAATCTAAGGCCCGTAGAAACGTTTCCTAATCATGGATTAAGCAAAAAAAAAAAATCTGGCTAGTTTTTTTTTTTTTTACAGCATAAGAAAACGAAAACAGTTTATTTATTTATTTTTAACAGAGCATATGCTCTGGCAGCACTTGCGACACCGGAGCCACTGTCCTGAATCTTGAGCTTCGGAGTTTTGGCTTCTTTATCTGTCTAAGCAATGGGTTTTCTTCACTGTTTTCCGACCTTTTTTAGCTACTATTAGCGAATGAGACACTTCATGACACGCACACTAACTTCCAATCGTAAATACGTTCTATTCCCATCCATCCATCCAATTGTCTACCGCCGTTCCGGGTCAGGTCGCGGGGGCAGCAACCCTAAACAGGAAACCGGGCCTCTCTCCGCCACTTTGTCCAGCTCTTTAGAATCCGGGGATTCCCCAGCAGGCCAACCCGAGGATATATCCATAAAGATATTCTGTTCGATCTTTTTGAAAATGTAAATATACTACTACTAGCCTATTATGCCCACCATTAATATTATTATTATTAGAATGCATGAGCAACAAGCCCGTGCCATTACTTGCAGATCAAAGATGACTATATTGTGAACATCGAGTACAAATCCTCGCGTTAACGTTGAACAGACAGCATATACGTAACTTTCGCGTTTCGCTTCTCTGCCCTCTCAAAACAGACTGCTCACCCCGTCCGTCCAAAACTGCGCTCTAAGCGCGTCGCGTTTTATGCGAAACAGGAAAGCGGCGATGCAGAGAAGAGGTGAATATCACGCCATTTCAGAGGCGTTAACTGGGAGATGGGAAGCGAACAGCACCGGTTCAAAAGAAAAAAGCATACCGGGTTCTGTTATTCACGTTACAAAAACAGCGCTGCAGAAATGACATTCTTTGCGATGTGAAGCGCTTTATACAGTGTGTGGCGCTCGCGTCTCGCGTGAAACCACGCGGCGCAAAAAATGCTGCAGTTCAGTCACATCGCCCCTACTAGCCTGAATAAAGCTCTCTTCCCGGCTGATAAATAACAACATCAGCCTGTTTTGCATTTATAAAGTAATTTGGAGTAATGTCAACATGCTCCGAGATATACATTGTGTGTTAGTGCTGGGCGGTAGAAAGCGATCTCGATATTTTATCGAGAAAAATGTAACGGCGATGCGATGATAAACTAAGCTATAAAAATTGGTCATACTTGTTTATCCCATATCGACAGTAGCGTTAGAATAGACAGTATCTTTGGCCAATCATAGCAACGGCACGCCAGCACAACAATAATGCTTCGTAGTCTGGGTACCCACAACACGAAAAAGCCGTGTAGTAGCGTGGTAATTGGCGTGCGAGATATATGCGTTCAGGCGCTTATGCCGCGGCGCATCATGGCTGTACGTGTTCTCCGGTGCTCTTGACGCATCCGCTGACGTCGCGTGCAGTTGAGAATTGCAGTACCAGCAAAAACTGGGGCGGCTGTATGTTAAGGTTTTGCCACGTGACGTCAGCATGGTGCTGTCAACCCATTGAGCAGTTCGCGGTTCTTTTGCACCTTTATAGCATCGAATGCAAATGATTTTTATCTTCCTCATTTCACAGCGAAAATGTTTTTTCCTCTCCTGCACGTTTCTGCTTCTTCCACTCTTCTTCTGTCCTTAACGACGAACTAAGACGGCGTGCACCTGTTGGAGTCCTCAAGATTAAGTGCAAGCGCACCCGTCCGCGTGGCGTTGGTATGTCATGACCCGCCGAAAAGGCCGCGGTGTAGTGAAAAAAAGAAAGATGAAAAATGCAAGCGCTTATGAATTCACGGCGGACGCTTTGACAACAAATGCCGCCTGGGAAAAAACGAATAAAATACGAACGTGAAAGGCACCAGATGGCGGCTTTTTACGTAGCAGCAACAACGAGCACCGAGAAAGCGCTCTGGAAGTGAGGCAAGCAGCTCTCTTTAGCTGTTCTTTAGCGATGGCAATTTTTTTCCCCCCAGTTCTCAGGGCTCTTCAAGTAAAATTTGTTGAAAATTATTAGTTTAATATTGTTTTGATTATTTTACTTTTAAATTTATCTGTATAAGAATCCAAGAAATAAAAGATGCTCGGGTGCGTCACGTTAATATACCGTACTTTCGTAAATAACTGCGATACCACGCACCGATACCCTCAATGGTATTTCCTGCAACAACGCCGTCAGCGGATGTAATTATTTACATCTACCTGACTTCAATGTCTAGGGAGACAACCATCCAGAAACAGATCCTGCCCACACTAGCTCGTGAAATCAGGGCTAGATGGGCTGACCACAATGTTCGCCAGTACGACTGGATTTTTCCAACTAGTCTGTTCTTTCCAGTCACCAATGGCAACATCTCTCTCTCAATCCATGAAATTTTTTTAAAAAAGCAAAGCGGCTTTTTCAATTACATGAATAGTCTCAGCCCCAGCGTTTCCATAGCGCTTTATAGTTAAAATTGGCCGTCGTGACTAAATCTGGTAGTGAAGAAAATAAATAAGCATAAAAATCCTGCTGTATCCGCAGACGGTAAAGCGTTACAATGAAGCGAATAAGCGGCATGTTTCCCCAGCTGAAAGGAAGATGCTACAATGTTTATATGAAATAGGAACGAACGCGGAAGTTTCCGACGCTTTTCGTAACTTAGCAACAACAAGCGCCGAGAAAGTGCATTGGAAGTGAGGTTTTGATCCACTCTCAGCGCAAAAAAAGCGTTTGGTGGACAGGTTTTTTATTTATTTATTTATTATTTTTACCGCAGCGCTCAGAGTGCTTCAAGTTGAAATCCGTTCAGCTTCTAGAACAGCGCTTTGCTCGTCAACATCGCTTCTCTCTTGCTAGCCAGTCAAAATCGAGGAAGCGTTAGTCATAATGTAAATATAAGCCAGGCTCCTAACTTCTTTCTTTTGTCTGAATGTGTCAACAGAGTAAGTTTTGCTGACTTTTACGTTGCCTGTGTTAACTATGCAGTACATTTTATTTCATTTATCTACTTATATTTACATTTTGCCTAATGTGATGACACTTTTTTGTTACAACCAGAAAGATCTGTTGATTTTTGGCGTGGAATAGCCTTGTGTTAATGATCTGATATTTAGCCTTATTATAATCTGCAAAGGAGAAAATAAAATCTGCCTCCCAATTAATTACATCTAAGAATGTAAGAAGTATCGGTATCGGTACTCGGTATCGGCAAGTACACAAATAAAAATACTCGTACTCGTATCGGTTTGTAAAAAAGTGACAATATATCGTGATAATTATCGAAATCGATCAATACGACAAAAAATACCGTGATAATGTTTTTGTTCATATCGGCCAGCTCTACATTGTGTCTCGCAATATAGCTTAAAAATACCGCAATATGCCTTTAGGCCGTATCGCTCAGCCCTGCTTTCTTTCTTCCTGCATTATAACACGTCATAGATGCAAGTTAGGAGTCTACCAGCCCACTCTGAGTTCAGCAGTTAGTAGCGGAAACGGTTGGTAGGTCGGTATCGGTAGGTAGCAGTGGGCAGCTGACACGGAGCGCGCCCACCAAGCAGTGCGAGTCCCAGACCGGTAAAGATACCGCTGAAGTACTCGTGAGCAAGGTACCATCTCCTCGGGCGCTGCCCATGTTAGCTGCCCAATGCTAGCCTTTACAATTCATCATAGTCGCTCAAATCCTAACGCTTTCCCATTTTCCCGCTTCCAACATCAACTTCGAGGACAAAATGTCGACTAGCTGGCTAATATTTCCCACTCACTGCCAGGCTCCTTTGTAACAAGGTAATCAGTATTATTCACTTGCGCTGTCAGCGCTCAGGAGGTTATGACTGCTCTGTGTATATAACTCATTCACTGTGTATATCTAGCAGGATGGGGACGGAAAGATACTCACAAGCTGCTGAACAGAGGCCCCTCCTGGGTGCGGTTAGTATCCATGGCCACAACGCTTGGCACTAGAGCGCTTATCACTGAGGACCTGGAACAAAATTGAATACAACGCATCAATCTTTATAAAAACTAAGTTCACAATTATGATTTTTGATTGACGTCACAAAAATGAGGCCTTAGAACAGCCATAAGAAGAGAAGAGCTCACCGACAACGTTTGTTCTGTAAATATTTTCAAAGACGGGATTTGAAATCGAATGAAAGAGTGCTTATCTACGTGCTTTTAAAATGACACACAGGAAACACACAGCTGAACGTCAGACAACACACGTGGTATTATGTTTTTAACTGGGCAGTGCATCAGCACACACTGGGGAAAGTAGGGCCCTGTGGAATCCGTTTTATTTTTTCCTAAATTCTGTTTAGTTTTTTCCTAAATTCCGTTTTTTTCATTTCGATTCTTCTGAATTCCGTGTTTTACGTTGTAATCATATTTATTCACCTAAAAAGTGTCTAATTATGGAGTGGATGGGAAAAAAGAACAATGCAATAGGCAAAAATCTCACATTCAACTTCAACTTCAAGTGCTGGGGTTCAGCAGAACATTTACTGCTTTGGTAAAACATTTACCTGTAAACAACAAAAAAGATTCATTTTTTCGTGCAAAACGAAACGTTTCTGGTGTGACGTCACATGTTCTTGCGGGTGCAGTCTATCGTGTGCTGGCAAAACTTACAAAAGAGTTGTTCTCCCGATTCATAAAAATCATTTGGGTATTGTTCTGCTCTAAACTTAGCACTAACAGTCGAATTCCATCATTTTTTTTTGAGAACTTCCGTTGTTTCAGCGAGCCTCTTCGCCATAGCTGACCGCTGACTTTTCCCCCTTTGTGTCTGTGCGTTTGTGTGTGTGGAAAGCTGAGTCCCGCCTCAACAGGTAACACGTACAGGGGGCTGCAGCGGCCAAAATTGATTAGAAACCCTTGCTTTGCTTTGTCCACACACCGATATCAGCGAATTATACGACGTTCCGCGTTTTACAACGGATTCCATTTTATTTGTTGAATTCCGCGATTCCGTCCGTGTTTTCTGAATCAAAGTATTAACCGAATTCGTTTTTTAAGTATTAAGAGAACTTTTAAAAATAATCAAAATAACAGTCATGGGCAGCAGCCCGTTGATCAGAGGTTCAGAATGTCGACTTATTTTGCAATGATCCGTCCAGCACTATGTCAAACAATGAAGCCCTAAAAAAATTCTCTACGAGTTAGCTTATATTTGGCTCACAATATGCAAGCTAAAGATTTTAAAACTCATTTTAATCAAAACGTTGGCCAGATAAACGTGCACATTATAAAACAGGACAGCGAAAGACGAGCCCTACCCGACGTAGAAGCCGTGGTTGGGGTCGGGCGTGTATTCTGTCCATTTAAGCAACGCTCTCTCAAACTGCACCGTCACTTCGGTGACCGAGTGAGGAGGCAGCTGCACCAGCATCTCCAGCAGGTGAGGACGCACTCGGTCCTTCGACGGCTGATAGTGAATGTAACCTTAGAATGGAGAGTAGAGGACAGGTGAAATATTGCAATACAGCAATAAAAATGTCAAACGTCACTAAAGACGATTATGCCATACTTTAACAACTCTAAATGCTGTACACGTAAGCATATACATCTAATAATTACAGTAATACCTCGCTGTACCACGTTCCAGAACACGTGACTTAAGATTGAAATAAGTCCCCTAAAAAGGCATCTAGATCCCCTGTGAACAGACTACGACACATTTAACAGAGCCATCACGGTCATTTAGTAATAGGGCTGGGTTCAAAAAAAATCGATTCACCGCTTAATATCGATTCTCGTTCGGAAAATACGATATCGCGACTGCGCAAGGAGAGCTATAAAAACGTGAGACCGGCGAAACCGAAACCGAATAGAGCCATGGCTGAAGCTGCTCCGCTCAAATCACCGTCTGGCCTAAAGGCCGATGTTGGGCAACACTTCGGTTTTAAAACAAGTTATTTTATAACCAAGCAAAACTAGTATTGACGCAAAGAAATCTCTAAATAAATCGATATCGAATCGAATTGAGAATTGAATCGGATCATGACCTTGTGAATCGGAATCGATTCAGGAAATCAGCAAATACCCAGCCCTAATTAGTAATAAAACATTTTTCATACTTTTTAGAACAAATCTTACCCTTCGCTTCAAACGAAAGCCTCTCTCTTTAATACTGTACTATATCATACACACCATTTCCCCTACCATTATATTGGGGGGAGTTAGTTATTTCCCAGAAAGCCCAGGAAAGGGGCAAAGTAAAACATTTTATTTTGAATTTTTTTTTATTTCATATTGTGCATTGTAGGAATGTCAGCATTCAGTGCTAAATAAATATTTTCATAGTTTTGTAATTGATTTATTCTTTGAAGAATTAATACTAACATTCATTTATGCAATTGCAATGCCTTGACAGTCCAAGCGATAACAGCAACGGTACAAAAATTGGCACAATAATTTCTTTCGGTGTTTCGGCTTTCGGTTTCGGCCAAAAATTTCACATGAGTGCATCCCTAAATCTGATCCTTCATTTAGCATAGTTTGTACGGTACATCTGAAGTCATAAATTAGAATGGGATATAAACGTACAAAAACATATACTTCATGCCCCAGGCAGAATATGTTCAATTAAATATGCACGAAAAACAGGAACGGAAAACTGGGATGAAGGTTACTTCACGCAACAAAAAATCTTCATTTTAAGCTCAAACATGTCCCTGTTATAGTTTCAGATCTCCGTGGCATTACCGGAGAAAGGAAACCGTCACAGCAAAAATCATCCCTTACTTGGCGTGTTCTCCCGTGTCTTGCTGGTGACGGTCAGCGTGTGGACGTACAGTCTCAGGTACCAGGGCACGGAGTCCAGTAGGAGGACGGGGAAGGCCCGAAAGGGGTGATTATTGTAGATGAGGGTGTGGATTTCTCCCGTCTGGAGCCCGAAGCCTGCCACGTAGCGCTCGGCGTGGAGCAGTGGCCGGAGCATGTCACCTGGCGTGGGTGAAAAAGCGTTGTTTAATTCAATGCAAAAAGAATCAGGTGCCAAACGTTTTGAAGGGAGTAACTGTAGAACACAGCGCTGAACCTTTCATGCATGAGCTCAAGGTGCTAGAGATCAATCGATATTGCTTTTTCAGGGACGATATCGAAATTGATTAATGCTAGTTAACGGGGCTGATAACCGATATTTGGAACTGATATTTGGAACTCTCCTCCTCCTCGGAGATTCATGCTGCACTCCTGTGTGAGTGTGGCTTCAGCGTTGATTTACTGCTATTCGTGTGACATACAGCCAAACAGTCTGTTGCGGGCGGGACATTAAATTCAGCAGCGAGTCGAGAGCAAGCAGCACAGAGAGAAGAGACGGCAGTGGAGCCACAGTAGCGCACCTTGTAATTACTTCAATGACGGTCAAAATTAAACGCGGATACCGATAATCTGCAAAATGCCTAATACCTGCCCCCCGATAATCAGCCCGGACGACAATCGGTCAACCCTTAGAACAGCGTTTCCCAATCCCGGTCCTCACGCCCCACCGTTCTGCACAGATTCGACTTTCCCGACCAACAGCACAGCTGATCACAACTAATCAGCTAATTAGCAACGTAGGACCAGCGCGCGACTGTGCAGGAAATAGGGCAAATGTGCAGAGCGGTGGGGCGCGAGGACCGGGATTGGGAAACGCTGCCTTAGAAGGTGCCATGTGAAAAAATGGCAACGTCTGAATATATCTTTTTTTATTCATAATGTTTAATGGTACGCGGTTTTTTTTACATGAACATTTTAACTTGGCACAAAACATACAAAGTCTTAAGTAACTCTCATATCTTGACATATTTGCCTGCAGTTCAGATTTGGTTTTGGACATTCTCTCATACAGATGGACTTCTGTTTCCCAATTACAATGAACATGAGTGATTATATGTCATTGTGAACACAGCACACGATGCACCGCAACGAAATGTGAGCTCTGCATTTGACTCCTCTGTGAAGAACATTATAAACTGGGGGTAAGAGGCCCATCTGTGGTGTTTATGGCAGCTTGCTCTGAATCTACGAATGGGCAGTTGGTGGCGCAACGGTAGGGTGTTCACCCCGTGATCAGAAGGTCGCAGGTTCGAATCCAGGGCTGGTAAAGTTACCACTGAGGTACTCGTGAGCAAGATACCGTCCCCCAGCACTGCTCCCCGGGCACTGGCAATGTTAGCTGTCCACTGCTCCTTCACGGATGGGTCAAATGCAGAGGTCACCTTTCATTGTGGCGCACTCAGTGCTGTGCTGTGGTGTGTTCACAATGACAAATGCGACCCTCCACGGCAAAACCAGTCGCTTGTCGCAACGGAGGTTTCCGAGAAAAACGACCGTTTATGTTGCGTGGGGTAAAATTTTGGATTTTTGGTTTTTAGTGTTTTGAAACAGTGGAAGGTCTATACTGTACTGTTGGGAATAAATTTTGCTGAAAAACTTGCCCTTTCCATCCTAAAAACGTGACTTTCTTGAGGTGAGGAATTCAATTCCAGCAGAATGTTAAAAGTTTCTGTTTTGACCGCCCTACTTCAATATTTACGGTAAATCCACTGGTTGACTAGCGTGAAGATATTTCTCCGGAATCCATCTCCGCCTCCCGAGTTCAGTTAACCTAACGCAGGTAGGCTATCCGTGTGGCTGTGAATGCAGCGTAGGCTACCGTAAATGCAAACGTAGCCGCGACCGCACCAATCGTCTGTGAGTGCTACGTCGATAGTCATCTTCAAAGGCAGATTTCTCCGTTTCTCACTTGGCGTGACAGGAGAAACCCGACTCCTTTGAATGTTGATATCTCAGTCATATGTTGTCTGATTCATTCGATAAGAGGTATCGTTTTGAAGCTTGATTTATGCCCTTTCATGAAAACATAATAACTCAATTTTGAAAATTTGCGACAAGCGACTGGTTTTGCCGTGCAGAGTCACATATGAGAAAGCTTCCCAATCTGTCTGTTCCAACTAAAGACGTACAAGGGGAATGTAATGCATTTCAGGGGCAAATGGACGCTAGTACACACTCACCACTTTCTCCTTTCCATCGCAGCGCGACGTTGAGCGAGCGCAACTGGCCGAAAGTCTCCGTTTTGGTCAGATCGTACAGTGCGTATGTCCTGCGGTCTCCCAGCACCACGGCTGTGCTCGTGAGAGGGGTGGAAGGGTTCAGGTCGAACAGCTCCCCCTGTTGGGCAAATAACAAACAATCAAACATACAGCAATGTGAAGAAAAAGTGTTGCAGTTGAGTGCAAAATGCTGCTTTTAGCAACCAACTGATATCTTACTCCTGGGTTGTCTGTAACGTCCACATAGATTTTGCTGGAAGACGCTACTGGACAGGCCTCAGTCAAAGTGCGAGAGAACATTTTGAAGAGGGACCATTCTGTCTCAAAAAAGGAAAGATACTGTGTAAATGGCCACTTTATTTTAAGCCAGTCTAAAATAAAGGAGATGCCATAGACTTCATACACGAATGAATCAAGAACACTGAATACCTGTGAAAGTTCTGAAACTGGAAAGATATTTAGGGTTCACTTACCCTTTTTGCCCTGTCCAGAGGCGTAGAGGTCAAACACCACCCCGAGAGTCTGTCTCAGTTCCCACGCTGCACTTGTACACTGAGAATCCTGAATAAAACATCAAATACTACAGTGAATAAAGTTCCTCACATGCAGTACATTTAGCCGTCTAACATCTGAGATTTCACGGAGTTTTACATGTTACGTTTAATTTCTGAAAGCAGTACAGACTGTAGGGGATGGAACTGGCAACAATCCAGTCTGAAAATGAATCTATTTTTTGATCTTCACTAAACAAATGAACCTACACAATATACAAAGATATGGAAATTGACATTTTTTAAAAATTATTTTCACAATTTGTAACAATCAATTTCTTTCTGATTTTCACTGATGGTGAAGGTTTTCAACTGGTGGTCCGAGGCCCCCTGGTGATCCGCTTATGCAATGCAGGTGGTCTGTGACATGCAATCCAGAATCACTACTGAAATCACTTTTTAGATTTTCTTTCCATTTTATTTATTTTTTTAAAACACTTCCAGATGATTCGGGCATCGTTATGAATAATGAATTTAATGCAAAAACTACTGTTTAGTCTGAGTGGTGGTGCCTGGGACAGAGTCAGTTGAAAACCCCTGAATTATGGCCTTTAGCCTTACATTTTGTAATTATAAGGACGGTCTTTCTGTGGTTAAAGGCTCTGAACGTGGCAAGGCCTAATGGCAGTAGTTCTGGCTGGGTTCATTTCACTTCATTTTCAGTTATACCATTTCTCACACACTCTTATCCAGAGCGAGTTAAATTTTCTAATTACACGGACACTCTTGCTCAGGGGTCCAAAGATGGGGTGTTAATAGTAGGTCAGTGCTGGATTCAAACCTATGATCTTTTGGCTGTGGTCTAGAAAATCCATATAAATCACAACCCTACATTTTGTTTCTTTTCTACTCACAATTCCCCAGTTTTAGACCAGATTTTAGACTAAAGGTAGCTCACCTTACAGATGGGCCTGATGTGGATGGCCTGCGAGTGGAAGCTGGTGTGGAAGAGTCTCTCTGACTTCATAAGCACTGCTAGACCAGCCTAGAGAAACACACAGGACATAAGCATGATAATAGTGCTAGATAAAATGGTAAAATCACATATATATATATATACATATATATAAATACAGAAATAAGATTCTACACCTTGGAGCCACAGGGTAGAAGCTTCTTCCAGGGGGTGAGGTTCTCTGTACACACAATTTCACGAGGTAACGTGGCATAGCGCAGGAAGCGATGGTCAGTTGCTGGATGAAGGATACAAAGTGCAGTATATGAGACAGAGCTGTGAGACAGTGGGGGAAATGTGACTATCAAAATGGTAAAACCTAGGATCATACCATTTCCCAGTCCCAGGGGTTTAAAGGAGGCGCTAGGCTCCACCGAGTTGGTTGAGTCAATGAAATTTAGAGATGCACAAAAGATGCCTGAGAGAACATTGGTGAGTTCCTTCCAGTTTTCATCCACACTGAAGCAGAAGACAAGTAAGGCATTACAACGGTCTTAAAATCTACAAGCTGTTCTACTAAACTCAAACAGCATTATTACGAAGTTACCAATAAATGATCTATAATGAAAGCTGAGTCATAAAAATGACAATTATGTATCACTTCCTTAAATCTGCAGACTACAGACTATTGTTGACTAAGACTATTAGGATAAAAAAAATCAGACAAAGATTAGTTTAAAATGTTAAATAATCATGTTTACAGATGAAGGTAATAAACCAGCAATAAATTTGGATGTTGTTGGATTATTTGGACGTTTCAGCATTTATTTAATCAATCTTTTATTTATGATCTTTGAGGTCATTTAAACAGGTATTTTTTTGCTTTGATTCTTTGTTTAAATATATATCATGAAATGACAATTTATCAAACAATGCAGAGTTCCCCAACCACCAGGTTGTGAATCAGTTTGTGCCGGGCTGCATAGAGAGAATAAAAACTTTTTTCCAAAACAATGTCATTTTTATTGATCATCGCACTCCGTAGCGTGTTTTATTTTGAAAAACACTTCCATCTGTGGCTCGTAGGTGGTGGTAAGGCAACTCCCTTGGTGAAAGGCTTATATATTAGGCGCTTTATTGTGTTTTGTTAAAGTCTTCCTCCCTCTACATATTGAAATTTCTTTGATAAAACAGCATCCACTTCTAGACTAATTTCTGTCATTCAGTGTTTCAACTAATAGACCTTTAAAACCACAAACAGTAACTTTAACACCAAAAACAGGCATCTGCTACTCACTCGGAGACAGTGTCATGGAACCACACCCAGAGCTCAGCCCCAGGAGGAGAGGGGATGAATGGCTGCCCCCACTGCATGGTCCTCCAGTAGCCTTGAGTGAAGGAGATGTGAAGCTCTCGCACGGAGAACTTGGACAGGACCTGGCCCAGGGACTTCGGGAAGAGGCGGTAGTGGGACACTGCCGGGCAAAAAAAATTAGGCAAAAATGGACAAGGGGATGAAACACCTAGCTGGGGTACAGCTAAATATTAGAAACCCTGTTCTCACGTAAGTTTTGTGTGGTCTGTCATCTAGCCCTGTTTATCGTTCAGGCAGTACTGCAATTCCAGCTCTTTTTGATTCCTCCATCTTCATCTACTTCTAGTTTAGAGTTTTATATTATATAATCTATTTATGTATGCTTACTCTATATGCCTTATTTCTTCTTTGTAATGTAAAAACTGAAGCCACATCGTCTCGTCTCTCTATATACAGTACTTGTGTATAGCAGATACGAATGACAAAGTTTACTTTGTACCACACATGCGCAAATCGCGATGACGAGGCTAAAATGACATATCGTGCAGCCCTAGCAGGTTTTTAGTGTCTGTGGTTGCTTGGTGCAGGTGTGTTGGAGTAGATCCCCTTTCTTCCAACCTCTCTTCACTTCTTGAAGGAAGTCAGTGTCCCACAGAGTGCGAAACTGGAAGCTGGCATAAATGTCTCCCGAGTGCAGGGGTCGGATCACCATCTCCTCATCGAACCGGTCTTTCTCCTGCGGCAGCGGGGAAGCGCTGTCAGCTGCGGATCCACGGTTCTCCGGCCCCCGCTGTCCATCATCTCCCGCCTCAGCCTTTACGCTTTGCTCCTCTTGCGAGTTGCTAACCGGTTCTCCAGCTTTTTCTGCTGCTTCACAGCAACACACTAAAAAGACCAAAGCCAGAAGCAGCAACGTTACCGACCTGAGTGCCGCCATTTTCCAGACAACACCTCCGCTTCCGTGTTGTGTTCGTCAGAATTGACCAATCAGATGGCAGTACGTCGATCCATTTAAGGGCTTCGCTGCTGCGCAATAGTGCGCAGAATGATGTACTCCACCACCGGTTATTTTGAGATGACACGAAAACAATTAATAAGCACCACTACGGTTTGTATATATAAAAAAAGTAGAAAGTAGAATAAAGCAATATAGATAAAGGAACATTTAAAAAGGCACACCGCATTCAGGACTTAAAATATAATAAAATATTCAGATGAAATAACGTACTTGGGCGGAATGTCCTTGAACGAGTGAGTTAAAATATTTCCTTCCTTTTCATGGAGTCGACAGTTTAAAAAATAAATAAATAAATAAATAAAAATGCATATATTAAAACCCAGATACTTTCGTTTTGCTGTATATATGGTCCATATGAAGCAATGCTGTTATAATAGGCTATATCGCAACACACGTGAACAACACTGTGGATCTTTTTTGGGTGTAAATCAGCTGTAATACAAGCCTTCGCCTGCTTTGTCGCCCTACAGTCGCCGGTAGGTTACAAGGCAATTTAAATGACGTACATATTAAAACGGATTCCTTTACAAACGCACCGATTACGGCGCATGAAAAACAAACAAAACAACAGGCAATAAAGCCATTTATTTACGTTTTGCGGTTCTGGAGAATGTGTGATGCTCACTGTTGTGGATAATAGCGCTAATGTCTTTTCATTGAGACGCGAGCACAAAGATAACACCACACACCGAGAGAGAGAGAGAGAGAGAGAGAGAGAGAGAGAGAGAGGTAGGCGTTTGTACATATATTGCATAAAGAGAAAGACGCTACACACACACACACACACACACGCCCTCCCCTCATGCACAGGAGCGCGCATCCTCACACACACATACACTTGCTTCTTGATTCCAGCATGTCCGCTGGATGCTCGTAGCGCCTGTCAGCCCGCATCACGTCCATGTTGCCGTCGCGACCCGACCTTCACTGCCGCCTCCAAGGCTTTTATTTGTAATATTTTATTCATCAAGCCCGCTCTTGCAAACGCCGCGCTCATGGCTTCCTCGGATGAATCAGACAAATGCCTTCTGCATAGCAGAGGCAGATCTCAAAGTGACCCGAACATCCTCATCGAGTCGGGCATCGATTCGGCGCACAGCTCAGGTAAGATGATGATGCCAATTTTCTAATTGTCTCCACACTGCATTGGTAACTGAATCTGAAAAACTGCATCTCTTTTCATTTCCACGCGCGAAAATGCTTTCCAAATGTGCATCTCTCCAGCGCAAAACAGCCATCACTCAACCGGTTCTAGCCTCATGTTTTGCAACAGATACAGCATGCAGTAATGAATGCATCGGTGATGCATTTCTGATAATCTTCATCAATAGAAAGATGCAGCTACAGGCTTTGAAAATCCTATACTACCCATCACTGTGTTCTGAATGTCACTGTCTCACTTCATGACTGATCAGACAGAGTGCTTTGTGTTGCCTGTATCTCTAACTGAGGATGAAGCGTGGTCATTGCTGCTTTTCAAACACCCTAGGCTGTTCTCTCCTCTGGGGGAATACAAGACCGGCTTTGTGTTGAGAAACGTGTTGAATGATGCTGCAATGGCCAACCCACAGTAATGGCCGGGGTGTCTGATGCTATTTGCTGATGACACATTCCGCTTGGCGACTGCGCCTTCGGAGCCCCTTTTGGAAAAGGGGGTTTGTGAGCTGTGAATGGACCTAGCCGGTTCATGACAGGAGGGACGGAGGCTTTTGTGAGGTCTGGATGCTGAGGTTAATGACTAAGAATCAGATCCTTGCTGTAGTGGCTTAACATTATCTAAAGTATGCATGCATGTGTGGTTTTTCTTTATATTCGTGCTCTAAAACAATGATGCCATACAAAAAAAAAAAATTTTGGTCACCCAAAGACTCAAATACATTTTGGTTTGCCTTATAGGACATTTGCAATGATTCATTGATCATTCATTAAGTAATCTTATTTTGCTTGGTGCAGCAAAGTCTGAAGAGCCTGATTTCCACCCAGAGAAACTTTCCTGCAATGTAAACGTTCATTACCATGATATGATAATTCTGTAAGCTTCCTTAAGTTTTTTGTAGGAACCTTTATAACTTAAAAAAGCAATTATATCTCAGTCAGGGTCTTGGTTATATCTGAAAAATGATAGTCTGAGCATTTCTTTTACTGGTAATTACATATTCCTGATCCAAGTAATAAGAAATTCACCTGTAAATCTTCAGTATAAGCTTCATATCTAAACTAGAGAGCACACGATTTTTATCCTTAAAACACACCTTGCCTAAATGTGACCTCTTAGAATCCATCTGATCACTAGAAAGCCCTCCAGCTCTGGCAAAGATAGTGGACTATGAGCAGGTGTTCAGCACAGAGAGATAATTGTAATAGATTCTGGTTTCTATTTCTATGTCTGTACGCTCTTGATAAGCAATGCTTATCAATGCAGATATCATGAGGTGTTTTTTTGCATAATCTGTACGAATAGCACTGGGAAGTTTGGCACTGATGTTGCTAAACCACCAAGCAAAGTCACTGCGGGAAGAGATTTGGCAAGCAAAACTGTGTGGATGTCACTCACCGTCCACCCACCGCTAGTCTCACCATTAGGGCTCACTTCACATGTGTCATATGTGATACTTTTTAGAGGGCGTGCATGACTAATTTTAGGCCTTTTCATTCACGAGATGATATTCCGGGGTGATTCCGGATCGGTGGCTGACGTTTTTCGCACTCGTCTGCTCAGAGTGACAGGTCAACGTCTTCTGAGAACTGAATTTGATTGCATTTAGGCACAAAAAATTACAGACGATTTATAGACGAAACACAGGCGCTGCGAAAAAATAGACAGAAAAAGAGTGAGAAAGGCAGGAAAAGTATAATGGACCAAGTCTTCTGAGGTTTACTTATGACTCCTGCTTCTCATTGACTCGTGCCAGTGGAAGGTACTGTGGGTAATGCGTCAGCTTCTCCCTTAGCTAAGTGATAATTAATTAAAAGCCTGTGCAGCACGTGGCCAGACGCTCTGATGCGCTTCGCGTCTGCCGAAGACTTGCTGCATCACGGTGGAGGGGAGCGTGATTTTTTTGCCATTCATCCTTTTTTGTTCACACTACAGAAATCTCTCTCGTGTTGTTGTTGCTGTTGGTTATGGTCTTTCAAGTCTGGGAATCAAGCACAATCTAATCAAGAGATGAGATGGAGGCAAGTCGTCAAGGATTAGAGGGTTTTTAAAAAAGCATCTTTTTCTTGACATTTGTTGAAATTCCACAAATATCATTTCCATTTTCCTGGCCTGTTGGACCAGAGACCCGTAATTGTTCCTGTGCTTGTGAATGCAAAGCACAGGCGACATCTTGAGTGTGAGGGAAATTTTTTAAGAGGTTCACTTCACCAAGGACGTCACCGCTCTCTCAGTTTGACCGAATCCTCTCGCTGTCCTCAGGCCCATCGGCCGTCTTCCTATGCCGAAGGAGGGGTTTAAACCTGTTTGCTGTAAAAACCAGCCTGAATGGCGGAAGGAGACACACAGGAAGTGTCGGGAGATGAGGTGTCAGGATGAAAATCGGTGTGTGGGAGGACCCTTGGGCCAGCGCCAGCAAAAATACACCATAATATAATGAGTTTCTTTTTTTATTCGTACGTCTTTGATGTTGCACGCTTTTTAGCATGTCATACAGACTTTAAGTGGAATTGCTCAAGCTGTTGTTGCATTGACGTTACGGTTGGTGTAGGATGTAATGAGCTTTCTTGATCAATGACGTCACAAGTGCTTCGCTGGCCTTTCCAGCTTTCAATAATAGCTGTGCCATAGGTGAACAGATTGAAATTCATCTTTTTTCATGTATCATCCGTCCGTATATCATTTTGGCATCATTGCTATGTTTAGTGCCTGTACAAAAACGACATAGCAGGACGTAAGACTAAGTACATCAACACGTCAGGTTTGATACCAAAATAAAACTCATTCTTATTTTGGGTCACACGGCGGTCAGAATGAGTGAAAAATTGCCTTTGAGATTGGCGGTTTGAATCCTAAGAATAGGTCAAAAACACAGTTGGTGCCTGAATAAGTACCTTAATCCCAAATTGAGGGTAAATATAATATGTAGCTGTAACAACTTACTCTGATTAAGCGTTTTTGGATAGAGTTCATGGTTCTCAGTAAAACAAGTCTCCTGAGTAAAATTGATGCATTTTATACTTACATATTAGAATTGGTTTTCCAATTTGAACTATTCAAGCTATTTGGGATAAAAAATTCTATTGCGGCATATGTTGCAGAAAAAATCAATTTGGCACATTCCCAGTTATGCCAGTGCAACACATACTAGAATGTACCATGTGCAGGCAAATTTAACAAAAGGTTAACAACTAGATCATATTAGGATCATTTAAGAAAAACGCCAAATTTAAAGTGATTAGAAAAAAAACATTCAATCATCCATCTATCAGTTTCTGACAGCCATTACCCCAGATGATCTTATTATCTAGGTTTTGACTCATTTTCAACACAGCAGTGGCACTGACATGGTAGTGGGTTACAGGGTTTTTATTCTTGACATTATCACTGCTGGGTTAAGACAGTCATCAAGCCCATAACCATCACATCAAGAATATTTCTGTGGTCAAAAACTGGTAAAGGGCTAGTGAAGGACTAAACCAAACTATATCTGCTCTCTCAATAAAGTCTGTAAAGCTCCACCTCAATATCATGACCATATTTTCATATTTTTGTATAGACTGTTTCTTCCTCATAACTCAAATTTCCATCCTGTATTCCAGCTGAAAGACATAAAATTTACATGATCATAGCTGGTTTACAAGCACTTTGTTTATGTCTTTTCACTTAAAATTTTTCATAACTTCTCCCATTAAGATAATTACACATTTGAGATGTGACCATTCTAGCAAAAATGTTTTGGCGGTCAAAATCTGAACACTGAAAAAGGGACAGATGGTTTGAAAGTTTCAGTAACATATTTTAATTCAACTGTAGTTATAAAGCTACTTTTTAAATGCTTCTTTCTTCATAAATCAACATTTTTCATACTTGTTTTTCCAGCTACTAAACAAAAAGAAGGAAGGTTAAGGCATTAAAGAACATTTTGGTGTGGTTTTTTTCCTTTTTTCCTTTAAAAAGTTTTTAATATACTGTAGATTTCCCAAATAATTCTATAACTTCCAACATCCTAATAATTACACTTTTCTGTAAATCTAGAATGATTTTACATAATATAAAACTAAAATTAATCCGGACAAGAATGTTACATAAATAAAAACTGACTTTTGATGAAGGTCTAGTGGATTTCTGATCCTAACTGTACATGGTAAAGGGATGGTCTGCAGTCACTGCACCACAACAGGGCGGAGCTACATGGTTGTGGTTCCTAATAAAGTGGACAGTTCTGCAGTTCTTATAACTGTTTTTGAAGCATTGTTGCAGCTTTCTGCTCAGGACTGCATTTTCCACTGCTGTTGGTTCTGTCTGCTTGAAATATCTCACAGTCTCTATTGGACTTGTATGTAACACAGATTTATTGCTCTTTGGCACCCCTGTCGTCTCTGCTTGCCGGTCAGAGCTACAGGCTGGACACTAGCGAGCCACCGCTAAGCTATGACTCATCACCTGTCTCTAATGCAGGCCAGTGACACGGCTGGCTTACCGGCACAGAGCTCTGGCTAAACGTGTGACGAGTTGAGTGATTGTAAAAGATTGGTATGACACTCAATGAGCTTAAATTACACGGGGGAAAGGTAGGTCTGGGCGATATTTAACCTCAATTACGATTACGACCATTATTGTGTATTTATTTTGTTAGTGCTTTGTCCTCATCATTCATTGACAAGGTTTGTGCTGTAAATATGCTCTACGGTTTTGCTGATGAGTGCCTTTAAAATAACTGAAGGAAACACACAGATGTAGCAGCAAACCAGATGGGGCGGAGTCACAGGGCAACACATGTTTTTAAGGGGACAATACATGACAGCACGTTGGAGGAAGTCAAAGTGATCAAATTGTCAACATACACAATATACAGAGAGACGAAATGATGAAGCTCAAGGTCCACAGGGCACACATGGACAGTGTGCAAAGACATATGTGACCCTCTACGGCAAAATCAGTCGCTTGTCGCAAATTTTCAAAATTGAGTTATTATTTTTTTTCCTGAAAGGGCATAAATCAACCTTCAAAACAATACCTATATGGAATGAATTGGACGACATATGACTGAGATATCAACATTCAAAGGAGTCGGGTTTCTCCTGTCACGCCAAGTGAGAAACGGAGAAATCTGCCTTTGAAGTTGACTATCGCCGTAGCACTCACAGACGCTTGGTGCGGTCGCGGCTACGTTTGCATTGACGGTAGCCTACGCTGCATTCACAGCCACACGGATAGCCTACCTGCGTTAGGTTAACTGAACTCGGGAGATGGAGATGGATCCCGGAGAAATATCTTCACGCTAGTCAACCAGTGGATTTACCGTAAATATTGAAGTAGAGAAACTTTTAACATTCTGCTGGAATTGAATTCCTCACCTCAAAAAAGTCACGTTTTTTTATAGGATGGAAAGGGTCAGTTTTTCAGCGAAATTTATTCACAGCAGTACAGTATGAACCTTCCACTGTTTCAAAACACTAAAAACAAAAAATCCAAAATTTTACCCCACGCAACATAAACGGTCGTTTTTCCTCGGAAACCTCCGTTGCGACAAGCGACTGGTTTTGCCGTGGAGAGTCACATATTGACAATGCAAAACAGGACACAAAGTGGTAGCAGCAGACGTACCATGATAAATCTTTTTTAAAAAACCTAGAGACATCTATGCATACATATCGATAGACATCGATATATTTATACATCGATATATTTATACATGATGATGTATAGTATATGTACAGTATATGTTGTACATTCATTCGTTCATTCATTCATTCATTATCTGAGGCGGGGGCCAACCCTGGGTGGGTGCCAACACACTACATGGCGCACACGCTTACACAAACACACTCACATTCATAACTTATGCGGTAAATTTTGAGTATCCAGTAAACCTAAACTGTGTGCTTTTGCACTGTGAGAGGAAATTGGAGTACCTGAAGAAAACCGTTCAAACGTTTAATCCCATGGCCGACCCAAGCAGGACCTTCTTGCTGTGAGGTGACAGTGCTAACCACCGCACCACCTTGCCGCCCCAATATGTCATACAGTATATGCAATATATGACATGATACGAGGTATGTGAGTGTGAGTGAGTGAAAATTTGTCATTGTGAACACACCTCAGTACAGCACACAGAGCACAATGAAATGTGAACTATGCATTTAACCCACCATGAAGGAACAGTGGGCAGCTGACATGACAGCACCCGTGGACAGTACCTTACTCATGAGTACCTCAGTGCTACCTTTATCAGTTCGGGACTTGAACACATGACCTTCCGATCATGGAGCTGCCCCAAATGTGCAGTACTGATTAAAGCTATATTAAATAAACCTTAAATTTACAATATACATTGAGGTATGAGCAGCAGCATGATTCATAGCTTAAGAGAATGTTTATATGTGACCCTCCACGGCAAAACCAGTCGCTTGTCGCAACGGAGGTTTCCGAGAAAAACGACCGTTTATGTTTGCGTGGGGTAAAATTTTGTATTTTTTTGGTTTTAGTGTTTTGAAACAGTGGAAGGTCTATACTGTACTGTTGGGAATAAATTTGGCTGAAAAACTGACCCTTTCCATCCTAAAAACGTGACTTTCTTGAGGTGAGGAATTCAATTCCAGCAGAATGTTAAACTACTTCAATATTTACGGTAAATCCACTGGTTGACTAGCCTGAATGTTCTCGGAATCCATCTTGGTCTCCGGGGAGTTCAGTTAACCCTACTTGGTGGGCTATCTGTGTGGCTGTGAATGCAGCGTAGGCTACCGTAAATGCAAACATAGCCGCGACTGCAAGCGTCTGTGAGTGCTACGTCGATAGTCAACTTCAAAGGCAGATTTCTCCGTTTCTCACTTGGCGTGACAGGAGAAACCCGACTCCTTTGAATGTTGGTATCTTCGTCATATCTTAAAATACATTCGTGCGATATAGGTATCGTTTTGAAGCTTGATTTATGCCCTTTCATGACAACATAATAACTCAATTTTGAAAATTTGCGACAAGTGACTGATTTTGCCGTGGAGGGTCACATATGAGGTTCTGGTCTTAAATTGGAAATTCGAAATAATCGCCATGGACAAGCCTTTGTCAGTTCTGAATGTCTGAGAATCTGAATCTGAAAACAGGCCAAATATATTCACCCCCAAATTGGTGAAGATGTCAACCCCTTTGAGAGGTTACACCTGTATAATACTTGTGGTGCACTGAAATAAAGACTGAATCATGCATTAGATTTTTTTAAAATAGTCTCATTCTCATTGTTTACAATATTTCATTTTTGAAGAACACTTTGAAGAAGGGATCTTATTATGGCATCTTTTTGTTTTTGGTTTTACTTCACTTTCCCTGAAGCGATTTAATCCTGAAGCGATAAATCTGACTTTTCTTTAATGCTTTTGTCATAGTGAGACCTTTGTTTTTACAATCAGCTTGTCACAGCACATAATTAGGGACGGCAGCAGTTCTATCTCAGCATCAGGATCTGTGGCTCATCGGTAAAAAAATATGTGCTCTGGTTTTTAAAGATTTTTTTCTCCAAAGCTGTTTCACATGTAGCTGGAAAATGATGGAGATAAGGTTATACAATCTTTGCACAAACTGTTGGTAGTGTAACAGTTAGGGCGTTCGCCCCACAATCAGAAGGTTGCTGGTTTTCATCCTGGACCAGTAAAGGTACCACTGAGGTATTTATGGGCTCCCCAGGCACTGCCCGTCAGCTGTTCACTGCTCCTTCATGGATAGGCCAGATGCAGAGGTCACATTCCGCTTGTGGGTACTCTGCGCAATAACCCATGGTGTGTTCACCATGGCAATCCTCCACTCACTTTCCACTGTGTGTGAAGCAATTAGCAGTGTGGGTTTAGGTATGTCAGTTGTGTCTTCTGTAGAGTCTCAATGTCACAATGTTCACATGTGGAATAGTCTTTTTTGCTGGTTGATAAAAAGGAGAACTCGTTTTTGAATTCCAAAGACTGAACATCAGAAATAATGTATTTCACAGTAACACAGAAGGTCTCAAATGCTGCAGACAATGAGGGGTAGCCATATCATCACACAAAACAGGTAAGGTTGAATCCAGGTGGAAAACTAAATCGAAAAGGAAAAAAAGATAGATTGGACTCTATCATTGTGGTAAATGGTTCAAAATGCTTGAGAGAAAAAGCTGATCACTTCTAAATCCAAGGCAAAGAAATATCCAAATATCAGAGAAGCAATACAGTAAAACATGATCCGTCAAAGAAATATGCAAAAACTCTTACTGAAATGCTTTACAAAACTGTGGAAACGAATAGCTATTTCTGGAGGAACAGACACAATATTCATGTAGACATTTCAGTTTGGAAATGAAAATATCTTGGAGACCCCAAATCTCTGGTGAATTCTTACAATCATTTTTCTCAGAAATTAAAGAAAGAATGTTTTGCACACTAAAAGTTATTTTTCAGCTTTTTGATTATTACCTTTACTTTCTATTCAAGATACACATTTACACTTTACACCTCAGTCATAGTCAGAGTAATCTTTATTGTCATCTCTGCTATATACTGCTGAAATTATACAGAGAGACGAGACGAGACGACGTGGCTGCAGTTTTAACAGTGCAAAGAACAAATGACACATAGAATAAACAATATATGAATAAAATATAAAAATATACACTTTAAACTAGGAGTAGAAAGAGGTTAAACGCGGTATTAGCTACAGTTATCTTTTATACTGAATGTGTATAAGTTCTGTAACAGTTACAGTATGAAACAAATTTATACAGAGCCTCGATTAGATTACTTAAAACAGTATCTTTTATAAAGTCTGAGATAACCGAGTCATACATCTTACATTTACAGCATTTAGCAGACGCTCTTATCCAGAGCGAAGTACATTTCACAATTACAGAGACCGTCTCCCAGAAGCAACTTGGTACTACTGAAGCTGGATTTGTACCCGCAACCTTTTGGTTCATAAGCAAGTATCCTGTCAGCTAGAACACCACCATCCCAATCCCAAAATCACTCCAATGAATCCACAATGATTATTCCTTCTGAAATTGAGTTCTTTCTGTCATTATGTCAGTGATCTGATAAGGTTGTGTCCGTTTGGCCGTGTATGTGGCGTGTTAAGATTTAACTTAAGCTTGTGATTGAGCCTTGAGTAGGTAGGATAGCCTGTGAGCTGATATAGACTCTCTACACTAAGAGCAAGAGTTCCCACAAGCAAATTATATAAGACACACCACACTCAATCAGAAAGATAGACAGAAATAACTGGAGTACTCTTTATTGAACATGAAAAGTTGGGCCAGGTTGACTCAATGACTGAGCGCTGCACCGCCAGGAAATGACTTTTATACTTCCTGAACCATGACCGACCACTTCTGGGTCCTAGTGCCGGTCGTGTTATGCAGTGTGCGTGACACATTACTTAAAAAATGAGTTTTTGGGTGCAATATGCATTGCAGAAAAAATCAAAATAGCTATTTTTAGTATGGCCCTACTGTAAACATAACCTAGAACTGGGGATATTGTGAGTACGCTGTCGAAACAGGATTGTAGGTTCACTCAGGTCAGCAGGCATCATGATGCAACACCTACCCTAATATAGCCACGGCCACAATGCAATATTGATGGGAAAGCTAGCAGAATATCACAATCCAGGGGCCTGGGGAGTTACTCCATCTCTAAAAGGGCTGCTGCTTTCAGCTATCTTTAGTAACACAGTCGTAGCTGGCAGGGTGAGCTTTATGATACCTCATTAAATGTCAGCCGTCTACAGCTGAATTAAAGAGCGGCTGTTGCTCGAGATCTGTCTTGTCTCCACATTTGAAAAAACTTCGGCTCAATATTAATATCTTGTTTTCTCGCCTCAACAAAAACACTTTTTATAGGCTGCTGCTTTCTTCAGAACTCAATCATTTTTCGTAATGTTTTTGTCTTCCTTACCGTAGATGGATGGCAAGTGGAGGACCCAAATTGTACATGGTAGTATAGGCTCTATAGTCACTGGACACCAACGGTTACCTAATAAGTATTGTAGGTGCATGTTGCAGTTCTTATATATGTTCTAAACGTATGCGTACTGTAAGTGAAAATTCTGCGAAAATAAAAAAGATCAAATTACTTAGGTGTAATTCATATTGAGATAATTACGTCTTTTTAATACATCCTAATTTTTTTAAAATTCATTTTTTAAAATGTAAAGATGTGCAGTGTAAGGGAGAGCCGATACTTGCCATTATTTGAATTTCACTGTTCTTCTCTCTTCTCTGATGAAAGAAAACACAACAACAAGCTCGGTGGCGTCACAGGCAGACCGTTTCAGGTATATATTTGTGTCTTTTTTAGCTGTGCTGTATGTGACGAGGCAGTGTAGGTACATGATATGGCTTCCATGACTCATTGGGCGCTCCGTCTTTGACGTCAGATAAATGACTAAATTAAAGGCAAAAACTGGTAGCATGATGTAAATATAAAAAGTGAATGGAGCAAATGAGGTACATGGTTCATGATGGAAAATGCTTGTCGTAATGTTTTTTCTTCATGTAGAAACAATGTAGATTTAGATCACGATACATGTTGGTGGTTGATATAGAATATGACCAAACGATCGTAGGTTTAAATCTAGTCTGGAGAAGAGCGTCTGACTAATGCCATAAAGTGTAATTTGATGTCCACTAAATATGAACAGTACAGTAATGCTGGTTTATACTAGGGCTGGGTATCGTTGCTGATTTCCTGAATCGATTCAATTCCGATTCACAGGTCGCCGATCGGTTCAATTCTCGATTCCGATGATGCTCGATTTATTTAGAGAGTTTTCTTTTAATTAAATGCTAGTTTTGTAGTTTATAAAATAACTTGTTTTAAAAACCGAAGTGTTGCCAAACATATCAGCCTTTAGGCCAGACGGTGATTGACGGAGCAACCTTCGTATGGCTCTATTTGGTTTCGTTTACGCCGGTCTCGTTTTTAAGCTCTCCTCGCTTGTGATGCGAAAGTGAGTCATAACGCGAGGAAGATCGATCCGCAGAATTTTGGTCGATATCGTATTTTCGACGAGATAAATGTTGATCGGTGAATCAAGTTTTTGAACCCAGCCCTAGTTTATACCGAACAGAACCTTCAGTTGTCAAGACTATCCACCACTTTGCACAACTCTTCTTTTAGAACTGTTTGATCATCAAGTTGCGGCACACCATATGTTTCTAAAAACGTGCTGTCAAACACTGATGGGAATAACGGCGTCACAAATAAACGGCATTACTAACGGCATTATTTTTTCAGTAACAGGTAATCTGAGTCATTACTTTTTCATCGTTAGCTGCACCTTTTTCAAAGGCAAATCAGTGCTTCTACTTAAGATCATTAAAGCTGCTTCCATCCAACCAGGCTCTCTCAATTCTTTTTTTGGTGGGGGTAGGGGCTAAACAACCGAATAAGTGATGATTGGCTAAGGAAGTAAGAAGTTATGAGTAAGCCAATCAGAGGCAGAGCTGCGTGGGCGTTCACATACAAACTGCGTTTTGATGCTTGCAAAACCCGACCAAGGGTGCAGCAATGGCAAGACGAATTCAAAAATACTTGTTTTAAACTGAAGTACAGACGTACTGTTCCTCACAGAGATAAAAGGTAAAACTATATATGTAGAATGTTGATTTTGCCCAGGAACAAAGTGTCTCTCCCTGTCGACTGTAAACTATTTTAATTTCATGAAGCGCCTCTCATCGTCTCACGCTTCCATTTAAGGAGGGATCCAAATTCTTTGACATATTTGAACATTTAAAAAAAATGTAACACAATAGTACGACGGCGTATTAGGGCCATTGTATATTTAAAAATAAAATGCGGTTAGGGAGGGTTAAAATTACAAGAAAAAAGTCAGAAATTCTGAGATTGTCATATATTTGTGTGAAAAAACTCAGATATTCTCTGATATTGTAAAGTCGCAGTCTACGTCAATAAAGTCCAAATTGACTTCTGCCCGGAACAAACGTGATCTACGTAATACACCACGACATGACACAACCTGCGACTCTACATCTCATTCCAGCAGGTGAACTCTCCTGGTTCAGCCAGTTCCACCTCTTCACCGTGAGTGTGCCTCCGTGTGGCGTCAGTGGCTGAATTTTACTGGTCTTGATTTCCTCCTTTTGTGACTTTAAAATCTCCAGAGAATATCTGCTATTTTCTCGCATAAATTTGCGACTTTCTGATCTCGAATATCAGAAAAACTTTCTGTAAATAAATTTGCTTGAATATCTTATTTATATTTACCGCTTTAAACTCAGAAATAGCAAACTTTTTCTCGTAAACCCCACTACTTACATCTCAGAAGAGTTTGGGAATTTTCTTTCTGTAATGTATGACTTTTGCAGTATCAGAAGAAGATATCCACGAGTATTTTTTCTCGTAAATTTACACATCTTTAATCTCGAAAATTTGGACTTTATTGTTGTAAATTTATGACTTTACAATATCAGAGAATAAATGAGTGTTTTGACATTAATCTCAGAATTTCGGACTTTTTTCTTGTTATTTTACCCCCCTTCCCAGCATTTTAATTTTTTAAATTTACAATTGCCCTATCTTGCGTCGTTACCAATGATTTACTTTTTCACAGTAACTAGTTGCTTATAATGCTGTGGTCACTAAATCCAGTTACTTTTTGTGAGAGGTAACTAGTCGCTATACGTAATCACTTTTTTAAAGTAACTAGCCCAACACTGCTTTCAAATATGTTCAATTATTTACTAGGGTCTTTGAAATCTTAAAAATGAGTCAGTTGGTCCACTAAAAGCAATCTTACTGCAAGTGTTGGAATGTATTTCCATTACAGTACTGTATTTCAGCCCAGAGGGATCTCTTCCCTGGCAAAATAGCAGTGTTCAACAGCAAGGGACAAACATGGAATTCATGACTGTTTTAAATTTCTTTTCAGGATTAATATACAATGACTGAACCTCATAATTGCTTTCTTTAAAGTGTTCTTAAGAAGGTTAAAACATTTACAGTACTGTGCAAAAGTTTTAGGCAGGGGTGAAAAAATGCTGTAAACAAAGAATGCTTTCAGAAATATAAATAATGATTGTTAATTTTTTATCAATTTACAAAATGGAAAGTGAGCGAACAAAAGAAAAATCTAAATCAAATCAATATTTGGTGTTACTGCCTTTTGCCTTCAAACCAGCATCAGTTCTTTATAGATACCTTGCACAAAATTGGGGATTTTTGTAGGACACAGGATTATATTTATTTTGTAGGATGCAAGTTATAGATCTGTAGTTGATTCTCCGAATGTTTGAAACAACCTACCAGCCAAAGTTCCTTCAAAACTGTGTGCAAGTGAACCTAGAAAACTGGTGCTGTTTGCAGAAGAGCAAAAGGTGCGTCACACCAAATATTGATTTTAGTTGGGTACCCTGCGTTTGATATGCATTTTGTTCACTGAGTGAAATAAATGATTAACACTTCCATTTTTGGCACTCTTTGTTTGACAGCATTTTCACACCTACTAACCCATTACACAGTACTGTATATATCATAATACTATACAAAAGAAGAATTGAAGACAACTCAATACGCTCATGTTTTGCTCAAACAGGTATACAACAGAAATTGTGTACAAGTGCTCTGCACCATTTGTAGAGTCTGTTCTTACCTAGGAACACATCTCAAGAACAAATTTCTTCTTTTTTAAAATCATTTGGTGAATGAGGCGCATTGTGTTCATTATGACTGATGCTATGTATTCCTTTTGACTCATTCTAAACTTTCGATTCTAAAACATGTCATTACCTGCATGAAAGTTCGCCTGAAGCTACCCACAATTTTCAGAGTGAAGGATTTTGTGTGAGAGAGTAAAAGTGTAGTGTAACGTGAAAGAGACTCCAAATCTAGTTGAGCAGTGTAAACACAACTGGACAAATGTGTCAGTAAATTCAGATTCTTGTATGATTTATAAAAGTTCTGTAAACAGCCTAGATTAGATAATTAGATAAGTACGCAGGAGGCAGTTCACAAAGTCGGTTCCACTCAAATTTTGCCAGCCTGAAACATTTTAGTTTGAAACTGATGCAGAATCACAGGTGAAAAGGATACTTCCTACTTTGTGTTTTTGAATTTGAGCTGCCACTAACTTCTTCCATTTTTTATTTATTCTGTTGACCATTTTATTGATTCGTTGATTAACCTAGTTTCTTGAACCAAAAACCCTGCTAGTGGTCCGTCCTCCAAAACAGCGCCTGGGTGTTTTCTCTTCACGAGCTCGTGTATAGTGCTGCTGCTGTGAACAAACCACAGTGAACAAAACACCTTTTGTTTTCTGATCATTTAGAGTACTCCCATGCTTTCAAAAGCCTTGGCTCTTTGGGCTTTACCTCAACCTCTTAATGCGTACAAAGTCGGTTCCTGCATGTATGGCGTTCTGACTGGAGCCTACCAATGAGCACTGGGCAAGGTTGACATCGAACGCGCATTTATCTAATGATATTTAGGAAATAATGTTAAATCAAATATTAAATCAATACGTGAACTAGGACTTTCAGACATGATTCATAGAACATTTTAACTCCGTTATGATTAACTTTTATTTTGTTTTTGCGATTTTTTTTGTTTGAGCTTCTTTTTTGCCTGACAAGCTTTGCGCTGTAAATATGCTCCAAAAAGCTGTTTAAGCCGTGATATTGTTTTCTGATGAAAAAGTGTATATCTCATCTGAGCGATTTTAAAATAATTGAAGGAAACACGCAGATATAGTTCTAGACTGGATAAAATTTGGAGTCAATGAGCTACGGAAATTAAGTAGGCCGATATTGGTTTTTCAGGGCCGATATCAATACAGGTTATTGACAGTTAACACGACTGATAACCGATCATTTGAATTTTACAAACACCAAGCTCAGATAAAACTCTCCTCTGTCCTCTTCCCATTCTCAGAACTTCACACTAAAACTGGCGTGTGGGTGTGGTGTAATTGACAACGAGCTTCAACGTTAACGAATACTGTTAAAATGACATATAATGATCAAGAGACTTTGTTAATGAGCGGAACATTAAATGAGCAAGAATAGAAAACGACTTTTAGATAAGAAGAGAGACAGCAATTGATCTGATGGCGCACCTTGTAGTTACTTAATATCGGTATTGATTAAAATTAACTTTGTAGAATGGTGGTAATAATATCGGTCCTGATAAACAGCCGACGTGTTACGTCAGCCCTTATTAAACGCGTATTATATTTTTAAGTGCACAGTAAATGAGCACATAGTGGGAAAAGTATTTACAGAATGTAAAAAAAGTTTTAAGAGAATTTTAGCCATAATATTGAAATAATTTGTCTATTTTATTTAATTGCCCAGCTGTAATGTCAGCACATTTTCAATGCGTACGTCCTCATATCCATCTATTAATCGCGGCGACTCCCTTTTGACTGCTTTAAACTCTGGTTGGTGTTGGCATCATACGCAGACTTGCATGCTCCCTGGTGACTTTGTGAAGGTTGCAGCCCAAGCAGTTTGACTTGATAAGCGTAAGTGACAGCATGGCAAATCTCTCTGGACGCCCTTCTCGCCCTGAGTAGGTCACAGTTTGGAGGAACTTCCAGCTGGCAGCCTGAGAGCGGGACAAAAAGCCCATTCCACATCCACAGAAATGAGTAATGGTTTCTCTCATCTGTGAAAAATATATATCATCAGTTAACATTTACTGTGTGTTTCGGTACCTTGTCATATCACGCTCCATGCGATTCGTCAGACTGCGTGACCGCCGGCGATTTGTCAACACACCCACAGTTCACTCAATGGTGCCATCTGAGATTATTCAGAAGGCTGTGGATGCAAACATGTGATTTAATGTCCTTTTAATAAACAAGTTGATTTTATGTAGTTAAATTATCTGTGAAACTGGCGGACTAATATGAAACCTTATTGTCTTCTGTAAATGGTGTGTGTGTGTGTTATATATATTTGATATATGTAGGTCTTAATTTAATCTAGACTAGCTAAGGATTGGTTTGTAGGTCCTGCAATAGAAATGACAGGTAAACACAGGAACTGTGAATATTGAAGTAAGTTACTGTCCGTAAATTCTAATATTCTCGTAGAGTAATAGTGTAACGTTTCAGTCCGAATCCAAATGGGAGTCACTCCCCTCCAAACGGACCCTCGCTCCAGCTCTTCTCAACAGCCACTGAGTACTAGATGAGTTTTCACCCTACAATTCTGATTTGTTTGATCATGAAACCATATCCTGATTTCATTTGGAGTTTGTTTATAGCGCCAATTTTGCAAAGGCCGCTACTGGAAATAAAAAGGCAGGTTAAATCGCGAAAAGATAAATTGTGACAGAGATTTTGCATTATTTGAGAACAGTGTCTCCTAAGTGAGAGTTTGTCAGAGTTTCGTGTCTTTGTGAAGATATGTTGCGTGTGAGAACTGGACCTCATAAGGAAAATTGCTTATACAAAAAGGTTTCAGGTTTTGTTAGAAGTTGCTTTTGCAAGGAAAAGATTATTTGTCATTGTGAACACTACAGCACAGTGCCTTCTGGCAATGTCACCTCTTAGATTTGGCCATCCATGAGGAAACGGTGGACAGCTGATGTGCAGCGCCCGGGTCTCAATGCTTGGGCAGTACCTTGCTCGTGAGTACCTCAGTGCTACTCTTACTGGTCTGGGATTCGAACCAACAAGCTTCTAATCTCCAACTCCTTAACTGTTACACTGACAACTGCCCCATATTGGTTGCTGATGTTAAGCTTAGGGTTAGGGTTAGGTGCAGCTGTAGTATTATTTACATATGTGACCCTCCACTTGCTTAAACCAGTAACAACCATAATGGAGGTCTCTGAAAAAAATGACCCGTTTATGTTGCGTGGATAAGGTATTGGATTTTTTGTTTTTAGTGTTTTTGAAACAGTGGAAGGTCTATGCTGTACTGTTGAGAATAAATTTCGCTGAAACTTACCCTTTCCATCCTAGCGTGACTTTCTTGAAATTCAGGGTTGAGTTCAGCAGAATCTTGAGTTTTCTGTTTTGTACGCTCTACTCAATATTCGCTAAATCCGCAGTTTGACTGGCGTGGGAATATTTCTCAAATCCATCTTAGTCTCCCACGGTTCAGTTAACTACGCGGGTGAGCTGTCCGCGTGGCTGTAGATGCAGCGTGAGCTACCGTGAAATACAAACATAGCAGCGACGCGCGGCGTCTGTGGTACTGGCGACCGTCAGCTTCAAACGAATTTCTCTGTTTCTTACTTGGCGTGACAGGAGAAGGCGACTCCTTTGAATGTGATATATATCTCGATCATATAATAAATCATTTCATTCATTATTATCGTTTTGATTTACGCCCTTTCACGAAAACATAATAACTCTATTTTGCGACAAGCGACTGGTTTTGCCGTGGAGGGTCACATATAGAAATAAAGGGAATAATTGGAAGCATTTCAAAAAGATATTAAGGCTGGGTTTGCATGAGTGTGTGTGCATAAGTGTGTGTGTGTGTGTGTGTGCATAAGCGTGTGTGTGTGTGAGACAGGGCAGGGGTGGCAGTATACACAAATACAAGGTTCATCCTGAGGGCCATGTCCTAACGCACCTCTGTGGCTGTTCACACTCACTCAAAGACTTGAACAGAAACAGTCAGTGAATAAGCAAACAACACTGTGCCTGCAGACACGAAGCAGCATAATCAGACCCCACATGAATTTAAGAGAGCCACACACACACACAGGCACAAAAACGAATCATGTGGGGTCCAGGGCACGATATACAGCATTGTCATTGATATGTGCATGTGCAGTAGTGAGATCACAGCTTGGTCAATGTCAAGGCAAATTCAAACATTTCAATCATTCTGCACGTTTTTGTGCTGCTTGATATATAAAAAATAGTTCAAGTTCTCTCCAGTTCCATAACTAAGTCTGTTTTGCATAACATAGTTGCATGTGAATAAATTGCGGTTGGATAAAGTTATTTTGGGGCTTTTTATTATTGCTTTTATTGTCTCAGCAGACGCTATCCTTTACAACAGTGTTTCCCAATCCCAGTGTTCGTGGAACACGCTTTCGGCTGAATTCAGTATTTCCTGCACCTCCAGGTGCTTTACGTTAACATTGCTTCAATAAAGACATCTGGTATCAACTGTGCTGTGGGTAAGAAACTTCGAATCTGTGCAGAGGCGGTGTTCGAGAACAAGGTAAAAACTTCCTTCTCCAGCTATCTAGGTCATTCTGAATCAGTGGCGTCCAGTGGGCCCAGGTTTTCCACATCATACACAGTTTTCAGAACACTGACACCTTGTCTCCAGATAAAAGCGCTCTTTGAAATTTGGCCTCACCGGTATGATGAAGAAGTCACAGGATACCAGTCCTCCTTTTGGAACTGGAACCTGTTCTGGTGGAGCTGCTTTTAAACATTTCACCAGGAGAGAACCGTTTTCACAATCCCCTGCACCGTGGAACCGTCTGTCTGTGATGAAGTTCTAGAATAAGCCTTGAAAAATCTCAATAAATACTGCCAACCTGGCGTGTGGGGAGTTATGTAATAGGTAATGAAGGAAGATTTGACTGAACTGGAAACATTTTTACAAATAAAAGGAAATATTATTGCTTGCTTGCTCACAAACTTGGCGCGTAATGTTTATGTGAAAAAATGTCATTTATACACTTTTACTCATTTATTGCAGTTTTTGTGCAGGGAATATCTCACAAATACTTTTACATACAGAAGGATGAAGTCTTGCCTTAATCATGCTATTCAAAACGTTGTGCATCATTAATAAGCGTCTGTGTGAAACCTGGCGAACATGTCTTTCATGGTAAATAAATTGAATAAGCGATTCTAGACAAATATAGCCCTCGACCATTTTTTGTAAAGGGAATTACAAAAGTTAAATTTGAATAATCATTTTAGCCCTAGAAATAGGAAAGGCACAGAACCTACCTAACCTGAATATTAGAGCTAAGATAATATTAATGCTGCAGGCTCACTTTAGATTACCGTGGCCCAAAAACCTCGATACGTACTGAACCGTGGGGACACTGTACCGTTGCATTCCTATTCTCAATATATATTACAGTGTTTCCAATATGGTGCTGACCTACATGAAAGGGTTAAAACCAAGGCCTAAAATTGCTCTACTGTTTCCTTCAAACATTATTTTTTCATGCAAATGCACTCCCTTACAAAATCACCCCATCACTCAAAAATGAGTAAAAATGCCCAAAAATCTATTCAAGTAATTTGGCAAAATTCCAGATTTTTTCCTATATCAACAACATATATTAAAAACAAAAAACAGTGCAATATACGTTTCTCAATAACGTTACGGCGGCAGGTCATGAGATTTCGGCCATGGCGTGACGACTGGGTTTCATTTTCAGCACAGGCGATCTTTTATCCAAGTCCTCATTAATTGTTCCTCATTATTAGCTACGTTTATCTTTTGGGCCAAATATTTTGAAGCGAAAAAATATATATACGTGAACGAGACTTTCATTCATACTCTGAATCATAGCAGGGTTTGACTGAGCATGGTACTGGCACCAGAAGGAGAGAGCTTGAGATGGAGGAAAGCGGAGAATGAGAAACGGCGAGGATGGAAAAGGGGAGGGGTGACAGGAGAACAATGAGTACACGCAGTAGGGTTGAAATGACTTTTAAGCGATACATAATCAGTCTTGGTAGAATCATGGGACAGCGTAATGTGAGTAAAACAATATTTCATTAGACCTATTTATTGATGCTGTTTGTAGGTGTTGTTCTGAAGACGAGCTTGTCTTTAAAGTCAGCTGTATTTTTTAAAAATGGAAATGAAAATCCAGTAGTGGTCATGCTATATTAGCTAAGTATGAATTTAATAGATTCATATGACTCATGCATTACGAAAGCCAGTCCGCTTGGTTTATTTATCCTTTTAATAGAATGAAACCGAAGCTTACTCACAGTCCTCATTCATCCTCGCACCTACACAACACAGAACGTGTCACTTTATGGCTCCAGAGGCGGATCTGGGATTGGCGCCGAGCCGAAAGTGGGATTTTCAGTAGTTTCAGCACCATGAGGCAACACACACAGCCATGGGATACTCAAACCCGGGGTTTACAAGGTTGTCATTGTTGTATTGTTAAAGTCAATCTGAAATAAGTGGCTAATTTCACCCTTTTGGTGAACATTGATTTTAGTGGCTATTTTCAAACATGCCTGGCTAACATTTATTAGATAAAAACCTCTATATGTTAAATCAATGCATGGGTTTAAATATGGACAGGTCATAAATTGAATTGAATTACTCAGATGAGTTGCTAGTCATTCACAAACCAATTTTTAGAACTGCATTAAAATAACATTTCAGTTAATACTGATGCACTGCAATACGGTATTGTGGCTTCATTCTCCAAAGCCTTCAGAGTGTTTTAAATTAATCTTATAAATCAACCATATGGCATCGCCATTGATTTTAAAGCTACATTTAGTAGCGATTAGTAACATTATATAAGCATTGTTATTTATTCTTTGAATTTTATTAATTATTATTATTATTATTATTATTATTATTATTATTATTATTATTATTATTATTGCTGAGTTTGAAATTCTAGAAATTGGAATTGTAAAAAGTTTGTCTCTATATCTCGTGTGATGTGAAGAACTGTTTGTGGCGGAAAGGAAGCAAACACAAATCGAGACAAGAATCGATCGTTTATCAGCCAGGACGATATTATGCATTTTGCAGATTATCAGTATTAGTGTTTAATTTTGACCATCACCGATATCAAGTTAGACACTGTGACCACCAAGCGTGTGTTTCATATGGCGCCTGTTTTTATACAAATCTATGAGCTTCAGCGTTTAGGCGCTAAGCGCCTTCAAGCGGAAAAACCATTTTTGTCACAATGTTCAGAAGTGTTTTCAACAGCGCTACTGCGTCAATATCCTTGTCTCTTGCTGGCCAATCAAAATCGAGGAAGGGACTGGGCATACGCTATCAAGACTCACAAATGACAACGATATCTGGAGCAGCAGGAGAAGATTTCATGCACCCAATCTCATCTAGAAGACATTCATTAGTTCATTATCAAACAGAATCCCTACCAGGTGGTAGAAGGACCGGAGCCTATCCGGGAACTTCAGGAATTGCAAGCGAGGACAACCCTGGAGCGAGCGTAACACACTGCAGAGGACACACACACACACAATCACCTCACATTCACACATTACGGTCCAATTTAAAATCCATGATGAACCAATGCTGCGCTTTTGGACTGTGGGAGAAGCTTGAGCACCCGGAGAAGCCACACTGGAGAACAAAACTCCACAGGAAGGCCGGGACTTTCTGCGCTGTGGTGACAGCGCCCTGTTCGAAGCAGTGAGAAGCTCTGGAAGTGAGGTTTTGAGCACTCTCAGCGGATAAAAAGCGTTTGTTGGACACAGGCCCATATTACAAGGTGCGCTACTGTGGCACCACTGCCGACTCTGCGCCCTTTACTCTCGACTCGCTGCTTCATTTAATGTAGTCCCGACTACAACAGTCTCTGACTGGTTATATGTCACGTGAGTAGTAGCCCGTCAACGCTGAAGCCTTGTTGTCACTCACACCACTCACATAAGCGTAAGTTTTAGCCTGAGCATGGTGTTTTGTAAGGGTTAAAATTTTTCAATAAGATTTTCTTTTTCTTTCTTTTTTTTTCTATATCACATCCAAATATCAGTTATCAACCAAATTTAGTGCAATAATTGGTATCGATATCAGCCCTGAAAAAACAAAATCAGTCGATCTCAGTAGGCATCACATGGTTGGCTTGCTTCACTTTGGGTAAAGTTGGTTTTCCCGATAAATAAATAATTAAATAAATAAATAAAAAGCATTTACGTTTTGATGTCATTAGATTATGAGCTCATCCTCTTTACTTTGAGGACTCCTGCAGGATTAGAGACATTGATTCAGTAAATTCTCAAAAGTGTTGTTTGAAGGCGTTCTCTAGTCGAACACCCATCAATCATTTAGGTCACTACTGTGTAAAGATCATTGTGAGACCATACTGAGGACCAAATATTGACTCACCAGCAAGTTGGCTTAATTTAATTGTAGCATACATAAAAAGTGAATCCTTAGCAAATGTGGCGCATTACTTTGCAGACTATTGGCACAAACTCAACAAATCCAGAATTTTTTACAGTGTGTGTGTGTGTGTGTGTGTGTAATTCCAGAATTGCCTTGATTGGGTTTAGCAGAGAACACAATGAAGCCCACCCACCTGATTCCATTTGCTTTCACCACTGCTGAGCAGGGACTAGACACTTCAGACAAGAAAGACTAGGACTGTTACAAATGCTAACAGACATTTTATTGCATGACCATGTGTAATTAGAAAGAAGATGGCATTAGAACCGTTTTTAAGATTTGATATTTGGTGTGATAAGATGACAGACCTGATTTCTGAATTAGTCTTGTGGAAGCACTAAAAGATGCCAAGGAGTCATTTAGAGGTTCCTTTTTTTGCATAGAAACGTTTCATCAATGTTCTAACTTGGCAGCGTGATTCTGTTACTTAGGCTTTTCCCATAAACTTGTTTGATATACAGCTGTCTCCCTTTTAGCTATTTAATAATCACTTCACATGAATCAATGTTGACGAGTCCAACAGGATGCATTCTCTTCATTTTGTTTATCTTTACAAGCTTTTAGAACTGTTTTAGAACCAGTGGTTGGGACATTTTAGATTGAAACGCCTGGAGCAAGGAAAAAATCCTGCAATACTTTCAAACTATTTATGTAATAACACAAATGGAATTTCTTCTCCATCTGGAACGCTGCAGAAATGCAAAATGTACAGACAGACAGAGAAGAGAACGAGAGTCTTTTCACTGTTACTTCCCACGCAGTGGATAATACTTCCTGTTCAGAGGCGTGTACAGCTGTTGTGACTCACCGGAGAGTTTTACCTTCCGCTGTCCCTCCTCTTTCTGTACGCATTTTTATTCCATTCTATTCATATTTTGTCCAGTTTTTGAACAGTGTGAGCTCTCCCTCGCCTAGAGTATGATTAAACAGCAGCTAACCGACTTTAAAGGGCATTTCCACCCAAGGGTGATAATGATTCTGATCTTAATAGTCTACAAGCTAATAAGGACTTGGGTAAATGTGCCTTTAGTTTCCTTTTCTGTCATTGTTGTTGTTAGCAGAATTTGCGCAGGATTATTTTGGTGGAGTGCTACTGTGACTTGCCCTCGTCGGTCCTTACAGTTCCATAGTTTCCGGCGCTTCAGTCTCAGAGATCAGATGGAAATATTCATGTCCTACACTTCCATACTGCCTATATAACGTCTTAGCCTCTATTGCAAGTTTCAGGCGAGTCTCATTATGTAGCGCGTTCTACTTTTAGCCTCCTCGATGAGGCTATACCAGAGGCACTTGACTGCAGACAGATGGCTGCACAGTTGAAGGACTGGGGGGTAAACGATAGAGCTCCCACTTGTTTAGAGGACGAATCTCCATGTCTTTCTACCGACTACCTCGTAGTGTCTCATATATTGCCTGCATGTAACAGAAGTAGCAGGTGATTCCACCAAGGCGAAAGGTGATAAAATCTGCTTCTGTTTAATGATGTAAAATTTCGTTCATGCTGTTATTGGTCGTTTAATAGTAGCATAAATATTTAGAACGGTGGTATGTAATGTACAGTATATTTTACTAGTCAGTATTTTGGGGGCTGTCGCATGTTGTGTAGGTTCAAATCTAGGTTCAGCTTCAGCTTCAAGACCCTCAACCTCAGGATGCTTCGAGAAGACTTGTCACCAGAGAAAAGTGTCTTCTAAATACTGTAAATTAGCCCATATTTAAATATAAGGATGCGATAACATGGAATCATATCAAGAATCTGATTGTTGCTTTTTAAGTCCTGACATTGGACACGATGCTTAGATTTGTAAATATTTTCAGCCGATATTTGTACTGGCGCTTATGTTAACCACTGATGCAAAATATATGGGCGTTATTTCCTTCTTAAATTCGCGTTAAATGCGCATTGAATGCGTGAAACAAAAATCTCTTGTCTTTTCGCGCTCAACTCTGGTTGCATGCACAGTTTTTTAAAACTAAGCTAAACTGCGTGTTTGCCTCAAGTAGCAGATGTGAGTTCGCACGTGGGCTGTGTCCGTGAGCTTAATAGTATGGTAGGTAAGACACTCTTATCATACTTTTCTATGCAGTAGTCTTACTGGCTCTGTACTCACTAGGTAGTGCACATGAAGTGTCCTAGGCACCCTATTTGACTAGGAAATGACTTTTTCTTGCAAATGTATATGCACTCTGCTAGAAATGCTCGCCCTCTCGACTCTGCTGTCGCTCGCTTGACATGGCGCTTTGTTAGAAATGTCAGACTTAAGGCTCTAGTTTTGCAGCAAAATTCTGAGCGCTCAGTGGAACTTTGGCGAGTAAAATATCTTGTCTTAACACGCTCAACTCTGCCTTCCTCGTGAAAAACAACGGATATCGGAATTCAGCCAGTAATTTCCATTTTCTGCATATTTCCACGTTTTAAATATTAAGGCTTATATGTATATATATTATATTGTTGTTGGAAAAAACTGCTTTACGTGAAGCATCCTACTGTCTTAAGGGACTGGTGTGGGATTGCTAGGTCTCCCCTTACTAAAATGAGTTCTTTATGACATGGATGAAGTATAAATAGCATTTCATTATGGTTCCATTAGATATTCATAGCTTCTAATGATCTCAGACCCCTTGACTCAGCTGGTGGTAATGGTAGCTTTACACTCTCTTTTGATCATCGATCCAGGTCAAACTAAGGTCTGCTTTGATTTCCTGGTTGATTTCATCTTATGGATATACTTCTTTCATGTGCATCGTGAAGCTGCAAAGTTGCAGTTTTTCACTTGCAAAAGCAGAACTAGCAAACCAGCATTAGCCAACATAAAAACCGCCCAGATCTCCGCTTCTCTTTGATAGTTTCTGTGCCAGGTTGTTTTTGTCTCTGTTTTTTTGTCAGCATTTTGAGATCTCATTCATATTTTCTGAAGTTGGTAATTGTAAGCAACAGCTGGTTTCTTGGCCTTGCTGGGTGCCACGGTTGAGTTTCTCCTTTTTAAGCAATTTTGTTGGAATTTCCGTTATTTTTGCTGTATTTTTAGGCAGTTGTGAAACAAGAACTAATGCCATTTTTCAATAATAGCAGCATAACTTTGATGCTCAGGAATTTTATTTCTTGACAGATATAAGATTGTCAAGAAATCGATTTGAACCCACTAATTGCTCAGACCGGATTATCCTAAGGAAGACATATCAGAGGTTAATGTTTTAATCTGCATCCGAGTTCACGAAAAGAGACGGAAATTGCCGTCCGCTGTCCAGTCACTGATGTATCAAACAATATTCTCCATCTCTCACTTTGATCTCTGGGGTATCATTGCAATAAACAGCTTATCAGCATTTACTTAGCATTACCAGATAAATGGCCTCTGCCTTGCTGCCCATTTCAATGGCATGCTCTCTAAGGCTGAGAATGATTGCATATATTAATTAGTCATCAAAGGACAGCCGGCCAGCCGCTAGCAACCCCATTACCATCTGTGGGGAAAAATTACAGGTGGGGCTGTTGCTTCTTGTGCAAAATCAGTAGAAGAAATCACTGCTTTATCACATGTGTATTAAACCACAATTTAAAACCTCGTTAGAAGACATTCAATTAAAATGATGACGTTTGATGACAAATTGGTGAGTACAATGCCAATCCTGAACATGTATGTAGTCAGTTCATTCAGTGTCTTGCAGAACAAGAATCTTAAATCTGTTTTATTATGTGAATCGATTATACAGAATGAAGCACAAACATCCATTCCAATTCATCAGCAAGGATCACCTAAATATCTTTGTGCAATCCGAGCAAAAACATGTTTTGATAGACAGAAGAAGGCGGTTCTAGGATACCAATTAGCTGACGCAGCTAAGCAGACACACACACACACTATTAAAAAGAGGTGCAGTCTCTGCCACTCTCGCTGCTCTGATGTCTGCTCTGATTTTTTTTAATCTTACAGCCGTTCATGCCTTATAACCATCTGCAGCAGCCCTTCGAGAGCCTGCTTCTGTTGAGCAGGGATAGAAATAATACTGTCTGGAAGACTAATTAAACATATTTGCAGTGCAGCTGTGCCTTTTTAAAACATATTTCAGGCTAAGGCTCTGTGATTAGATTCCATTTAGTTCTATTGTTTGATGGTACATTGTGCATTTGCCATTTGCCAATATATTCTATCAAATTCCCCAATAAGGAATGCTGGATTTTTAAAAATGTGCATATTTTGGGGAATGGCAACCTTTTCATTTTGATGGACAAATAAAGAAGAATGGCTTGTTTCCCCCTGAGATGCTCCCATTGCTGTTCACTTTTGTCATTTCCCTCAGGGGGACCTGTCTTCCTAATGAATTTTTCCCTAATGTTTCATGAAAGCAGGGATCGTCTCAGATTCCAAAGCTGCAGAATGTAATTCTAATTCAAGCCAATTACTGCCTGTCTATAGGTTTAGGTGCAAAACGTGAACCGTCCAGGTCATCTGCTACCAGCGTTAGACGATCTTCTAAATGCATCCTCTAATTTGGAAATGATGCTTTACAAAGACAATGGTATACCAAAAGCTCATACTCTTTTTATACCCTTTCCTTTTATAAAAAAAAAAAAAGAGGTGTGATGCTTGATTATATATTATGAATAGCCAGCCTCTGATTGGCAAATCCGGTGTCTTCTGCAAAAGCACTTCGTGCTTAGCCCCCTCCTCTCTGCAGACGCACAAACCCCACCACCATCAGCACTACCCACCCTCACACATCTGCAGACCTTCTCTTCCCTTTATGCCTCGCATTCTGGCGACATGCCGTCCGCTGCGCTGCTAAATGCTGCCTGCGTCTGAAATCACCACACTCGGCCCTGTGGTTAAACGAGAACTACGCCCTTTCGTCGCAGCTGTCATTTAGTGCCATTTTTATATGCAACAGTATATCCTTTCTTCGTTATTTCTGAAGATTGTAACCCTTGCTAACCCAGTCTCGTGGAGTCTCTTTTTTAGGGTTAGATTGAGAGTCAAACAGGATTTTTGTCTGTGGTGGACTGGTTTTATAATGGGGTCCTGGAGAAAGTTGAGTGTTGAATGGTTTTCAGGGGAATAAAACCGTGGTGCATCGATAAAGCGGATGAAAATTAAATTAAAAAGCAAAAAGGTGGTCAGGAAAGCGGTTTAAGAAATTCAAGGAGATCACATAGGAGTTATAATGTAATAGAAGGTTTAGATTAAGTATGCAGTGAGGTTTATATGTTATAGTTTGATGATTGTTGATTTTGGGGATATCTCGCACTGTTTTGGTTTTTGATGGATGATCATCAGTATGTTTAGTGAAGGTCTCCCCCAAGTGGCGTGAAGCGTAGATTAACACTCCTGTCTGCTCTCTATCTTGACCCCGACCCCGAATTCTTTGCTAAATTCAAGGTAAAAAAGGTTACCTTTTGCAACCTGTTACTACAGTTAGCGTGTCTAGCGTGGGTGAAATAAAGAGCTATAGGCTTGCTTTTTTTGCTACCAATCTTAGTTCTTAACACATTTTACCCGCTAACATTTAGCTATAAACTCTTTTGAACTAGAAATTTTAGTCATGAAAAGAATCTGCTGCTGAGCACGTTTTAACTTCAAGAATTGGCGCTTAGCAAATCTGCCATTATGCAGATTTTCCTCTGTCATATGGCCTTGAGCACAACCGGCACATTTTGTCAAGTGGTGGGTAACGTAAAACCAGTTTTTTAGCGATAATAAATAACTGACACGTAATTTTGGACTAAATTAGAAATGGGTTAGGGTTGAGCTTAGGGTTAGCCACTGCTGTGATATATGATGCTGTGATATTTTTGCACAAGGTTATTATACGGTCAGAATTTCATACCGGTCCATGCCTAATTAGCGTTATGTATTTATTTACATGTATTCAGGAAGGTCCATGTGATGTCACTTCTAAGAGTCTTTGCCATGTTTTCTAAAATGAAGCAGGTCATAGTTGCCATCTATTAAGATATTATATATTTAATATAATAATGCCAGTCAGGAAAGTTAGCTTTGGCCTTAGGTACCTGCATACTTGCTGTGCCGTATACACCCTCTCTCACAAATTGTTAAGAAGAGTGAACCCAACCTCACCTGAGTGAGTTAAACATAACAGGCCATGTAGGGTTGAGACACATGTTTTAGTACCCTATTGTGTGGTTTGGAATGCTGCCGTCGGGCTTGGATACGCCGCGCAGCTGGAAGAGCGGTAACCATAGTAACAGCTGGGCGCCTAGTGCAGTGCCGCTCGCCGCTGCCTTTCAGGGCTTGACCTGGTTCCATACCGCTTACGCTTGCCAGGCGGGTCGTCGTTCACCCTAGCCAGGGAGTGAGATTAGAGAATTCTGCCTAAACTCTCTGGCCAACACTCACGTCGGTGTTTCCTTCTCCTGGCCACATGCTTCCTGGGCGCAGGATGAGTGGAGTGTGGTCTGAGAGAACATATGTCTATCTATCTATCTATCTATCAGTATGTCTGTCTGTCTGCTTGTTTGTCTGTCTGTCACGACTGTCTGTCTGTCTATGACTGTACTGTCTGTCTGTCTGTCTGTCTGACTCATACATCACTATCTGTCTGTCTATCCATCATCTATCCTATCTATCTATACAGTATGTCTGTCTGTGCACATCTATCTGTCTGTCATCTGTCCTGTCTGTCTGTCCTGTCTGTCTGACTGTCATCTTATCTGTCACAACTCTGTCTGACTGTCTGTCTGTCTGTCTGTCTATCCATCATCTATCTATCTATCTATCTGTCTATCTATCTATCTATCTATCTATCTATCTATTCTGTCTGTCTATGCATCTTAATGTATCTTATACACACACATATATCTGTCTATCTGTCCTATGCAATATCCTATCTACTTCCTGTCTGTCTGTCTGTCTGTCTGTCTGTCTGTCTGTCTGTCTGCTCTATCTATCTATCTATCTATCCATCACCTGTCCATCTGTCTGTCTGTCTGTCTATCTTAACCGATTCTATCTATCTACTTGTCCTGTCTGTCTGTCTGTCTGTCCTGTCGCAGCCACGCCTCACCATCACTACTCATCTTTCCTTATCCTGAATTCGTTTGTCTATCTCTATCCCCTCCCATCTGTCTGTCTGTACCTCTGTGCCGTCCAAATCCCGTGTTAATCCGTCAAGTGCATTCACACCACCGCCACGCCCGCCCATCTGTCTGTCTGTGCCACTGCTGCCAGCAAAATCACCTTGTTTTGAGCATATGCATCTAATACCTGAACAACGTTTCTCTAAGTTTGATTGGCTCCTTTTGAGTGGCTCTGTGAGTCTAATCTCTGTCTTGAAAGAAAGTAGCAGCATGTAATTAAAGTTCTGTATGTCCAGAAGAGGCAGCTTCAGCTCTGAGTTTTGTCCACATCTCCCAGTGGTCAGTCATCATACAGCAGTGCTTTTAGCTGACATGTTCAGGGGATAGGTCTGTATCCGCAAACCCTATTCTTGTCCTCACTGACTCAAAACCCTTGGACAGCTGAGGCGATATCATAAGGCTTAGCCTCGAAACAGTTTGCTGCTGCAAACCGTCACAATCTAACGCCTGCTCTCTCGGCAACGCTTGAGGGATGGGATTAAGAACGTATTCACAGCTAATGTGACTTGGTGGTGTATTATGGATGATGGCGATGTTCATTTAAATAAAGAAGCTGAGAAAACGGTTTGTAATGCATTCATAGTACTATTGGTAAAAATTTTAATTGGCTAAATTCTTGGTTTGAAATACCATAAGATTTTTCGTTTGAAGTGGTACTATAAAAGACTGTAAATCTAAATATAGGAATTATATATAACAATAAAATTAGTTTATAACATATGTGTCTGTGATAGGAAGAACGTTTGTACTTGATGAACTAATGGGAAGACATTTGGCATATTTTCATTTATTCTACTTCAAGAACATTTCATTTGACATTACCTGATGCCGTGTCAGCCAGAAGAACTGCTGATTTATTATAGAATCTTGCTAGCTTTCAACACCAAGGATGTTTAGAACAATTTTTAAAACAGGATATGCATTTTCTTTAAATAAAATGTAGAAAACATCGATTTCGGTTGATATTTAAAAATAGACCAATTCAATTCTTTTCCTTTTCAACCTTCTGTTTGAGGCCAGCCTTGGCTTACGTTTGTCTTATGGACACTTTTCCTCTGTTGCTTGGTGTTTGTTGGTGCTGTAGTCTCCTAGCCCTTTGTTGGTGAAAACCATGAAAATCTTCGACGAGTGTAGGATAATAATAACTATGATTTATAGTAAGGAATAAATCATTTACACACCATGCTATATTTACACCGGAGAGTGAACACAATTTTCCTCTTAGTTGTCAGTTTAACCTGGGTTGATATCTTGCATTTTTTGTAATGTGGAAAGACCAATGAAGGGAGTAATACAATACTCTGTGTATGTTTGTGTGTGTGTAGACATGATGGATCAGAAAAGGTCTCTGATTGACTCTTGGTGATGGGGTTTACTTATATTGTCAGCAGCACACGCTAGAACGACTCTTGACATTGATGGAAGCTTGATAAAGCTAAACAGAGCTCTGGGTAAACAGGGCTTGTTCCCCCACTGCTTCGTTCAATCTCTCTGGCTCTAAAACAAATGACATGAGAAGTTATTCCCAGCTGTTATAATTGGACCAATGCGGCGGACGTATGCAGACACATTAACGTTCGTTTATTGCCGAATCGTATAGAAAGAATGAAAACTTTTTTGTATATCATTTTTATTGACCATATGATCGCGGTGTGTGTGGCAGTAGAACGCTACTTGATGGTTTAAAATAATGTCTTTATTCGTTGTTACACATCTCTTACCTCTAACCTGCAGTTCCGGAAAAAATTGCGGCAAAATGAAACTGGTCCGTGGTCCCAAAAAGGTCGGGGATCACTGCTCTAAAGGACTCTTGCTAGTTACCACAATGTCTGTTTTAAAAGCGTATACAAGTACATATGAATTGAGCTGAACCGACTGGGTGATGTTATGTATATACACAAATTTGTGTGTGTGTGTGTGTGTGAGCCATTAGCCCTGGTCTCACGCAGTCTCCACTCTCCAATTAGCGCTCTTCCATTCCCAGAGTGTGCTGGATGCAGAGCTCCGCCTGCCCGGCCCCCAGGGGCCCATCCTCAGTGTGAGCAGCATGGAGTACCTCAGCTCAGAACACGACCATCTGCCTACTGGTGAGGCCTTCATGCATCACTTCAGGCATACTGTACTGTCCCGTACCCTGACTGTAGCGTAGGCCCACTGTTAAGATCATAAAGCTGAGCATAGATCACAATGAATTAAATGTCATAACACAAAGTGATCCATTTTTGTGGAGTCCCACCTGAGCGGGGGGCGACTGAGAGTGCTTTGGATTAAAATCATATAATTTTATATGTGGCAGGAAATCTATATCAAATTAATCCAAGCAAGTGTGCATTTAATTAAATTCTAATTCATCATGATCCAAATCAGATTTGAGTTTAAGACCAAGCAAGTTCTCACATACAAGGAATTTGCTTTGTGGTTAAATAAAGGATTTCAAATGAAATAAAGGATTTAAAATATATACAAAGGATACTAGTGTAGAAAATAGAATAGACTTATGGACCTGAATGTAAAAATTAAACAAAGAGATACTTTAAATAATAGAATAGAGAGGTAGGGGTCTGACAATTTGGAATCGATTTAGTCCAAGAATTTACATAATACATTCTATGATGAAGTCGTGACCTGGGTGTTCTGGAAGTGCAAGTTGTATGATGGATTTTAATCTATGTGACTGCAGCAAAACCAAGTGGCGCTAACCGAGGATTCGGCGACATTTGCTACAAGTGAGTCATTTGGGATTTTGTTTTTAGTGTTTTAGGCAGTGGAAGGTCTACTCTTATGCTGTTGTCAATAAATGTAAATGAAAAACTTCCCTTTTCCATCCTAAAAGCAGTGACTTTCTTGGGGTGAGGAATTCAGATTCAGCAGAATGTTAAAGAAGTTTCTGTTTGACCCGCTCTACTTCAATATTCACGGTAAATCCACTGGTTGACTATAGCGTGAACATTTCTCGAATCATCTCCGTCTCCCGAGTTCAGTTAACCCCTGCGCAGGTAGGCTATCGTTATTGGCCCGTGGGTACGCGTGAAGCTGCGTAAATACAAGCGTGGCGTGACGCACCAGCGTCTTGTGATTTCGTCGATGATCCTTCGCAAAATAATTCTCCGTTTCTCGCCAGGCATTGACGGAAAACCGACTCCCCAGATGTTGATATCTCGAATCATATAGATCCGATTCATTCGATATAGGTATCGTTTTGAAGATTGATTTATGCCCTTTCGTGAAAACATAATAACTCAATTTGGAAAATTTGCGACAAGCGACTGGTTTGCCGTGCCGAAGTCACAAATAACCAACTGTAATGTGTGTTATGGAAAGTGTAAAAGAATGACTCAAATGTTTAAACTCACTGTACATGGAGAATGCATTACTGGAAAAAAGCGTCTTCTGGCACGTTATTTAAATACCCTCAGACCAATAGGGTGGCGTGGCACTCACTCCTTTTCTTTGCCTTCTTCACATATGAATCCCTGCCCTTCCATCACTTGTGTTTCTGCTCTCAAGTTTGATTCTGTAGAAAGCGGTGAGGCGACAAACGAGCTTAACAGCAATGAGAAGAAGGGCAGGAAGAGGTCCACACACTGGCCCAGCTGACGCAGAGGGCACAGACCCTGACGAAGAGGAAAGGGAGGAAGACGAGGACGAGGAGCTACAAAGGCAGTCTCCTCCGAACAACCACAGCGTTCTAGGCTCTCAGTCCAGCATGGACGAAGGTGTGTTGATGTGTGTCCTTCAGCACAGTACTGATTTTGTTCAAGCATTTTTAAATCATACTCCTGGGCTTGCTTGTGGTGTAAAACCCAGGCAGGATTAACAAGCACTCATTTTTATGTCTGGCTTAGATCGAGGCAGGTTGGCATCTCAGCCGCCTTGATCAACTCTTTCCTCGCCAAAGATGGTCCCAGGGTGTCCGAAGGCCCAAGTCCTGTGGTTCTCAGAGGGCCTTTCTCGAATCCAGTGGGCTCTCCCCATATAGGCACCTTGCACCCTCCGCTGCCCCCTAGCTGCATCATTGAGGAGCTGCACCGCGCCCTGGCGACAAAGCTCCGGCAGGACAGGTGAGCGAGGACACTTCTCCTCTGATCTTTTGGATGTCTTTTCCCACTTTAGCGGTAGGTCAGATGGTGCCTAATAGGTCTGAGAGGAAGTTTTGTCCCAAAAATGTAAAACGTTTGTCCAAAAAAGATTTAAGTCCTTTAAATTGTGAGGCATTGCGTGAGTGTGTGTGCCCTGCGGTGTGTTGGCGCTTGACAAGGTTTGGTCCCCGCCTTTCGTAGTTCCCAGGGTAGGTTTCCGGTCCCCACCCGCGGCCCTGGTTGGGATTAAGTGGTTCGGATAATGAATGAATGGTCAGATGAGCTCGTGGTGCAGTGTCATTCATTCATTCATTCATTACAATAATCCCCAACTGGGGTCATGAGACTTGAGCAACTTTGAGACAGCCTGGGCAGAGTGCCAACACCTCTCCCTGAGGCCTTCTTGCCCTTCCTACCAGTCACACGAGGCCAATTTAGAGTAGCCAATTAACCTCGGCGCAGCTGTGGTAGGAGAGCCACGTAACCGCAGGGGAAACATGCAAACTCCACACAGAGAGGCCCTCTGGCCGTCCCCGGGGTTTGAACCTAGGACCTTCTCGCTGTCAGGCGGCAGCTCTAACCACTGCGCCACCCCTGCAGGTCGTCACATAACCCTTATTTAATGTGAGACTGGAGGAACATGGTAAGAACCTGCTAGCTCAGCACAGGCACCATTGTGGAAGGACTGTCATGTCAAAGTCAAATTCTTGTCAAACAGACTTTTAAGCAGTTAGTTTGATGTTTGATAGGCCTGCGAGTTGAAGTTTTGTGCCATAAAGCTTTTCTGCCTTAGTTCCATGTGTGAGGTGATGCTAGATGATAAGAGCAGGCTTCTCTTTTGTTTTTTTTTTAATTTCATGGCATTAAGTAGTGGCACAACATCTCTGCCTTATCTTTGCTTGCCATAAACTATTCTTCAGGGATTACTGCCGTCTGCTATTTTTTGGCATTTGCATTCATGGCATTTGGCATAGACACTTATCCAGACCGACTTTCATTTCCTAATTACAGTGGCATTGGTGATTGTAATCTAGTGGACAAATGCTCACCTACGGAGGATGTAGGTCTAACTCTACCCTACTGACAGAAATATCAGAATTTGGGCTGCTGAGCAAGTCCCTTAATCCCAAGGTGCCCCAGGAGACTGGACTGGATCTGGAGTGTTGGCTGTAGGAACCAGACCTGAGAGTCCACGGCTTTTTGGCCTACCACTAGGCTGCTTTTACCTCGCCACTACCAATTTGATTCCACCAGTCAATGGGGCAGTTGTGGCATTACCAGTAAGGGCATTACGTATTGATCAGAAGGTCGCTGGTTTGAATCCCAGTCTGGTAAAGGTACCACTTTTTTTATCTTCTGTTTACTGACACACATATGTGACTGTGTTCAGGTTTTAATTCTTTGATTAGATGTTGCAGTTGCAAGTCTGTGAAAAATAAGAAAGCAGTCCATATTTGTGACCCTCCACAGCAAAACCAATCGCTTGTCTGGTACCCAAGGTAGTTATATTTTCATGAAAGGGCATGAATCAACCTTCAACCTGCAACATAATTTGTTCTGGATAAGAGAGTCTGCTAAATTCTCACGTTACCAGTGGGATTGATATGTGACTGGCAAAACCAGTCGCTTGCTGCAAAGTTTCTGTTTTGACCGCTCTACTTCCGTGTTCACGCTAAAATCTGCTGGTTGACTAGCCGGGTAGATATTTCTCAGACCATCTTAGATGCTCGAGTTCAGTTAACTAAGCAGGTAGGCTATCCGTGTGGCTGTTGCGTAGGCTAGAGTAAATGCAAACGCAGCCGCGACCGCACCAAGCGTCTGTGAGTGCTACGTCGAAAGTCAACTTCAAAGGCAGATTTCTCCGTTTCTCACTTGGCGTGACAGGAGAAACCCGACTCCTTTGATATCTCAGTCATGTGTCGTCCGATTCATTCGATATAGATATCGTTTTGAAGCTTGATTTATGCCCTTTCAAGCGACTGGTTTTGCCGTGCAGAGTCACATATGTAATTCCAGATCAGAGCAAACTGCCTGTATTGCCAAATGTCTTTAATGCAAATATAAAAAAGCTTTTCATTTTTCTTTTTTATTTCCCACAGTACGGAGCGTGAAACTGGTGGAGAAGTGGAGAACAGGAAAGAGGCAGAGGAGAATAAGGAGAACATGAGACAGAGTCAGTGCTTCACCGACGCCTCAGGAATCATATATGACATAGACAGCTGGAACGAGTCTGTCATCTCTGGTAAGCTGTGTTTCCAAAAAAACATCAAAAAAAAATTAACAAACTAGACGCCGAGCACATTGACTGGCAGCATGGGAATGAAGATTCTATGCAGATACAGGTTTCAACAAATTAAAGAAGTGTCTGTTTCATGGGACGAACAACTTTATAAGGGGCAGTTGCTAGTGTAACGGTAAGGGTGTTCGCCCCATTATGGGAAGGTCGCCGGTTCGAATCCCAGGACCAGTAAAGGTACAGCTGAGGTACTTGTGAGCAAGGTACTGCTCCCCGGGAGATACCCTTGCTAGCTGCCCACTGCTCCTTCACAGATGGGTTAAATGCAGAGGCCACATTTGGTTGTGGTGCACTGTGTGCTGTGCTGTGGTGTGTTTACAATGACAAATAATCACTCACTTTCACTTTATTGATTTTATATTTCACCTGGTTTCCAGGGGCAGACTTGCCTTGTGTTTTCTTTCCTTGTTTAGGTTGGTCGGCGCTGATGTGTTACGTCTGTTTGTGCATATTTAAATCTGTCTCTCTGTTTTCTCTTGGGTCTGTTGTCTGAGAAAGAGGTGCCTTTGTGTTTGTTTTAGGTTAGGATTTTGATTTAAGGTTTAGTTTCTGTTTGGTTTTGATCCCACATCCCTAGTGGTGGTCTTCTGTTGGAAAATGTTGCGGTTCAGCAGTAAGTAACAGCAACCAAAGAAAGTAAAGCAAACACAAAGACACCTTGACATGGGCCAAAAGGTGTAGCATGTCAGGATAGACAAGGACAGGGGATGGCAGAAAGTTCAGCCTCTATTGGACAAATGGGGGCTCGTGACTCACCCCAATGCATTTAATGCAAAATTGCTTTGGGACTGTACAATAAACGTACATGTGGGTTAAGTCTGCTCATTTTCATCAATATGAACGTTATTAAAGTTCCCAGATTCAAAATTTTTTCAACAAGTTAAAGTAGGTCTATGAGCTCCACTAAACACGTCTCTGAAGTAGTTTGCTATAAACACCTCTCAGATTAGGCATTTTCATCTGCGCTTTACTCCTCTATTTCAGTCCCTTTCAGAACAGGCTGTTTCTCATTAGTATTCCTAAATGCAAATGTGACTCTGCATGGCAAAACCAGTCGCTTGTCGCAAATTTTCCAAATTGAGTTATGTTTTCATAAATCAACCTTCAAAACGATACCTATATCAAATGAATCGGACGACATATGACTAAGATATCAACATTCAAAGGAGTCGGGTTTCTCCTGTCACGCCAAGTGAGAAACGGAGAAATCTGCCTTTGAAGTTGACTATCGACGTAGCACTCACAGACGCTTGGTGCGGTCGCGGCTACGTTTGTATTTACGGTAGCCTACGTTGCATTCACAGCCACACGGATAGCCTACCTGTGTTAGGTTAACTGAACTCGGGAGATGGAGCTGGATTCCGGAGAAATATCTTCACTCTAGTCAACGAGTGGATTTACCATAAATATTGAAGGAGAGCGGTCAAAACAGAAACTTTTAACATTCTGCTGGAATTGAATTCCTCACCTCAAGAAAGTCACGTTTTTAGGATGGAAAAGGTATGTTTTTTAGCGAAATTTATTGACAACAGTACACTATAGACCTTCCACTGTTTCAAAACACTAAAAACAAAAAATCCAAAATTTTACCCCACGCAACATAAACAGTCGTTTTTCTCGGAAACCTCTGTTGCGACAAGCGACTGGTTTTGCCGTGCAGAGTCATAAATTAGCCGCTACTGCCCACACACGTCCCACTCCGGAAGTGGGGTGTAAGAGTTTACCTCACATGAAAATAATCAACATGGCTGCTGCTAACAGACCATCCATACAGCCGTACATGTTCAACAGAACACTCCGCCAGTAGACTTCTTCACTGTGATTCCTACACTAGCACTTGCAAGAAAACTACCTGGTGGGCAGAGCTTCTCAGATAGGAGGGTGGAGTTATTCAAATGTCCCCTAATGTGACGTAGAAGTAGGGGAGGATTCTAAACGGCTCGTTTAAGCACACGATTTCTGACATTCATACATCAATACTAACACAACTGACCATTTTATCATTAACTTACAGTGTGTGTAGAGGCAGTACAGACCTAAATGGATGTGCAAAGAACAAAAAAGTGATTTTTTTCCCATAATATGGGACCTTTAAAATGACTTTCCACGTGATAGTCCTCATTCACAGTTAGTAATGTTGGCTTCTTTGGCTGAGATGCCCCTTTAGATTACAAAGCAGACCCCCTAATCCAGCGTCTGTTTGCAGGTACACTGCCACGCCGGATGAGGAAGGAGCTGCTGGCTGTAAAGCTGAGAAATCGGCCCAGCAAACAGGAGCTGGAGGACAGAAACATCTTCCCCGCACGCAGCGACCAGGAGAGACAAGAAATCCGCCAGCAGATCGAAATGAAGCTTGCCAAGTAAGCCACCATCACTTCAGCCGTGAGATTCAGATTCTATACCACCAGAGAAATGCTTCCCAATATGATCTTTATTAACCGTTATAGTATCCAAAAACACTTATGCCAAGAATTCAAAGCTTAGGTTCCTGGTTCAGGGGAGTGAGGTGAAATGGAAGAAAAATATGGAGTGAAATTTTCTGGTCCAGAGTTCCATTTTCACTGCACATCTGGAGTGTCCTCCTTCTCCCAGCACAGCTGGTGAGTAAATCAAATGCTTTATGGCAGGTGTAGGCTACTCCGGTCCTGGAGGTCTGGTGTCCTGGAGGTTTTCCATCCTACCTGATCAGTCTCTTCTGGTGGTGAGCTACCTGAGACCAGGTGTGAATGTTCTGAAATCCATTTGGATGGAAAACCTCCAGGACACCGGACCTCCAGGACTTGATGGCATCGAAGTGGGAGCAAGTGGACAAGGAGAAACATCAAAACATGCCATTCAGGGCTAGTATAGGACAGAGTTTCACAACCATAGACTTTTGCATGCTCTGACAAGATTTTATATTTCCCCACCACAATTCTCCGATGCTAATTAGTTAAACGGTTGAATCTCAGCTGTGGTTTGGAGTAGAGGTTTTCAACCGGTGGTCCGCGGCTCCCTTGTGTTCCGTGCTGGTATTGCAGGTGGTCCGTGACATGCAATCCAGTTTCACTACTGAAATTGCTTTTAAAAAATTATTTATTTTTATTGATGTTTGGCAAAACATTTCTAGATGATTTGGGCATCTTTATGAAAAAGGAATTTAATGCAAATATATTTTTTTTTAGGTTATGGACACACGGTGTTTGAGTGTTGGTCATTGGGACAGAACCAGTTGAAAGCCCGGGTTTAGAATGTGTAAAGGACTAGTCAAACTCAAGCTTATAAATTAGACTCTTATCTGCAGGTTTATGGGTCAGCTGTTTGTTTATGAGCAGAGGTAACAGGATAATTAATGGAAAAGTGAAGTTTAAAGTGGGATGATACACTTTGAGAGATGTGAAATAACTCATATGCTTGTGATTGAGAACAATAATGTTTAGTTGAAATAAACTGGTGAGTTTTTGAGCTATTTTCTTCTTCTAGAAGCAGCAGGAGCAGGCAATAGTCACGAGATAGGAGGTGATTTGATTTGTGTCTAGTGTTAGACTACTTTCCATCATCTCTCTCTATTCCCGTCCTCGTAACCACAGCGAAATTCTAGTGGAGGTTTACTCGATTACAGACCAGGATGTTCAAGAGTCCAAGTCCGGCTCTATCCGACTTATATCACAGAGCTTCTGAGTAAGCCCCTTAACCCCTACTTGCTCCTGGAGACTGTCTCTGTAATGAGGAAATGAAAGTCGCTCTTGTTTAGCGTGTCTGCTAGATCCCCTGGATGTCAATCCTAGAGTTTGACCGATGTTAGTTTTTCAGGGCCAATTTCGATACCGATTATTGCTAGTTAATGGAACTGACAACCAATATTTGGAACCGTTATAAAAAAAAAAGAAGAAAATCTCTGTCCAACTTTTACAAACACCAAGTTGAAGCTGAAACTCTCCTCTCTCCTCTTCTCCTCCTCGGAGCTTCATGCTGACCATTTTAGCGCGTGAGTGTGGTGTGAGTGACAACAAAGCTTCAGTGCTGATTGGCTACTACTCATAGACATACTATAGCCAATCAGAGACTGTTGTGGGCAGGACATTAAATGAAGCAGCGAGTCAAGAGCAGACGGCACAGAGAGAAGAGAATTAAATTAAACACCGATACCGATAATCTGCAAAATGCCTAATATCGGCCCCTGATAATCAGACCAGCTGATATTTGGTCGACCCTTAGTAAATGCACTTCACCCCAAATTTAAAGCATCTTTGTAAGTTGGGGTGGGAGCACAGCACAACTCACGCTAATGGTTTCATGCCTATTTAACATAATTGTAGCAATGTCAGGCACCAGGTCTGAAAAAATGCTAATACTGAATTTAAAGTTGTAGCGTTTTCAAATTTTTAAGGGTCGATATATTTGCATTGTTCGGCTGAAGACATTATTTTATGTGTTAGAGTATGAATACAGATTCATGAATTAAGTACTACGGTGTTTTCTGGAAAAAAAAAAGAAAAGCACAATTGTGTTTTAACGTAAATTATGGGTCTAATTATTTGTGACAATAAATTGCGTAGAAATGCAGCCATCCATCCATTCCAGATTCTTTCGAGGTCACTTTGAGTATCGTCCGATACTGAGTGCCGATCCCAAGTATTGATTCTGGAGTTTGGAATCATTATTAATTAAATATTAAACAGTCATGCACTCCAGAATGATCAGGAATTACAATTCAGTTGTCGGATTTTAAGTGCATCTTGGTCAGGGATTAAAAAACTACTTACTAATACAAAGAAACTTAATCATCTAAATAAAAATGAACATAAATAGTATAAAGAAGATATTTAATGCAATAGATTGACCCATTGTTACTGATACCAGATGCAGCTCTTTGAGCCAATATCCCATATCAGTATCAGATCAGTTCATCCCTGGCATTGTTGCTTTCTGAACGCTGACGTCCCAGTTAGACCTGACACTCCAAACCCTGTCCAGGCCCCTAGTGATGAACGGTGTGTTTTACCTAGTGCCATGGCAGGTAATCTAGCAGGTAATAGTGATGTAAAGTCAGCAGTAGATACAGGGATTACAGGGGAGGTGAGAGAGGATCTGATTTAATCTGAATGGATTATCCCCGTATCTTTTCATTGGATTTATTTGTGGATATAGAATGAAGCTACTGCTGTTTTATGATGTCCTTACTCTTGGTGTGAATGTAAGAGTCATAGCTAAAGCTAAAGCTTATACGAGATAAACTTAATATGCATTAGGCAGAATAACCAAATAATTTACAAAAATTTTACTTTTGACAAATGGTTATATTCAGGAAAGAAATGGCTCTTACCCAAATGTACTAAAGCTAAAGGTGTGTGACTAAGACATCTTTCAGCTAGATTAACATCTTTGCATGAGGTGCTAAATCCCTGACTCACTGCATAGTATATTATCACCTGGATAACACACTGAATATATATCAAAAGGCCATATCAGTTCATGCATTAAATTGTTGTGTCACCGAAAGGTTTTCTTTGCTATATTTATCTTGTGTCTTAAATTTACATCATCTCCCCAGTGTTGTGCTACTACAAGAAAAATGTGAGATAATATTTTGAACATAATGATTTTTCTTAGAATTTATTTTTAAAGTTATTAAAACCAAGTGGGGCAACATGGTGGCGCAGTGGTTAGCGTTGCCGCCTCACAGCAAGAAGGTCCTGGGTTCGATTCCCAGGTTGAAGGCTGTAGGGCCTTTCTGTGTGGAGTTTGCATGCTCTCCCCGTGTTTACTCCGAGTGCTCCGGTTTCCTCCCGCTGTCAAAAAGCATGCCATGTAGGTTAATTGGCGACTCTAAATTGGCCCCGTAAGGTGTGAATGTGAGTGTGATGTGTGTGCCCTGCGGTGTGTTGACGCCTGTCCAGGCTTGGTCCCCGCCTTGCGCCCGTAAATTCCCGGGATAGGCTCCGGTCCCCCCCAGTGACCCCAGTTGGGATTAAGCGGTTCAGATAATGAATGAATGAACAAAATGAAGTTCATATATTTTATACCTACTTAAGTTGCATTGTCCAGCAAAATCAACTTGCCGATTTCGAGGCATTTTATTATAGGTTTATAATTTACTCGGCCTGGCATTTTTGGATAAGCTGAAAAAATTTCTAAGCGATGCATTTCACGATTTGGATTTAATTGGAACAATTCGAATCTAATTTTTACTGAAAATTCTGAAGTTTAACTCTTGCTTGCCTTGTTTATGACAGGCCAGGCAATGTGATACTGCTCTTGTGCTGCGGGGCCTCCAAGCTTTTATGGCTTGACTGGTCACTCCTGCTCTTACATAATTAATGATGTTTGGCATTTCTCACTGCTGACTGCAGCACATACCATTCCACTCTCTCTCTCTCTCTCTCTCACTCTCTTGCACACACACACTCACACACACCTGTGCTGATTCTTAGAAGCCACCGCAGTTAGCTTCTTAGAAGGCATCCTCGGAGTGGGTGATGCTTTGTTCAGGGGATAAGACACAAGGAGGTGAAATGTCCTCTATCTATGTTACACGCACAAAAGGCCATTCTCCAAGCTGAGCAGCTGCTTGTTATGCAATACTACAGATCTACTAAGACTGAGAGCAGAATGCCGTCTAAGAGAGAAAAGATACACTACCAGTCGAAAGTTTGGACACACCTTCCCATTCAATGTGTTTTCTTTATTTTAATTACTATTTACATTGTAGATTCTCACTAAAGGCATCAAAACTATGAATGAACTGTGTAAGGGCTATTTGACCCAGAAGGAGAGTGATGGAGTGCTGCACCAGATGGCCTGGCCTCCACGGTCACCTGACCAAACCCAATCGAGATGGTTTGGGATGAGATGGACCGCAGAGTGAAGGCAAAAGGGCCAACAAGTGCTCAGCATCTGTGGGAACTCCTTCAAGACTGTTGGAAAACCATTTCAGGAGACTACCTCACGAAGCTCATCGAGAGAATGCCAAGAGTGTGCAAAGCAGTGATCAAAGCAAAGGGTGGTTATTTTCAAGAATCTAAGATATAAAACATGTTTTGGGTTATTTCACACTTTTTGTTTACTACATAATTCCATATGTGTTCATTCATAGTGCCTTCAGTGAGAATCTACAATGTAAAAAGTCATGATAATAAAGAATAAAACATTGAATGGGAAGCTGTGTCCAAACTTTTGACCGGTAGTGTATCTCGGTTTTTATGAACTAACTGAGTTATGTTCATGTATAAATAATGGGTGTGATGGTCTCTAAGTCCAGAGATCATACCTCGGTTTTTAAGACCACAGTTCAGTTCATGTTTTTTGAGCATGTTGAATAAGAAAAAAACGGAAAAAGAAACCAAAAATACAGTTGTAAACAGCAATGTTAGGGGTCCAAGCAAAAGTCGTAAAACGCAGCTGATGCAGTAAGCGGCGAGGAAAGGAGTCAGTGAATCAGACTGCATAAATTTATGTATCTTTTTTAGCACCCAGTTTACACTTTTTTTTTTTAATGCTAAGCAGCACACCATCTCTACTTATTGACCAAGTGTCATTTTTGTGCAACTTACGGGTTACGCTACATAAATTTATTTAGCATTTTAGCGCCACCTATTGTTTAAATATTGGCATTGTATAATTAGCGCCTGAATCAGACTGCATAAATGTATGTAGCATTTTTTGTTAACCTAGAGGTCCTTTGCTATAGCCCAATTATAGGCTAATCAGTATGCTTTTCAGTCTGTCCAGACCACACCATTCCTGTACATATATATAGATATACATATATTCTATTTTTATCATTTTCTATATTGTACATTCATATTGTGGACATCAAATATGGAATTATGCAGTGAACAAGTCTTAAACAGAGCACAATGTATTCTATATTTTAGATTCAAAGTAGCCACATTTTGCTTTGACGCTTTTCACATGCTTGGCACTCTCTCAATCAGTTTTATTAGATATTCACCTGGATTAATTGGAATTAATTGCAATTTCACGCCTTTTTAAGGTGTTTGGGATCACCAGTTGTGTTGTGCAGTGGTTGGGTTGGTACACAGTTCTTTACATTGAATAGCCGTATTCGACTGCTGTTCTACTTCCCTTTATTGCAAGAACTCAACTAAGAAAAGAGAAATGATAGTCCATCTTTACTTTAAGACATGAAAGTCTCTCTAGAACGACTCCTCAAGTCATGAAAACCATCAAACGTTATGAATCGTGCTTCTGTCTTGTCAAACTGCGATTTGAGACTGTGATGTTCGCATCATATATCACATGTGGTTTTAGAACAGTTACACTCCTAATTAATATAGAAATACACCAACCAGTCACTTCAATAGGAACCCCTAACTTTTCGCTGTTCAGTTGATTTTAACCTAAGGTTTAAACTATATATAGCCTTAGGTTAGATTTTATCCCAATACCTCATGGCAGATAAGGTACGACAGGGGTATTCAATACCATTGCTGGAGGGCCTGTGTCCTGCAGCTTTTCCATCCTACTGGATTTCAGAACATCCACACCTGGTCTCAGGTAGATAACCACCAGAAAAGACTGATCAGGTAGGATGGAAAACCTCTAGGAAAAGGGAGTTCAATTCCCTCCAGGACCGGAATTGAATACCCCTGCCCTAGGGTACCATCGCCATTTGTTAGCGTGTACAATTTGCGTTCACCCTACAGTAAACCTTCTCTAATGGTCATTGTTTGACCACAGAAATAATTGTGGGGAGATATTTTTATTTTTGACCATCTCAAAGCAACAGTGATACTACTGAGCGTGTATAAAAACCTCACCAAAATTGTTGCATCTTATACGCTTGCCACAACTATATCAGTATCACTGAGGTGTTAATATTGACTTACTGCCTAAATAAAACCCTAGTAACTGGGATTCCGTGTCCAGAAACGGAGCAGTGGTGAATGAGGTGGAAAGATGGCATTTGCAATAATGTGCAAGTGTAATAAAGGGGAAGGATGGCATTTGTAATAAAGTTATATCTCTTTTCTATTAGAGACTGCCCAGCGTTAGAGGCCGTCTACGTTATGAGATCCTCTTTCTGTAAATATGACCCACCTCAAGCTGAGTCATTATAGGGAACCCTGGAGATTCCCAGTGACACGTTGCTTTGAATGATCGAGGGACTATTTTTAGCTCCAGACTTAAGGCCCAATCCCCAAGAGCATCATGCTGAAAAGACAATATTGAAGACGCTTTACAACTCAACCTGAGCCGATGCTTCTAATCTTAGAGAGAGAATCCCTTTTTCTGTCTCTAAGGAGGTTGGTGGAGGTTAATGCTGCTATCAGTTATGCTCATACCTTTGTACTAATAATGAAGTCATAAAAGAGGTTTGGGACATAAAAGAACATCGGTTGGCCCTAATGTACGCCCTACAGGTTGGAATTTGGGATTAATCCCAATTATGACATGAGATGGCCATGGACTAGACACCTCTTTGACAAACCTACAGTGTTGGGGAAGCTACTCTTAAATGGTAGCTTTTTAAGCTGCAAGCTACTGTATGATTAAACGTGTCCAAGCTACAGCCAAGCTACTACTTTAATATGTTAGCTACACTACACACTAAACATGGCACGATATCACTTTTTTATGTTATATTGTAAATTAGAGACGGGCCGATACCACTTTTTTATGTCCGATACCGATATTGTAAATTTGGATATCTGCCGATACCGATACAAATCCGATACAGTCACAGTCTTTTTTTAAACATAAAATAATGCTTTAAAATGTCTGAATACATGACTGAGATTATTGTTATGCTTTAAGAAATGCTTGATTTAAATACTGTTTTCCTATTAAAACAATGTAATATTTACACACACACATTGTATATGCAAAATTATTTGTTCTCAAAAATTGTTCGTTTAGACATATAAATACTTCTTCTTTCTTATTGATTATGCTATAACATTACAAAATTGAAAATACTGAAGTTTGTCATTTTGAACCAATTTGGCCTATAAAATGAGCTGCTTTGGCAGAGAACTACATTTCTGTCATATTCCCGTACCGCGGAAGGAGACGCAGACGCGGGGAGGTCCGGTGCTTTGTTGTTTTTATTCACAAAATGCACAAACAGAAACCCCAGTCCGCAGAAATCCCAGCCGAAGCTGTGTGCAGAAAATGAAACTAAAACAGTACCACGGAAGTCCAGGTAGGCGCGGTGAGAGCGGCTAAGGGTTAGCCGTTAGCAGGCAGGCTAGCGAGCTCAGCGCGAGCCGGTTAGCATTAGCGGCGAGGGCTAGTTCCGGTAGCGAGCGTCTCGGCCGAAGCTGGAGCCTGGCGTGAAACAGAGTGAGGCACGGGTGAGGGCGAACGAACAAATAACAACCGGATCGGTCTGGTTAAATAACAGCGGAGGCAGACAATCAACAGAACATGAACCAATGACTGTAGACATAATAATAACACGCAGGTGAGACACATTAGGAAGGGGAAACCCATCACCATGACGCGGACAATCCGGAAGTGCCGAATGGGATTTCTTAAAGGGACAGGCACACCGTAACCATAACAACCCCGACACGACACGTCGAAACCTCCGGTTTAATACTCTGGCGAGTCCGGGCGTCGGGGAGGAGGCGCAGGCGTGACAATTTCCCATGATACTCTGGGCGCGCCCCCCGGAGCCGCGTCACAATGAAGTGCTGGGCGCACGTTCCAGAATAAACAAGGGGAAATCTAAATAAACTTTTAGAATTGTGAGTAGTTGTGGTTATTTATCAGCTAAAATATGGTTTGTGTCTGTAATAAAGGGGGCGTTTTAACCGAACTGGAGCATTTTGCGAGAATGTGCGCGCTCATTAACACAGCGCGTGTTTACATTGCGAAAAATGTTTTTATGCATTTACTTCTGTTTTAGTGCACGGAACATCTCACAAATACTTTCACATACAGAGGGATCAGGTCTTGGCTTGATCGCGCCACTGAAAATGTTGTGTGTCACTATTAAGCCTATAAATACAAGGTCATGCGAGTAAAATGAATTACGCGAAGCGTTGATTCTAGACAAATTGCCTCGACAACTTTTGTAATAGAATTATTCGAGTTATTGGAACAATCGTTTCAGCTCTACTTTACCGCAGTGCCACTTCCCATGCATAACGAATTGAGTGTACATGCATTTACAGATCGGCTCCATAGAACGGCCCAATGCCGTCGATACCCAATCCAGCTGTTTGAGCGGGTTATCGGACCGATACCGATCCACATATCGGATCGGCTACATCTCTATTGCAAATTTAGATATCTGCTGATACGATACAAATCTGATACAGTCTTTTTTAAACAGAAAATAGAAAATAATGCTTTTTCTTAACTAAAACAATGTAATAATCACACACTCATAGGTATATGCTAAATTATTTATTCATTAAATAACATCTGAAAAATTATTCCTTTAAACACAGTTCTGTAATTTTGGGACGGTCCCTAATCCTGCGGCACTAAAACCATCAGGAACACAGAGATTGCGAGTGAGAGCTGGTGTTGTTAAGGAAATTAAACTGTATAATTACATGATTTGCTTTTGGGGTTGTAGCGTGTCGCGTTGCTTGTTCTGATCATTGTCATATCAATACGTACAAAATAACGCGAATGTCGAACAATACACCAGCTTTACCGCCGTGTCACTTCCCATGCGTAACCAGTGGAGCGTGCGCACATTTACAGATCGGCTCCATACATCGGCCCATACATGTCAGCGATACCCGGTCCAACTATTTGAGTCGATATCGGACCAATATCCCATCCACATATCGTGCCATCTTTACTACCCAACAACAGAGAAAATTTACATTGGAGGTGTCAAACCCAGTAACACTTAATATTTAGGCTGTAGCATATCCTCTTAAAGCTAATTAATCAAAGAAGTGTGAAACATGATGTTCAAATATGAAAAACAAATAAGTTTTTAGCGGTGTAATGTCGAATCCAAAAAAGGTTCAGTGGCGTTTTGGGGGTTGGAGAATGTTTTGATTGTTGGCTGCTTCACTTTCAGAATCATACGGTTTGATAACTATGGCCACAAATTGATTTTAACTGTTACTACCACTACCCTCGAAACACTGGAACTGCCTATGACTGAACTGGGTGAAAGCTGACACATCAGTGTGTAAATACACACCTTATATCAGCATAAAAAGGAAACTCCACCCAAACCCTGGAGCTGAACCTCTGCCTCTGCGGCCCCTGCTGTTGTAGGCCGTTGCATCCCCAAGTGCCACAATGATGCCTCATCAATGGAGTGTCATGCCCTTTCTATTTTTAGTCTGCAGTGCTGTGCATTTCTGCACAAGCAAGATGTGCACATTGCTATTTTTAGAGGCCTGGCCGGGTGAATAATGGATTGCAGCATGCCATCTCCTCCCCCTCTTTACTCCATCGTACATCTCAGAAACGGTGCCTATCATGTTTTCCACTGGAAGATAAAACCGGACCTACTGTACATCACAAAGCAGATTCAGCGTAAAGCACAAAAATCATCACAATACGATCACGATACGATCACGACATTCAGATTGGATGTCAATATCAAATGTCTGCTATGATATGATTTCGATTCAGTCCTGTTCAGGAGCCAGCAATCGATATGACAATATCATACAGTATTCAGATAAACACAGTCACTTTCAGTCTTATCAAATTGCAAAAAGCAACTTAAATATCATTTGACGTTTTATTCCTGACCTGAAGTTAAATGAAATAATAAAATCTTCTCTTTGAATAAAAATAGATGTATTTTTCAGTATAAAGTGATATGTGACTCTCCACGGCAAAACCAGTCGCTTGTCGCAACGGAGGCTTCCGAGGAAAAACGACCGTTTATGTTGCGTGGGGTAAAATTTTGGATTTTTTGTTTTTAGTGTTTTGCAACAGTGGAAGGTCTATACTGTACTGCTGTGAATAAATTTCGCTGAAAAACTTACCCTTTCCATCCTAAAAATGTGACTTTCTTGAGGTGAGGAATTCAATTCCAGCGGAATGTTAAAAGTTTCTGTTTTGACCGCTCTACTCCAATATTTACGGTAAATCCCCTGGTTGACTAGCGTGAAGATATTTCTCCGGAATCCATCTCCGTCTCCCGAGTTCAGTTAACCTAACGCAGGTAGGCTATCCGTGTGGCTGTGAATGCAGCGTAGGCTACCGTAAATGCAAACGCAGCCGCGACCGCACCAAGCGTCTGTGAGTGCTACGGCGATAGTCAACTTCAAAGGCAGATTTCTCAGTTTCTCACTTGGCGTGACAGGAGAAACCCGACTCCTTTGAATGTTGATATCTCAGTCATATTCGTCCAATTCATTCGATATAGGTATCGTTTTGAAGCTTGATACATAATAACTCAATTTTGAAAATTTGCGACTGGTTTTGCCGTGGAGGGTCACATATTACAGTATGAAGTCTGATCAATGTTTTCATTTTGGATCGATGTTATGGGCTTGTTGATCATTGAATTGATTGATGTGTCAATTTTATCATTTGTCTGATCCAATTTTCTCTCTCATAATATGATCACATTTAAGGGCTCTTGGATAACAATTTATTCACTGTCAAAAAATCCTATATTTTTACTACTGCAAAGATATATTTTCTTTCCACAAAATATACCACAGACTGTAATGTCATTTTCCTCTATATTTTTGAATTCAGTTTAGCAAATATTAATTCAAGCATGAAGGCTTGTCCAGCAAGCCATTAGTTGGCATAATGATGCAAATATAAAATAGATCTCTTGCTTAGTTTTATTTGTATTGCATTTTCCCATAACTGTAACTCTAAGTTCTTAGACGAAGCCATTTTTAAAGGCGAAAAAGGGTTAAACGAGGAAAACGAGATACATATTTCATTCTGGGGCTAAACATGCCGCTCAGAATGTGGGAGGTTAATGGTTAAGATATGGTTTAACGGCTAGAATCCAGTCATTGCTCAAATTAGATTAAATTTATTGTTGCCGCCCACACAAGCCAAGGCCTTACTTGGTCACGACCTGATTGAATCTATTTTATCCAGGGAGGGTGCGAACAAAAAACCATGGGTTTTCACTTTGTTTGCCGCTGTTTCATGCTTAGGTCTGAGATGGGCATTCTGAAGAAATACATGCACGTTTTCAACAACAAGGCAATCTCTACAGACAGAACCTGACCTCGCTTAATAAAATTCTTCCCTGTAGAAATATAAAAAGTTAGTGAACCAAACCATGAAGCCTTATTGTGGTACTGAGCTCTCTGTACAGGTTGCTTTCCTTTTAAAATTAAAAAAAGGAAAGAAAACACCAAACAACAACACATGAACCCACTGTTGCCAGGCAGCATAAGACACAGGTCAGTAACATCCAGAGGGAGTTCGTCTCTGTTTCAGCTCATTAAATATTGACGCTGTCACATCTGTTGGAATTCCGTCCCACTAAACTTGCATGCATTGTGAGGAATTTTCAGCAACTCGAATGAGGATGTGTAATATTTTGGAATAAATGCGGCGTCGAGGCTCTCTAGGAGTAACCGAGGTTCCATTTTGCTGGTCTTTGTGTAGCTGATGTTATAGAAGTGTAGTAGTAGTAGTCAATAAATTCTAGTATGAAATAGCACAATTATTTTCTGGTTATACAAATCAGCAACAAATATAAAAATTGTGTTAAAAGCGTCTCATGAAGCTGGATGTAAGGATGCAGATGACGAGTGAAGTCACAGGAGTGAGACTTTAGGGATGAACAATAGAAAACAAAGCTGAGAAATTGTGTTTCTGGGTTCTATTTTTATTTTACAAATCTGTTATAGCCGTTAATGATTACATAATTACTTTTACTATCATTTTATGTCACTATATTTCAGACGAGGGGCTTAAATAATGTAAAAATAATTCAGGTATAGTCAAATAAGTCAAAAAAGTGTTATTGACTTTTTATTTTTCTTTTAAATTTGTTGTTTTTTACGCCAAAGTGGCGATTAATATTACAAATAATGAGCGAGGGTCTGTCCAGACCTACATATGCCCCTCGAGAGCGTTGGCTTAGTTTATCATTTTTTCAAAAGAACCTGGTTGGTTTGTATGACGGGGGAAGGGAGGGGGAGGGGAGAACCCTTTTACCCTGACCACATGGATGTGGATGGAAGTGGAAATCACACGACCCTCCTCCCGCCTCCTAAACCGCGTTCAGCAGCAGCAGCAGCAGCAGCATCAGGACCGACAGCAGCAGCAGCGCCACGTGTCTCTCGGTAGAGCAGAACTCACCACTTCTTATGAAGCTTCACAAGGACGACGTTCGCGTTAACGAGTACAATCGCGACGGAAGCAGGCCGTCCGGCGTCTGAGGAAACGTTTAGTCCGGATTTAAATCGAAACCTGAGAGCCGCTTCGCTTTGCCGGTTTGGGGAGTTTAACACGGAGGTGATGGTTCAGAACCTGATTTTGGTGTTCTTTCGCAGGAGACTCAGCCAGCGGCCCGCCGTGGAGGAGCTGGAGAACAGAAACATCTTAAAACGTGAGTAGAGCACTTAAAAAATGCATGAAACCGTAAAATACAAACCGACAGAGAGGTTTTGTGACTTTTCTCTCCTGTTGTCGGTACGAATACGGCAAGATAATGCTGACAGATTGATGCTAATGAACTAATTAAGACTTACGTGCTGGACACGATTAATACATTTGAGGGTTAAGGGCTAATCTAAGTGTCAAAAACTTCCTTTTCTTTTTCATTTGTTAGTATTTACAATTTCAGTAGATATTTCTTAGAAAACACTTAGGTAAACAGCTCTTAGTAAACAGCTGAAGCTGGAGACTTTCGGCTAACTTTAGAATAAATTTAATTTCCTACAGTGCACCGCGTTTAGAATAGTCTAGAGTTTAGAATAGTAATTTTTATAGTTTACCCGAGTATTTGTAATCAGAAATGTTATTACAGTGTTTTACACAAGTTCTAATGAGGTTGTTTTGGTGTTCAACATCACTGCTTTTAGCCCAATAATCACTGCTTGTGTCCTTAATAAACAGGTTAACGAAGTAATTATATATCATACATAATTGGATTGCTGTTAAATATTTGCATATATTATGGGAACACTTTGCACATACTACTGATTGTTTTTCTTCTCTCTCCACCTGACTGGTCACAATTTTTTGCATGTCTGTTGGACATTATATTATGTTTATAATTCTCATATTTAATTGCCACAGATCATATGCACATCCAATGTATAAAGAAATTCCTGAAAACAAATTTGTAGTTGAATTATGCATGTAACTATCGCTCTTTTTCCTACCTTCAGTTGAAAGGTTTTTTTTTATGTTTTATAGCCTATAAATATAGCTGAGATGACAACGTTTACTTTGATAAATTATAATTTAACTGTCATTTCTGTAATTAGAGACAACCAGCTACAGTACTGTGCAAAAGTTTTAGGCAGGTGTGAAAAAATGCTGTAAACAAAGAATGCTTTCAGAAATATAAATAATGATTGTTTATTTTTATCAATTTACAAAATGCAAAGTGAGCGAACAAAAGAAAAATCGAAATCAAATCAATATTTGGTGTTACTACCTTTTGCCTTCAAACCAGCGTCAATTCTTCTAGGTACACTTGCACAAAGTCAGGGATTTTGTAGGATTATAGTCATGATATTATTTTGTAGGATTATAGGATTATAGATCTGTGGTTAGTTCTCCAAGATGTTTGGAACAACCTACCAGCCGAGTTCCTTCAAAAACTGTGTGCAAGTGAACCCTAGAAGAATTGATGCTGTTGTGAAGGCAAAGGGTGGTCACACCAAATATTGATTTGATTTAGATTTCTCTTTTGTTCATTCACTGCATTTTGTTGATTGATGAAAATAAATGATTGACACTTACATTTTTGAAAGCATTCTTTGTTTACAGCATTTTTTCCACACCTGCCTAAAACTTTTGCGCAGTACTGTATAACTAACTACAGCCTCACCATCGATGGTTTCCTTAAACTTTGGTAAACAGCGGCTCATGATGCAGATTTAATATTAATTAGTGGCATCTATACAGATAATGATAAGCCTGTTAAGTCTGGGAATGCCGGTCCATGTTAAAATGTGCTGCAAAATTCTGCAGCAGTTCATCAGCTCATCCTCGGTGCACCGGCCTGTGTCACGCATCAGCGCTAATCAGATTTGCTTTCTGCTTTCTTTCAGAGCGTAATGACCAGACAGAGCAGGAGGAGAGGAGAGAAATAAAACAGAGGCTGAACAGAAAGGTATAATAAGTTTTATTTATCACTGCAGTACATCATGCTGTAAATTCGTTGTACTAAACGTAAGAGGTATTTATACTACAGGAGTTTTGTATTAGTTTTAATATTTTTGCCGTTTTAGTCTGTGGTAGCATATGTGGCGCATCTTACAAAATTCTAATGTAAATTATAATTCTCACATGACTTATCATTATCATTAAATTAGTTTTAAATATTTCGTTTTTGAGTTGGTCCTAATTTGTTTCCTAATAAACCATTGCTAATTCTCTAACTACTAGTTGCCTGTTTTTCCAGATTTTATTGTTGATGTAAAGCACTTTGGGATGCATTCTTATGTATGAAAAGTGCTATATAAAGATTATTATGTGATTGCGGTGAGTAATCACATATTTTTATTTCGCGTGTTTTTTTTCTAGGAACTTCGTTCCACCGCTAAAATGTGTGGCCTGCGGTGTGGGGTGCTTATACACACATTTTTGATACGTGCATTTGTTCGCAGGTTCTGTCCATTTTTCCGTCCAATTTGTTCCCCATAGACTATCATGATCTACGATGCTTTACTGTGCGGCCAGCGTTCTTCACAAAGACACCAAATCTGACGTGAATCAAGGGCTTGGGGGTCTCTTCACATCTGTGACTCTGCACGGCAAAACCAGTGGCTTGTCGCAACGGAGGTTTCTGAGAAAAATGACGTTTTATGTTGCGTGGGGTAAAATTTTGGATTTTTTCTTTTTAGTGTTTTGAAACAGTGGAAGGTCTATACTGTACTGTTGAAAAACCCCCAAAAAATCTGAAACCTGAAAAATTTCGCTGAAAAACTTACCCTTTCCATCCTAAAAACGTGACTTTTTTGAGGTGAGGAATTCAATTCCAGCAGAATGTTAAAAGTTTCTGTTTTGACCGCTCTACTTCAATATTTACGGTAAATCCGCTCGTTGACTAGCGTGAAGATATTTCTCCGGAATCCATCTCCCAGTTCAGCGTTAACCTGTACCCAGGTAGGCTATATCCGTGTGGCTGTGAATGCAGCGACATCAGAATGCAACGCAGCTGCCACCGCACTGAAGGCCCAGAGCGGCTGAGAGTCACCCCAAAGGCAGATTTTCCGCTTTCCTTGGCGTGACAGGAGAAACCCGACTCCTTTGAATGTTGATATCTCAGTCACATGTCGTCCGATTCATTCAAAATAGGTATTGTTCTGAAGCTTGATTTATGCCCTTAATAAACATAATAACTTATTTTTGAAAATTTGCGACAAGCTACTGGTTTTGCTGTGAGGGTCACATCTGTAACCATCATGACCCGCACTCGTCCTTTTTTTTCCATCCTTTTTTCTGTTGTTTATTTTTCTGATAGCAAGCGAATCGTTTTCTCCCATTAAGAATACATTGTTTTTGAAACTCTAAAGCTTGTCTTCGGCCTGTTTTCACACGACAGTCAGCACGGTTCTTACGCCACTGCAGGCCACCTCACTGAACACACATCTCAATCTGTTTTGACCCACACTTTTTCTTGCTTTTTTCATCCCTTGTTCTTTCCTCATTCACTTCACTGTATTTTAATCAAAGTCTTCTCAAGTTTTCAGGTCACAGCTTCAAAACTTGAGGAATCACACTGGCATTTTCTTGCACAAACGCAGTTATTATTAACATGCTTCATCTTTATCAAAAACATGACGCCAGCTCATATAGCTGTGCAAACGTGGCTGTCCATGCAGGACTGTAATATTGTTCCATTTTTGTTTTGTAGCTTAATCAGAGACCAACAGCTGATGAACTGAGGAAAGAAAGATCTTGATCCGCTTTTAGCGACCACGTGAGGCACAAAGCCCAGGATTATGACAGGAGGGCCGACAAACCTTGATCGAGACTTCTGCAGCTGGCCAAGGTGTGCTGGGAAAACACTGTGATGCAAAATGTACAACAAAACAACAAAACCAAGAGAAATCTGTTTCTGTGATCAACAGAGATATCGATGTCGAGGTAGTGAGAGACCACAGAGAAAATACAAGTCTGGAAATATAGTGCTGGTAATCAGACCAATGCACCAAGAGGGCATGGATATGAGTTTGGCTCTACCCCTTCTTTGGCAGTACCACCTTTGGGCCCCTCAAAAACACCTTTAACCCATAGTTGCTTCTGGGAGACGGTCCCTGTAATTAGCAAAGGAAAGTCACTTGAATAAAAGTTTCTGATAAAGGCCATAAATGTAAATGTTTCTGTGAAAGAAGTGGGTTTATAATGTGTCTATAACGTTCACCAGGGACACAACCTAATGATGGCACCGGTCTGATAACAACTCAGAGCGCTGTACTGGGTATCAGTGGCATCGTTCTGTAAATGTGCACAACTCGTTACGCGTGGGAAGCGACACTGCGGTAAAGCTAGTTTATTGTTCGACATTCGCACTAATCATTTGTACATATTGATATGACAACGAAAGAGAACAAGCAACGCAACCACACTACAACCCCAAAAGCAAATTGCACGATTATACTGTTTAATTTCCTTAACAACACCAGCTCTCACTCACAATCTCTGTGTTCCTGATGGTTTTAGCGCCGCAGGATTAGGGACCGTCACTATATTACAGAACTGTGTTTAAACGAAGAATTTTTGGGATGTTACTTTAATCATAAATAATTTAGCATATACATATCGGTGTGTAATTATTACATTGTTTTAGTTAAAGAATATTCTAAGCATAGTGAATAATCTCTGTCACGATTCAGACATTTTAAAGCATTGTTTTCTGTTTGTTTAAAAAGACTCAGAGACTGTATGGGATTTGTATCGACGCAGATATCCAAATTTACAATATCGGTATCGTATCGAACATTAAAAAATGTAATCGTGCCATGTTTAACAGAAACCCAAAAAGGGGGACCAAAATGTTTCCTATCTACTGTACAATCATTTTATACAGCACTGTGCAAAAGTTTTAGGCAGGTGAAAATGCTGTAAAACAAAGAATGCTTTCAGAAATATAAATAATGATTGTTTATTTTTATCAATTTACAAAATGCAAAGTGAGCTTAAAAGAAAAATCAAATCAAATCTATTTGTGTTACTATACCTTTTTTGCCTTCAAACCAGCATCAATTTATAGGTACACTCTGTAATAAAGTCAGGGATTTTGTAGGATTATAGTCATTATATTATTTTGTAGGATTATAGTCATGATATTATTTTGTAGGATTATAGGATTACAGATGTGTGGTTAGTTCTCCAAGATGTTTGGAACCTACCAGCCGAGTTCCTTCAAAAACTGTGTGCAAGTGAACCTAGAAGAATTGATGCTGTTTTGAAGGCAAGGGTGGTCACACCAAATATTGATTTGATTTAGATTTCTTTTGTTCACTGCATTTTTGTTGATTGATGAAAATAAATGATTAACACTTGCATTTTTTCTATAAAGCATTCTTTTGTTGACAGCATTTTTCACACTCCGCTCAAAACTTTTGCACAGTACTGTATGCTGCATTATTAGCATATTCGCTTTTATGCAAATTTTCACGTTGGTTTAGTGCTGCTCATAAATTATTTGCTCATATTATTCTGAGCTTTTAAAGCTGGCTTCACTATTTTAGAACTACTACGGCGTTCAATGCACTGAAATGTTTTTTCTCCTTATGCCATTCCACAGGCGGCCATCCGGAAGGAGCTGAACGAGTTCAAAAGCACGGAGATGGAGGTGCACGCTTCCAGCAAGCACCTAACGAGGTCAGCGTGCAGGACTCTGTCAGCTGGGCTCCTGCTATTTATAGCTCAGCAAGCATTCACAGAGCCAAAGATAGACCCAGTCCGACGCAACTGGCACTCAAACCACTTGTGACATTAACGTATCTAAAAATGACACGAGGCGGCTCCCGATTTAGCCTGGGCCCTTAATTGCGTTTCTTAACGGCAACACTTGAAGCTTTTCTCGCCAGCACTGTCATCAAGCTTTTGTAATCAGAATCAGATTCATGGCGTTGACGCCAGGCGCCTTGCTTTTTTGCTTTTCCAGATTTTTCACAGGCCGTGAGATTTTAGGTGGAGTTTTCTTTCTTCTGTGAAGGTCAGAATCGACGCATGGCGAAATCCTGGAGATGACGTCATTCACGGGAAGTCCTTATTCTTCCAGCGCCTCGGCCTCTTTCTGTTTGAGCGCGGTTAATGACGGAGGCTATGTCCCACGGCGAGGGAAACGGCACGGGGACGGGGAAAAGCGAATAAAAAAGCAGAGTTGTCAGGACTCCTTCCTACCAGGGCCTGGCTTAAGTGGAGCTGAATGGACAATATGGATTTTTGGGAGGGGTTGGGGAAAGAAATCAAGTTCATGTGCATGTGTGACGCTCCACTTTAATGGAAGAAAGAAGGGGAAAAAAATTGCTCAAGGGTTGTGAACCTACTGACAAGTGAGTTTTTATGAAGTGTACAAAAATTCAGTCTGAACAGGGTTGTTTATGTCAACGTTTAGGCGTGGATAAAGAAAGGGGGGAAAAATGTCGTGAGCACTGTTTGTCTTCAAAATACCTTCATAAATGGTCTTGTCTTGTTTTCAGTATTTAGGTCCCGAGGACCCTGAGGAAGGGCCGCCTTGTTTTTGTTTTCCTAGAACAATGCAAGTTGTTTCCAGTTATTGGTGACCAAGGGACAACAGTGGCGTTGCAGGTGTCTGATAACAGGCCCCGGACGTGATTGTTTACCTAATAGTTTCTGAAGGATGGAACTCCGGAGTCAAACTCAGGCAGCGCTATTAATTAGAGTTGACGTTAAAGCGCAAGGCGTTTGTTCATTCGTTATCTGAAACTCTTAATCTCTATCGGGGTCGCAGAGACCGGAGCCTATCCCGGGACTTTGGGTGCGAGGTGGGGCTAGGAGGTAAACCACAGGTCTCATCACAATACGATATTATATCGGTTAAATGTACAATGATTCGATCACAAAGTTTGATACGATTTCGATTCGATGCGATTCAGGACTCAAGTATCGATATGTGACTATATGCAGGTTCGACATAATCACTTCATATCTAGTCCCAAAAGCAGCTAAAATATTACTTTTTCATAGTTCATAAAAAACTGAAAGAACATCACGTTCCTATTTGCACAAGTTAAAACAGGATAGTGTGCAACCCTTACTCATATTTGAAGTTTTAAACTAAATACTTAGAGTAATAGTACCCGGGTATAATCATGTTGCATCTTAACGCATAATTTCACACCTTTTGGATTTTTTTTCTCCCTAAATTAAAGTAAGAAATTCTGATGTTAGAACAAAGCAAACGTAAACAATCGGGCCATGTCCACACGTACACGGCTATTTCTGAAAACTGAGATTTTGAGACTTTTTTTTTTTTAATCGCGTCCGCACGAACACGTTTTCAAAAATATCTCCGTCCACACGCAATCGCAAAAAACGCTGTCAAAAGCATGCCAAGGCAGCAGGTGGCGATATACTCTTAAACCGTATAGCATTGGTGACCAATCAGAAGCCTTGGAGGGGGACGTCATTACCTGTTTCTGGTAGACAAACAACAATGGCGCAAAAAGTAAAGCATGAGTCGTATGTGTGGACGGACAGTAACAAGGTTGAGAGCAGTAGTGTTTTGTATACGTCAGGCATTGTAGATGAAAACGCATAGACAAGCGTAGACACACTGTGACATCAGACGCTATATGAGTGGCGCACAGTGTGACGCCAAACGGTCCGTTTTTCAAAATCTTCATTTTTCTTGTCCACACCTAAACGCAGAAACGGAGTTTTCAAAATCGCCACTTTGGCAGTTTTCAAAACCTGCTGTCACTGGACCAAACGCCAAGCACGTGGACGAAGGGCCAAAACGCATAGAAAAACCTCCGTTTTCAGAAATACCCGGGTACGTGTGGACATGGCCTTAAACACATTTTTCTTATTCTCTTTTACACACAATTCTCCTAACACAGCTGCAATAAAGTCTCCCTGCCCACACAAGCTTATATATATATTAATATATTTTAAATTAATCAGTATGTGTTTCAAGAGCTCACGCTATTAAGTCCTCTCAAATTGAAAGCCAATGAATGCATGCATCTCTCAGCACATTTTGGTCTGAGGTGTGTGCCTGCTGGGGGAAAACATAGCGAAATTTCAAAATAAAAGACAAATGACTGTACATTACTGTGGTGTTGGATTAGTGAAGCAACGCTATTTCAGGGCTAACGAACACGTTAGTTCAGGCGTAGTAAAGCTTGTATGTCACGTCAGCTAGTTACAGTTGGCCAGGAGCCAGTATGTAGGCCGGCTTATCTCCATAGTATTTTACAGAAAGGGTGCTTACTACTATGACGCCATAATACGCATAAATGTCTAATCAATCGATGGATTGTTGATCAGTGAATCGATGTATTGATGCAGATCGATGTATCGTTACAACTCTAAAGAGCATTAAAACTCGCCGGTTAAGAAAGGTGCTACCGCCGCACCCAGGGATCAACCCAGGACCTTCCTGCTGACCACCACGCCATCGTGCCGTCCATCTATATAATTTTGCATCAAATTCAAAGTGTTTACACTGAAACACCCTTGCAAATTCAGAATTTTCACATGAGGGGCAAACTTCTCATATTTCACAACTATAATGATAATTAAAACAATAATAATAATAATAATAATAATAATAATAATAATAGTGAGTGGTTGTACCTCCCCAGCCCGATCGGTTTGAATTTTAAATGCTGAACCGTTTGGTTCCGGAGTTCCTCTTTAATGCTGATCTATTTGTGAAGTGTAAAGGGTTTGAGAATATGAAGAAGTGTTTTTATCGGTGATCCACAACTACCTGAGAAATCCAACAAAGATGTTATTAATTTTCCAATTTCTCTGCTCCTTTGAGCATAACTTAACTCTGCTTTTACAATCAGAATGAGAGAGAGAGAGAGAGAGACGATTGCCTCTTTTTTAACATTAAGATTGTTGATTTTAGAAGTTTGGACTAAATGTTGGGACATGCATGCTCAACCCTGGGGAAAAACAAAAACACACTAAGCCATAACCTCGTGTTTTTAAAGACGTAGCAGACAAACATGAAATGGGCCTGCAATCAGTATCTTATTATTCTGTATTAATCGGAGAGCTACCAAGAATGTCCCGAAAAAAACTGTGCATTAATTCACACACTTCTGCCTGCAAACCTTTACCCATGTTACTGGGTTGTGGTACTGATGTCCTTAAACAGTGAGTAAAACTGAGTTGAAGATTGTCGAACAAGATCAAATCACTTGATACAAACACTTTAAACTGTGTTGGGAGGATTAAAAAGACGAAAAGGTTCCCGTTCCTGTGATACATTACTGCTGTGAATATTATGACATCTGTTTTGTCATATTGAATTAGCATTTTTATTTTCTAACCGACCAGTAAACATATCTATGGGGGCTGAATGTAAGGAGGGGGGTTAACAATTCATGAATAAATGCATTTTTTACATTTTATGTCATTACACTGACTGCTTTTTCAATTTGAAGAATGAGGTTTATACAACTATTTATTGTTCTTTCTAAAACCGCTAGTTACTATATCCTCACAGACTGTTAAAACCATGTGACCACGTCCAACAAGACAACAAAACAATCTTATGCTTATTATTCAAAAAACAAGAACAGGCTTATAAGATGCCAAAAAATATAGGAAAATATCCAAGACCTTTGGGTGCCTCTTAAAGCATGGGGACATCCGACATGAACAAAGCCTGCAGGCCTCTTCGTACACTCAGCAGCTCTTCCTCTTGCTAGAAGGAAAGTGAAATATTGCAGATCTATTTTATGATTCTAATCATTTATGATTCGAGTGAAGTTTTTTTTATAGACAGTTGGACCACAGTTCAATAATATAATGTTTTCGCTCACCATCTGTCTGAAAAAACGCTCCTGAACCGACTTCATGTCTTTCTTCATCAAGCCCATCTGAAATTACATTGAGCCAAAAGGCAAAGTTCGGTTTCAACCCCTCTAGGAAAAAAAGCAGCTAACGTCCTAACCTGCCGCAGCCAGCGGCAAATCTCTGACCTGCAAGGAGAAGATCTGCTCCTCGTGCTCCAAACCGTGCTGCACGTTAGTCTCCACAACATTTCTTAAGCGATGTAGTCTGAGAAGAAAAAAGGAAAGTGCCGAGATTTAAGTGTTCAGCAAAGAAAACAAAGCAAATGCTCAGCAAAATGCTATATTAAAACAATTAACTATTTAGTCAACAAAATACGTGGAAGTTTAGGAATAGACGTGCTGCTTTCTTTACCAAAAAGAAACTAAAGTGGCTACAAAGCAGGGGTTTTCAATTGGTTCTGTCCCAGGACCACCATTCAGACTCAAGAGTAGTTTGAGGCCCACTGTGTGCCCGTGTGTGTTAGATATTTGCATTAAATTCATTATTCATAAAGACACCCAAAACATCTGAACATTTTTTGAAAAATATATAAAATTTAATTTTAAAAAGTGATATCAGTAGTGAAACACAATTGCATGTCATGGACCACCAGGATCCATGGACCACCGGTCGAAAACCCCTGCTCTAAAGGACTGAAAGCTAATTAGGGCGTTCAATACGTGTAATCCCACAATTTTTGCTACAAATCTTCTTTAGCAGCAATACTACAAAATGCAACCAGAACTTGTGGCAAGATTATGGCAGGTTATTATCATCATTTACATTATTATTTACATTAATTTAGTGCTTGGAAACAAATCAGAAATTGTGGTACATATTTGAACAGGTCTAAGGTTAACTCTTTAATGTGCAAGGACAAAACTCTAGCCTCACCTTTGGGTGCCTTTCTCCCGGTATCCATGGAAAGCCAGGACCTGTTTCTTCCAGTAGGTCTTTGCACAGGAAAACATACATATTATATATTATGTATAGTATATACCAAGGGTCGACCGATATTAGGCATTTTGCAGAGTCTCAGTATCGGTGTTCAATTTTGACCATCACCGACATGAAGTAATTACAAGGTGCGCTACTGTGGCTCCACTGCCGTCTTATCTCTCTGTGTCATTTGCTTTCAACTCGCTGCTTCATTTAATGTCCCGGCCACAGCCGTCTCTGATTGGCTATATGTCACATGAGATCTATGTTAAGAGGAGAACATGCTTAGCAGCTTTGCACAACCTGCTCCTGCTGCTTAATTTGGAACACTAAAACATTTCAAAGTTTCAAGTTTTAATTTCACAGTTTTAAAATGTTACTAAAATGTTTATTTAAAATTATTTAAAGTTAAATTATATAAAAAGTGTAAGTATTCATAAACAGTAAAGTTATTTAAATAAAGTTTTGTGTTGGTGTTTGTAAAAAATTTTTTAAAAGTTAGTTTTTTTGTATATTGGTTCCAAACATCAATTATCGGCTCCATTAACTAGCAGTAATCGGTATCGATATCGACCCTGAAAAACCAATATCGGTCAATATATACGTATATATATATATATCACTGCTGGGCAAAAAATGAGGCAAAGAGAGTTTATCACAGTTTCTATACATACTATCAGCTTCACCCTTCAGACAGAGCATAACAATAGAGAATTCTGTGCTTAATACAAACACAAGGCACTGATGAGACCAGGCAGTGTCTAGTTGTAAGGTCGTTAACCTCTGTTTAATTAGTGTCCAACTAAAGTACTATTCGTACGTGAGGTTGAAGTAATTATTCCCAGAGCTTCTCAATGATTTCAGTCGCATTCGAATGTACCATGTCGGTAATCCTTACGGAAAATGTCAGTACAGATTATGGGGATTTTTACCTTCTGTAAAAAAAAAAAAGACCCCTGGTAAAACTAATCCCGTCCAGATAGACCCGCTGTAAATGCGCATGTAAACATTCCATCATTCGGTACACTGTTTCCCTTAGGTTTACAGCTTTGGAGGGGACGGGGCTAGGCTTAGGGTTAAGGTCAGGGTCAGACGGATACACTTGCTGTTCATGGTGTTCTTTTTATGACAGTTGTCCACCAAGTGTGCAGCTTTTGTCACTGCAGTGCATCTTTCTGGGCTTCTGGAACAACATTTCCAGAGCCTCTTGATATGGGAAGTCAGATATTTTTGTCTGCTTTTCAGGTGTTTGACCCGACATATTTGCAGACGCGCATTCTCTGTCCGCTGGTGTGAGTGTGCTCACTTGTGTGTGCGTGCAGATGTCTCTGTGTGTGTGTGTGTGTGCACGCACGCGCATGTGTCGGTGTGTGTGCGTCCGTGCATCGGGGCGGAATTCCGCCGTGCGCGAAACAGAGGGCAGAGGAAAATTCTATATGAAAGTAAATGACTTCTGTGATCTGGCGCAATATAGAAAATACAATTAAATTAAATTAACTTGACCTTCAAGGGGGGGCTGGATACCCCACTGATATAACGGCAGGGGAAACACCGATGTCGTTTCCAGCGTTTTTTCAAGCACGGAGGCGCTTGAGGAAATCCTGGGCGGTCAGAATCTGTGGGAAATGCAGGAATCTGTGCAAAACGCTTGATTTCTCAGCAGGGAAGTGACACTGGAGTCCCCACTTCTGGGAACTTTACTGAGATTTCTTACCCTGTCTGAATCAGCCGTTAATATTACAGACGTTCTGTGGTAAAATAACATTACCCTACAATTACCCCACGTCCTCATGTAAAACTAATCCTGTCTGAATAGTACTTAAGTTGCATATTGCCACACATCAAGGCCACACTTCATGGTAGGTAATTTAGGAGCGCTGGCTAGATGTGGGAAGCAGTCAGACATGAATGGAACAACACTGATAAAACAGTGAGACTGTAAGACCACACACCCAAGCGGCTGAGTTTTCTAAAGACAAACAAGGAAAAGCTGTTCCCTTCTTAATTGTACACACAATGCACACAATATTGTGAAACACTTACTTATTTCACCTAGATTTGTTAAACAAGAAAAGTAATCATAAAACATGCAATACATTATGTTTGCCTCATTTTTTTGCACGGCCATGAATTAAAATTGATCATAAAAAAGTATATTCAAATAGTGTATGATTTCTGGGATGCTTATAAACATGCTTACGTACATTCAGGTCCTCCTCCATGCTGCGCAGAACCACATCATCTTGCTCCAGGCTTTTTATTTCATCCATTAGAACTCGTTTAACCTTCTCCAATTTCTGAGACCTACATTAAGAATGAAGGAGACCAAACAAGAGTGAGTGTGTGTGTGTGTGTGTGAAAGACTAAGGCAGGCTTAAAGCCTTGCCCTTGATGTAATACGCTGTCCCGTATCACCTGCAGTCGTGCACTTGCACGCTGAAGGAAGACACATGCTGTCTGAAGGTCTTCAGGGACTGATTGGTGAACAGATCCATCCTCCTGGAGCGATTCTGAGAGGAAACCACACCATTAGTGCTTACTGTAATTATATCACTCATCTTCAGCATTAGATTCATCTTCGGCCATTATCAACCGACACTGGTATTCAGGCGATGATGGGGATCAAAATTGCAGTCAATGTGTAATGTGGATCGAAAGTGTTTGGGAGTAATTAATTAAATCAATAAATTAAATATACAATGAAAACAACACAGGTCTATGTAAAGAGAATCCAGTACTGAAGGAGATACCATGTGTGTAAGATACAAGATACAAGACAATTGGTAATGTGTATTCTGATACGGGACGGTTATCAGGGGGCGATATGAGGCATTTTGCCGTTTATCAGTATCAATGTTTAATTTTGACGATCACCGATATTAATTAATTGCAAGCTGCGCTAATGTGGCTCCACTGCCGTCTCTTACCTCATTTCCACTACACTGATGCTCGGCCGGTGCTGAACTGAGAACCAGCCGAGAACCGGCCCGCATTTACACTCACCAGGGAGCTCAGCGGGAGCCGCATGATAATACGTCACAGGTCACGCCCACTAAACGAACGGTTGTTCGTACGAAGCCTGCAACTTTTAGTTTTTCCCTTATTTCTTCATATGCCTTCTAATTTTTTCGTGCGCTTTCCAATTTCTGCTGAATCTGGATGTCCATATTGCTAAAAGAGCTTTCATTTCTTCCGCGCTCCACGTTACCGGACTTTGGCTCTCCGCCATTTTCTCTTCTAAAGCTACCTATCACTCCGCCCACCTCTCGTGGCATCACAGGTTCTCGCTGCTAGACCAGCAGTTTAGGGGCCGGTTCGGAGCCGGTTTTAGGGCACCGGCACCAATTTTTGTTCTGTGGAAAAGTGCGCCACTGGTTCCAAAATGGGAAACCAGCACGGGAACCAGAGCAGTGGAAAAGGGGCTTCTGTGCTGTTGCTTCTCTCTCGATTCATTGCTTCATTTAATGTCCCGCCCACAACAGTCTCTTATTGGCTATTTGTCTCACAAGTACTATCCAATCAACTCTGAAGGCTTGTTGTCACTCACACCACCCATGCACACACGTGTTTGTAAAATTCTAAATGTTGACAGAGATTTTCTCCTTTTTGAATATCCAAATATCGGTTATCAGCGCCGTTAAATAGCAATAATCGGTATCAATATCGGTATCAATATCGGTCGATCTTTAATATTGACTAGAACTACAAAAAAAGAACTACATGCTCACCTATTGGCCCAAAATATCTTGTAGTCTTCAATAAGAATTCTGTAATAGGTCAGACATCAGTCCTGTTTTACCTCAATCTTCCTTTTGAGTTCGGAGCTGAACTGACGGCAGACGTAGCCCATCTGTTGAGAGGTGCTCATGTCAGACTGCGTTAGGTCTACGTCAGCCTCCACACTGGTATCCATGTCTTCAACTGTTGAAACTGAAAGCACACATGAAAAATAATCAATTGCACATCAAATAAACTAAATTCAAATCCGTTGCTAAAACAGGCTGCCTCACACGAATGAGTAAAGAATGATTTCTGTTGCTCTCGTCTCCATAAGATCTACCTTCTGCAGTGGGACTCCTGTGATGTGGGTTATGGTAGCTTTTCTTGGTTGCATTTGTGGATTCATGCTCCATTGCTTCTCCTTCCTCTTCATCCTCCACTTCCTCTTCTTCAGAGCTGACATGTTCTCCAAGTGGCTGCTTAGTGCCTGGCAAGGAAAGATTTATGTTTACAGTATACCCGTTTTACCTTGTATTTTACACATGCTAACCATTTGATCAAAAACACCCACCATGCTGTATACGGCGCCAAAATATTGTGCCTCATTCACCAATATATATGAAAATGATATGAATATTTTTCTGCTCTGTAAGATGAGCCGAGGTCAGGTCCCCGACCTCTTTCAGCCTAACATTCTTCGTTCTCACTGGCTCGCCGGCGACTGGCCGACTGGTTTTTAATACAGCAGTTAGCTACACTACAAGCTACAGTGAAGGGAGATTCCATCTGCCGACTCCACCTCAGAGCTGCCAAGAGTGTGCGGTGATGCAAGGAGGAGAGTGATGCAATGGGACAGTAGCCTATAAGATGCCAGTTCAACACCAATCAGAAACACCTTGTAGCTGAAAGGGCCTGTCTTTGTAAAAAAAAAAAATAATAATAACTACTGTTTTGTAACGATGTAGCACTCAACCATGCTACATGGCTATTTGTAAAACAGAATACTTCATTCCTTTTGAAGCTACAGGGTTTTAAAAGTAGCTTTGTGCTAAGCTACTGAAGCAAGTAGATAAGTTGGTAGTGTCTAGTTTAGTTAGCTACTCCCCAACATTCTATGCTGCACATGGCCTGCGGAATTCCTGCACTTTCTGTCTTTGACGAGTCTTAAAAAACAGCTCATCCCACAGAAACTGGATGATGAAAAACTTTAGTGAGTTTGAAACCGTGAAACTGCGGTACACCTTGAAACTGGAAACCAGCCCATGCCTATGAAGCACTAAAGATTTGAGATTCTGAGGTAAAAAAAACTATGAATACTCTCTCCTTTTGTCATGTACTGCACATGTGACGAAGGCGAGCTGCTAGACTCTTGTAACCATAACCTTTTTTTGCAGGTTGGAGCTTGTCGCTAGTCGCAAAGAGCTTTCTTGGCTTCATTTTGCAGGACAGCGCTCTTGGCTCAGGCTTGTTCTCTTTATCCTCGTCATCCTCACCGTCCTCAAGGTCGGACAGACTGGCGAAACTGCAGGAGCTGTACCGTATGCAAGGGGATCCTGGACCTGTTCAGACTGTCTGTTAGAAACCGATAAGTTCTCCAATCAAATATGAAAATGATATTACCTGATTCCAAGTCTGTTTTTCTGTTCTTGCACGGCTGGGTGCATGCAGATGTTCTCTGTGGAAAGAAAAAACAAAAACAAATGTAGGGTTAAGTTTTTCTGCCGGAGGCATCGTGCAAGAATAAGGAGAGCAAGATCGCTGTACCTCGACTTCAGCGCAGAGCATAGATATGCTGTTCACAGGTCTGTGTGAGGACTGGCTAAGCACCACAAAGGAGATAACCGACTCGCTGTCGGAGGACATCTGCAGGCACCTTCGGCTCTTTGTAAAGCCCTCAAGATTCTCTTCCAGGTCTGGAGAGTTGAGAAGCGAGGAGCGGCTGAGATTCTCCATACCAGTGGAGGAGAGAAGAGGCTGGGGCTGAGAGGGCAACAGGCTCAGCTCAGGATCCTTTAAATAAAAAATAAAAAAAAGTACAGACAAACTTGAAGCTTTAAAAAGAAGACATTTCGTTTCTAAGCAATGCTCTTAACATCAAGTGGCTCCAGGGAGTGTCCCTGTAATTAGGAAATGGAAGTTGCTTTGGATAAGAGCTTGGAAACAGATACAAATAATGATCACTTGCATCAATTCATGATCAAAGGTTTCACCTCCCTTCTCTCTGGTTCTCTCTTTTTCGTAATGACATATGCTCAAGTTCAAACTGATAAAAATCATCACAAAAGCACTTTTGTGCAAAAGACAAACCTGAAAACCTGTAGCACTTTGCTTCTTAACAACCCTGGTTCGAGGAGTGTCAGAGTGGGATTTGCTGCTTCCAGAAGTTTTGTAAAAAGAGGAAGCCTGGACCTCTCTGAAATGGCTTGGCAATATGAGTTGGGGAGAGGTGGCATTGATAGGAGATAGTGATGGAGATCGTAGGGGGGTTACTGGAAGTTTGGAGATGGCTGAGATTTTCTCATTTGCTGAAAACAGAAGCATATATGAATGTAACATCATGAGTTTGAAGTGTGTCTCCCTGAGTCTTGTCCAAGATGAATATTTCAAACATTTTTTAAATTATGTTAATACCTTTAAAAAAAATAACTCTAAACATCTGATACTTTCCCCAGTGTTTACAAAGTAGCGATCCCAGGCACCGAGCCGATACCAGTTAATTAATAAGTTGTGTATTTCTCTGTGAGGAGACTGAGATTACTCTGTTATGCTTAAGGAAATACTTGACTTAAATACTGTTTTCCTATCTAAAACCATGTAATAATTACATAACCATACATATAAATAATAAAAAAATATTTGTTTAAACAGAGTTGTCTAATTTTGTGAGGGTGCCTAATCCTGCGGCGCCAAAATGATCAGGAACACAGAGATTGTGAGTCAAATCTGGTGTTGTTAAGTTAATTAAACAGTACAATAGCCAGTGTTCGGCATGTTACTTTAAAAGAGCTAGTAACTGAGTTACAGCATTATAAAAGTAACTAGTTACCAGGGAAAGTAACTATTGTGAGATATTAAATATCAGCTCCTGTGACTGAGAGAGCCTGGTAGGATGAAAACCGCTGCAATGAGCTTAATTACGGTAATGTGTCGCGTTTTCTGGAAGCATAATGGAATGGAAGCGTTATTCCCATCAGTGACAGTCCCGCGAGTTGCTTTTGGGCTTGTAGTGTGTTGTGTTGGTTGTTCTGCTCATTGTCATATCAATATGTACAAGTTGGCCCGAATGTCGAACAATAAACCAGCTTTACTGCAGTGCCACTTCCGATGCATAACGAATTGTGCTAACACAAACATAGAAAAACCTACAATTTACAGATTGATCCAATGCCACCGATACCGGATTCAACGATTTGAGTCGTTATTGGACTAATATCCGATCCACGTATCGGATAGATGCATCCTCATTGCATGGGTTGTCCACTACATTTCCTTCAGTTATTTAATCACAAATACAAGATTTCCACTCTTTCATTACAATAAATGATCCATAAAAGCAAAAAAAACTAAAATAAACTAAAACAGAATAATCGAAATACTGATTTGAGGTCATATCACTCAGCCCTACTTACATCTCATCTTCTCAATGGAGAGGGGCAAAGGGAAATTAGAGCCATATTTGGTGGAGCCTTGCTGGTCTTTTGTGGGTTTTTGAGGGGTCATCTGAGGAGGACCTGTAATCTCTGTGTTCAACTTCTCCGTATTCATATGAACAACCTTTAGCTTTTCTTTCCCAGGCCCTGCAATCATGCTGTCACTGGACACCCTGTCTCTCTTTCGCTTGATCTGACCTGTTGGCTGAACAAAGGCTGACTTCTGGGGCTTTGCTGACGGAGTGACAGTCGGTTTCTGTTCAGAAGTGGAGAAAGATCTTGAACTGGAAACTATCTGATTACATAATGTGTTTTTTTGTCATTAAATCTAACAAGCCATACCTGAGGCGGAGGATCTAGTGGTGTGACTGGGGATCTAAACATTGAAGCCGTCTTCTCTGAGGCTAAGGCCAAACACATACATGAATGTTTCAAAGAACAACAAAGCCAGTGTTGGCATAAAACCAGATTCAACCACAGAAAAAAACACTTACATCTCTTGTCTCTGGTCGAGCAAGGGGGAGTGCAGAAAGAAGACATTTTGGAGGTACAAGGCTGCATCGCATCCTTATGACCTGCTTTTGATTCAGGTTTACTCTTCTCCCCCACAGTCTGTTCAATGGCAACTTCAGGTGAAGTCACATTTTTATTCCTCGCTCGTCCTCGGTTCCGAAATGTGGCTGCCCCCCGAGACTTCTCTGTCTGCTTAAGGACTGACCTCTGTTCAGTGAAGAACAAATATAAAACTCTCTCCAACTAAAGAAAACATATGTCAGGATTACAGGTCAAACTCTTTCTGCAGAGGTAAAAGGGCCATGCCTTGGCTGAAGGAGGTCCATCAGCGTCTGATACACTATCTGAATCAGACAGTTCCCGGTAGGAAATGGCCAGAGCCGCGAACCTTTGTGGCCTGCATGTGGGCTTCCTACTGACAACATTTGACTTTTTATTGTCCACTTGATCTATTGCTTTTCTCTGCCTCTTCTGGCATTCAAGTCAAACAGCGGAAGTGAAGAAGAAACAAAATAAGACAGTTCTAATATGACACTGAACCAAACATTTATACTTTTTTAAATGCACTTTACCTGTGTGTTCATTTAGTCTTACCCTCTCTGGTTTCTCCAGTTTTTTTGCATTCTTTGGTGAAGGTGGAGGGATGTTTGGAGTCTCAACTAAATGATAAGGTAAGAATTTTATTTATGTCTTGCAGAAGGCTGCCATGAAATGTATGAACATAGACAGAAATACACTCATGAGTTAGCCTTGGTTTTGGCAGGAAGAAACCAAGAACCAAGAATAAATCTCTTTGTTCAAATGTTACTGCATGAATCTTTGTGCAAAACATAAGGTAACTGGAATTCCACAGTTGTCTAATATTACAGTATTTAAATCTAAACATTTTAAATAATTGTTCATAATTATTTTAATTATCTGACAAAACACATTTATTAAAAATACGAAGGATCACAAATCTTGTCTTCTGCTCACTTCTTGTAGCAGAAGTTTATTTTTGTTTTGGAGTCTGGTTTAGACATTTTTTGTTAACTTCATGCTCCTATTTGTGTGTGTGTGTGTGTGTGTGTTTGTGCACGGCGGTGGAGTCTCTCTCAGTTATGTAGAGGTTTTCTATAGCGTTTACCTATGCTAGCTAAGAACAATTGGTGCGAGCTTTCAGTTTACAACCAGGGATGCATTTCCACAAGAAAATGCCCATGTGTTTGCATATGTTTTGTAGCTACGACATGAAAACTAGCTGTGTGAAAGACTTCAATTTAAATGCATTGAAGTGACTAGGCAAAGAACAAGGCATGACAAGTACATGTCAAAACAGATTAAACAGATTGCGTATTAAGTGAAGGCGGCCTGCGGTGGCATAAGAACCATGTTGACTGTCGTGCAAAAACAGGTGAAGAAAGCTTTTGAATCTCAAATCTCGTGTTCTTAATAGAAAAAACAAATGCATTCCTATGGGAAAAGTACACGACAGAAAAAAAGGCGGAAAAGACGAGTATGGGTCATGGGTATGGGCCACTCTTGCTGATTGCTCAAGTTTGCCGACGATGGTTTGGTGTGATGCCGAGACCCCTGGAAGCCCTCATGTCTGCGCTACCTTCCAGCTCTCCCTTTTTAGCCAGGCTGCCATAGTTACTTTAGCACTGCCAGAGGTTAGGTGTAGGTCACTAACTCTCTTCTCTTTCTTCTTTTTTTTCCGAGCTGATCCCGAGCTGACGCTTGACCGACTGAACCCTCAGCAGGTCTCTACGGAGACGTCATCATCTGAAACCACCTGGTATTTTTCGGACCCTATGGACTTGAACTGAATTAGCATTTTAATACTGAACTAATTTTAGCTTAACGTTGCTGGGATGATCCTGCAACGTTGCTGAGATGATCCCAGTAACGACTTGGGATTCGAAAATGTCCCTTTGACTAATTTTATATCTTTTCTTCTTTAAAAATGACTAATTAACAATTTATCTTGAACTAATGCTTGCTGTGTATTAAATGTTCGTGCGCCCGCTCGCCCAGAGGAGGATGGGGTCCCCTTCCGAGTCTGGTTCCTCTCCAAGTTTCTTCCTATTAGAGGGAGTTTTTCCTTGCCACTTTATAAGTAGCCCAGACCACAATCTGCTGCACATTATATAGTTGGAAAGAAGTTTCTGGCACAAAAACTGTAGGAGGAGTAGCGGTCAGAAAAAGTGTGGAATAAAAAACGGATAACAATATGCGATTGCTCACTGCACTCACACGATGACGGGGGTGTCTTCATGAAACACATTGCAGTTTAAGACCATGTTATGAGTTCCATGCCTAGACATTTCTTAGGAACTTTCTTAGGAATGAGCTTAGCCAAAGACTTTAGAAGATATCAGTGAATAAGGCTTAATATTTTTTCTATGTAAAAGCAAACCATATAAACTGTGTTTCTCCTTGAATCATTCCTGAACCCTAATAACTAAGGAGTCACACAATCAGTAGCATGCAGTGTCTTCAAAAGGAGAAAATAAAAGCTGCATACTGTATGTATGAGACATAATAGGACAGAGGTGTGAAAAGCCTACACGTGACGTCAGATGGTGGGTGAGTACACTTTACTGGTAGCCTGGAATAGTCTACAACTTTCGGCTTCCTGTTGGCAGATTTTAGCCAGCTAACATCCGATGTATTCTCTGCGTCAGTGTCGCTGAACAGGTGCTTTTTCACATAACGACCCGTGCCCTAAAGATCACACACAGACACAAAAACATACACTATGTTATTATCAATGCAGTGCTCAAGAAGTGTTTTATACAGTTAGGGCCAAATTCAAGATTAAGCCTAGTCCTAGACTAGTTTTGACTTCCAGTGCTAAATCTCCATTAGTACTGTAACTTAATTCAAGACTAGGCTTAATCCATGTTCGAAAAAACGGCCCTTAAAGCACAAAAGATAAACTAGGCATATATAAATATGCCACCCAACTCCTGGTACAGGCAATGATTATCTCTCGCCTCGACTACTGCAAAGCCCGCCCTCCTCGTGGGTCTCCCGGCTTGTGCAAAAAGACCTCTGCAACCGGTCAAGAATGCAGTACTCGGCTTGTTTTCGATTGGCCCAAAAGGTCACATGTTACTTCCCTACTTATTGACCTACACTGGCTGCCCATCGCTGCGCGAATCAAATTCAAACTAGTTGGCACTGGCTTACAAAGTGAGGTCTAGGTCCTCTCCCAGCTACCTCAACTCTCTCATGCAGGCCTACGTTCCCTCTCGCTTCATTCCGCTCCTCCAATCAACATCGTCCCTATGCACAAGGCACACCAAGTTCAGACTGTTCTCTTTGTGGTTCCCCGCCGGTGGAACTGGCAGCCATGGGCGACCAGAACACGTGCATCCTTCTCCGTCTTCAAGAGTCTCCTGAAGACTCTTCTGTTCAGAGAGCACTTCCTCTCTGCCCATCCTATATTACCCCTGTCCAAACTTACTGAGAATACTTTCATCCTCCTACACTTAGACTTAACATAATGCAACTGTTCCTAAGCCTGAATGTTTTTCTCTATTGCAATTTGCTTTGGATTGTGTGATAATCCTAGAGTTTTTATGAGGAATGTAACTTGTTTTTAAGAGAGAAATAGCAAACGTGCACACTACCTTGTGTGAAATAACTGAAGAATAATTTGAGTGTGTTAATCATAATTGTAAGTTCCATTAAAGATTATTAGTATATTATTGCTGCATAATGAATAAGTACACCACATCTAGCAAACAGTCGGAATATTTGTCTGACCTTTACAACAGAGCACTTCTTATGAGCCCCATCCTGACTCAGGGATCTGCTCAGATCACTGTAGAGAAAAAATTCAAAATTTCTTATACAGGTCATGAAGTAGAGATCTGATGATTTTTGTTACTATTTCATGTGAAAGTAACACTTTTAGGGGACAATTTAAAATATAAATAAGCTCCAAGTGAAAAAACCTAACTTTTATTCATCTTATCAGAAATGAATCAAATCAATCAATATGTGACCCTCCACGGCAAAACCAGTCGCTTGTCGCAGCGGAGGTTTCTGAGAAAAATGACCGTTAATGTTGCGTGGGGTAAAATTTGGGATTTTTTGTTTTTAGTGTTTTGAAACAGTGGAAGGTCTATACTGTACTGTTGTGAATAAATTTAGCTGAAAAAACTTACCTTTCCATCTAAAAAGCGTGACTTTCTTGGTGAGAAAATTCAATTCCAGCAGAATGTTAAAAGTTTCTGTTTTGGCCGCTCTACTTCAATATTTGATACCAAATCCACTGGTTGACTAAGCGTGAAGATATTTCTCGGAATCATCTCCGTGTCGAGTTCAGTTAACCCCAGGTAGGCTATCCGTGTGGCACAATGAATGCAGCGTAGGCTACCGTCAATGCAAGCGTAGCGCGGTGACACGCTGGCGTCTGTGGAGTGCTTCGCCCGATAGTGCTTCAAGCGAATTCTCAGTTTCTCACTTAGTGACAGGAGAAACCCGACTCCTTTGAATGTTGATATCTCAGTCATATGTCGTCCGATTAATTTGATATAGTTATGTTTTGAAGGTTGATTTATGCCCTTTCATGAAAACATAATAACTCATTTTTGAAAATTTGTGATAGGCGAGTGGTTTTGCCGTGCAGAGTCGCATATTACTTAGAACTTCTTTAAGAGACTATTACAACCAGGGATGCACGATATGGGAGTTATAGAGCGATGCCGATATCCGATGTTTTTCATGCGTATATCTGCAGATGACAATAAACATATTTGTAATTTAGAAAAATTAGCGACCCCTAACAGTAGCAGCCCAAAAAGCAGAAAACAGACTTGAGTGAGGGCAGAGCACTTCAAGCACATGCCGGCAAAGTTGAGCGTGTGAACAATAAAGATTTTGGTCGTGAACTTTTACAACTGCACGCTCAGAATTTTGGCACAAAATAATGCTGTATAATATGCCAACTATATAAAATTCAACCTCTGACTTTGGACATACCTGGCATAAGCGCTACTTTTCCGGAGTATATTAAATCTCATCAAGTCTCTGAAAATGTCAGGCAAATCTAAGCATCGACCTGGCGCTGATGACTTAAAAAAAGCAATTATCATCTGATTCCGATATCATTGTGCATCCTCATTACAACCTCATTAGACCAGGGGTTTTCAACCGGTGGTCTGCACTCCCCTGGTGGTCCACGGCAGGTGGTCTGTGAAACATACAATCAGTTTTCACTACTGGGCATCATTATAAGATAACCCATTTAATGGAATGAATATCCCCCTACACACACACGGACACACAGTGGGCCACAGACTACTGTTTAGTCACAATGGTGGTCCTCGGAACAGAACCAGACGAAAACCCCTGTATTAGACAAATAAAACTCTTTTTAACCTTGGCATCAGTGATGCTTTTAGACAGTAGAGTTCAAATTGCATACATATTTAAGTATTCATATAGGATGTTACCTGCTTTCCACTTCAGTTATCTCTAAAGATTTCCTACATTTCTTCTAGGAAACAAAAAGAATCTGGACTCAGTGTGGGGTAGTAAATTAAGGCTGGACAGTGTTGAGTAAGTTAGAAGAAACACTTACCACCCTGACCTCCGGCACATCAAGACTGAACATAAACACATCCCTGTTTACAAAAAAACGTGGTTTATGTAAATCAAATATTTAAAGTTTTAAAGGACTGAGAAAGCATTTTTGCATTCATACTTGTTTGATGAAGTCTGGTTGAATGACATCTGAATGCAAGAGTTATTCGCAGCTGTCTTCACCTAAATCAATAAATGTGCCAATGTATACTGATGATGAACACTGAGAAAACTAACAGGCAGCAGAAAATGTTTTGTTTTGGATAACAGTACACTTACATCTAAAGTTGGACACTGTGACTTTCTGAAGAAGTATCTGGTGGAAAGAAGCAAAAACATATTACAATAACTGTAGCATGAAACAACCAGTAAAGAGAGAAAAACAGGGTATATATATTACTTGTTATTTTCAAGCCTTGGTGCTCCTTTACTGAAAACAGAACTCTCATAGTGGTTGGATATTTGCTTCACCATGTTGTCTGCCTCTTTTGTCATCTTCTAGCAAAGTGAAAAACACAGCAATGTGTTGTTTACAGATCTCTGTTTAACACAGATAATCGCTCCATACGTATAATCACATATGTAGACTCTCATGCAGAGATGATCATTTTATTTATTCCTTTTTTTCCTATTTTACAGTGTGACAAAGACCAATGTGGTATAAAATAATCACACTCCTAATCTACGTTTCTATTAAAGTTGAGCAAAATTAAGTGAAGTAAATTCAGCATCTTTCTAGGGCTTGGCAATTAATTGAAAAATAATCCAAACCAATATTCAGAACCTCTAACTGACATGATTTGATTAGATTGACATACTTTTCATTTACTTCAACTTACAGAGTGAACGTGTTATTACGCCACACACTATAAAAAAAAGTCCACCCCAACTTCGACTGCAGCCTTAAGGTTTCAAGCAAAATCAAACTAAATACACTAATTATTTTTACTCATTATTTTAAGTAGGGATGCACCGATACCACTTTTTTACAAACCGATACGAGTACGAGTATTTTTATTTGTGTACTTGCCGATACCGAGTACCGATACCGATACTTCTTAGATTCTTAGATGTAATTAATTGGGAGGCAGATTTTATTTTCTCCTTTGCAGATTATAATAAGGCTAAATATCAAATCATTAACACAAGGCTATTCCACGCCAAAAATCAACAGATCTTTCTGGTTGTAACAAAAAAAGTGTCATCACATTAGGCAAAATGTAAATATAAGTAGATAAATGAAATGAAATGTACTGCATAGTTAACACAGGCAACGTAGCAAAAGTCAGCAAAACTTACTCTGTTGACACATTCAGACAAAAGAAAGAAGTTAGGAGCCTGGCTTATATTTACATTATGACTAACGCTTCCTCGATTTTGACTGGCTAGCAAGAGAGAAGCGATGTTGACGAGCAAAGCGCTGTTCTAGAAGCTGAACGGATTTCAACTTGAAGCACTCTGAGCGCTGCGGTAAAAATAATAAATAAATAAATAAAAAACCTGTCCACCAAACGCTTTTTTTGCGCTGAGAGTGGATCAAAACCTCACTTACAAAGCACTTTCTCGGCGCTTGTTGTTGCTAAGTTACGAAAAGCGTCGGAAACTTCCGCGTTTGTTCCTATTTCATATAAACATTGTAGCATCTTCCTTTGAGTTGGGAAGTTTAGATGCCGCTATTCGGCTTCATCGTAACGTCTTCTTTTACTGTCTATGGATACAGCAGGATTTTTATGCTTATTTATTTTCCCCGCCGGGGACGTAGTCACGACGGCCACCTTAACTATAAAGCGTTGCGGGAAACGCTGGGGCTGAGACTATCTGCGCATAATTAAAAGCTGTTTCTTGCTTCTTAAAAAAAAAATTCCCCATGGATTGAGAGAGACGGTTGCCATTGGTGACTGGAAAGAACAAACTAGTTGGAAAAAAAATCCAGTCGCACTGGCGAACATTGTAGTCGCCATCTGGAGCCCTGGATTTCACACGAGCTTGTGGGCAGGACCTCTGAACCTAAGTTTCTGGATCGTTGTCTCCCCCTAGACATTGAAGTCAGGTAGGACAACAAATTACATCCGCCGACTACGACGTTTGTTGTAGTGAAATACCATTGAGTGGTATCGGTGCGTGGTATCGGCAATTATTTACGAGTACGAGTATATTAATGAAGTATCGGCCCGATACCCGATACTGGTATCGGTATCGGTGCAACCCTAATTTTAAGTCAAGTTTTAGCTTTGTATTGAGTAAGAAATCACTGTTTGATGTTTCACTTAGAACTTTACCTTTTCACTTTAGCACATTTAAATTTTAAAAAATCTTGCGTATTATACATGTTAAAATAGCTCTAACACTGAAAACTCAAAAGTTGAAATTGTATAATTTATTTGAAGTTGATATAAATAAAAGAAGAATGTTCACACGACTTGTTGTCTCATCCAGTCTACACCTCACTCACTCACTCAGCTATTTTAAAATCACAAAGATATTAGAAAAAAATATCCCAGTCTCAACAGTTGAGCATAAAATGGTCTATTAATTGTGATATTGATTTCAGGTCATATCACCCAGCCCTATCTTCTACTAAGCTGTGTCAAACCATTAAATGATTTCTCCTGGAAGTATCTCACCAAATCCTCACTCCTCACTCCTTTAGATTGTTTGTTCTGAGTGGATTTAGCAGGAGTGGGCCTCTGAGATGGTTGGCCAGGTTCTGGAACTTTCATTGTTGCCCTGGCCTCAGAGGGGCGCCGTCCAGATTGAGGGGCTGGACAGGGCTGCACCTGCTGTTTACGTTGCTTCAGCACCTGTTGCAGTTTCTGGGTGAGTTGTGCGTGTAGCTGCCTTGGGCTTAGCACCCGCGGGTCCGACCGGGCCGAGGATGACTGCGGGGTGATTTCTACCCCGACTGTGGCTGGAACAGTGAGATCTGGTTAAACACACAGGTACAGAGTTAGAATTAAATCTGCATATGTATGCTGATATGGACACAATGTGTGTGAGAAGCTGCAGTATGGATGTAAAATGGCCCGTTTTTTTTGGAATAACATAAAACTTTGATTATTCATTAAAACTGAATGTAAGACGTGCCAAAAAATGCCAAAAATTTACAGACTGTCTGAGAGTGCACCCCTTAAACCCTGAGGAAGATTAAAACATTTTTGGAATCCTACATCTGTATTAGCTCTACCAACTGTATTATCTAACACCCAGCACAGCACACAGTGCACCACAAGTAGATGTGACCCCTGCATTTGACCCATCCCTGATGGAGCAGTGGGCAGCTTTGTGGCAGCACCCGGGGAGCAGTGCTGGGGACCTACATTTGGACTAAAGAAAATAAACCTCAATAAAACAAATGCTACTTCAACAGGGCAACTAATAATCTGTGGTCTAATACAGAAAAGGTTAAGGCTGCCAAGGACAAACCTGTCACTGTTGGGCTGAAACCTTTGATGTTCGAAACAATTTTTCAAGAAATTGAAAAAAGATGTCTATTCTAAATATATTAACACTGGGTTGTCAAGAGTCTCAAACCGTTTTCAACGATTTTCATTGATTAAATATTTATTAAACTGTCAGGCCAACGTTAAGACTGATCAATGGAATTGTTTTATGCAAAAAAAAAAAAAAGACAAAAAATGGACTTACAAGGTTTCTGCCCAACAGCGACGAACTGACAGATTCATATGAAATTAAACCTGAACACTGTAGCTTGTGTTCCTTCCAGACTGAGAATGCTTTGACCAAAGCAATGACATAATTAATCTACTGATTACAATGTCAACTAATAATTCTAAAGTTAATAATGAAGTATTTATCTCTAAAACAAAAATACTAATTAAACTAAAAGGTTTACAGTATGGAAAGGTCTAACCTGATCTGGACTGGTCCTGTGGAAATTCCTTTTGACAGGACACCAGTGATGCCGACACAGAAATTCTACTCTTTGCGACACCTGGTAATCTGAGAGAAAGGCAAAACACCTTCATATATGCTTGTGCAAATTCTCACTGCGTTTATAAATGCAATGTTTTATGGACAATACATACATGGGGATTTTTTTTCTCACGGCAGGTTGGGAGTCTGGAACTATACTGCTATCTGTTAACCATAAAAAGATTTGACATTTACACATTTGACATCACAATTTTAACATGCTATTATAAAAGTTGATTGAAAAGTTGATATGATACCTAAAGGTTCTGTTTCCAGATCACTTTCTGCTTGCACCATTTCCACTACTTTGTCAACCGGAATGTGCTGCACACAAAAGAAATGTTGTTGGATGTTTTTAAGAGAACAATATGACAAATATAACATAGTAAGAAAAAGGAGGAACTACTTTGTCAAATTGAAATGATCACATGCTGCAGAATTATTTACCCTGTGGTGTTTTTCCGCCTCTTGACGATCTTTCCGGCCCTGCTGCATATCTGCTGTCTTTCCAGCTGGAGTTACCTGGAACCACGCAGACACAAACAAACAGTAACACACACACAAAATATTCTGGATCTTTGGATTCTGGAATTTGGCATGACCGTATATAACCTGACCTGTGTGTTTTCACTGAATGAATGCAAATTGTGGGCTGATTTAACCACCATGAGCTCTCTGAGATCATACTCTTTCTTCTTCTCTGTGGAGGCCACCATGGTTAATGGAGGCTTCATCTTATTTTTCCCTGCCGGGGTGGTGACTATAAAATACATAGAAAGCATGAGAGTTAAACTTTTCTATACATAAGCTGCCAAAAAAAAAAAAAAAACACGCAAGAAAGCGTTGGAGAAAGCAGTAAAACTTTACAAAACACAAAAGCTATCACACAGTTGTATAAGTTGTCCCACCTGCAGGCAGTACTTGGTAGAAAGGGCTTTTACCCAGCTTACGCCCTGCACTTCCTGAAATATACATGCACGACTCCGACCCCTTATTCCTCAAGGGAGTGGTCATCTGAAATGGCCGGAGACAAAGAGACTGACAATTATTACATGTATTAGAAATGAAAGACATTTTTCTGACATACACAGGAATATTTAATATTTTTACAACAGTTAATGAGTTAATGAGTTGCAAAACTAAAACATTTGTCACATTAGACTTTCAGGCATGTAAAAGGCATGTTTTTTTGTGTTTTTGTTGGGTTTTTTTGTTTTATTGTAATGTATCTTTGTTGTGATTTTATTTATATTTGCATGTTTGAAATAAAAATAGAAAGAAAGAAAGAAAGAAAGAAAGAAAGACTTTAATCCAGATTTGACACATTACATATTCAGGCCTCCTGAATATGCAAACTGTCCAAATTCAACCCTACATGAGTTAAGAATATGGTACAAAAGTGTGGCATGAAATCTTAACAGACATCATGATGTATTGCCTTTCGCTATCTGTTCAAACCACAGTGTCACTCTCAGTGTCTTTCTTTGAACATAGAATAACAATAATAACTCATTTACACCACAATGTTTTAGGTACTGCATGTAATATACTTGACTTAATTTAAAATAACACTTACAAAATCTAACCTTGGCTTGACAAAAGTATAAAAGATAATAAATATATAATATATGACATTTTCAGACATATATGGAATATATATTTTAATATATGGAACAAGTTTTCACTAAGGCAAGAGGTTGTCCAAGTCTGACTCTATTCTACTTCCAGCACTAGCAACACTGAGCCCTTGAGCTAGACCCTTAATCCGAAACTGCTAAATCCCTGTAATTAAGAAATGGCAGTCACTCTGGATAAGAGTGCATTCCTAAAGTGATAAATATAAAATAAATGCGCCATGTTAATGATAAATGGACAAATGGAGCCAATTACACATGTATACCGAGGGCCCACTGTATATCAAGACACAGAGCTATTATGAGCTTCATAAAGCTAATGATGCATTTTCTGTAAATAAAGCAACTAAAGATAATTGCCTGGCTGACACGCTGGCCATCTCTCTCTTGATGTGCCAAAGGCTGCCCCGTGGTGCTGTTCCTCTCTGACGTAGGTGCTGCTGCTTTCTCCACAGGCTGAGAGGAAGTCTGACTCTCAGAGAAAAGAAGCTTCACACGGACACCAATTCAACATGAAACACATTCACCGGGTTATGATGTCACACTCTATCAAATGACTTGAGAGAGCTGCTCACCTGTGAATCTCCTTCCTCTGAAACAATATGAACCGCAGTCTTCGCTACTGAGGTGAAAACCTTTCCCACAAACTTCTCGAATGTTGCAAGAAGAAACACATTGACAGTACTGTTACAAATGCAGCAAAACCTTTTTAAGGTTAATTTTAAGGTTTGTCTTGACTGTTTTCTTTGCATATGAGCTACATCTGTCAGTGTGGAGGTGAAGAAATAACAGAATAGAGATGCATTTGTGAGGGTTCAAAGTAAAGCTTTAATTATAAATGGAAAGAAAAAAAGAAACCAAACCAAATTAAACGCTAAGACTCTTCTGCGAAAGACTGTAGACGCAAGGAAGAGACAGGCATTAACACATTCAAACACAAGAATCACACATCTCATGTAGAGAAGTGAACAAGAACAGAGAACCTCTGATGTGCAAACATGGATTCACTGTATTCATTACAAATGCTGCTTTAGATCTATAAAATGCTACGTTGGTAATAAAACCCAGTGGTTACCTAGTTATCAGTGGTGCAAAGCCCAAGTTTTATCACAGTCCAATATTATATCAGTTCAAAGGACCATGACTCGATGTTGCAAAGTCGATATCATTTTCGATGTGATTCATTTCAGGCGCCAACAATCAAACTGAGAAAATATCATATTTAACACTTCCATTCATATCAAATCACAAAAAGCGACTAAAATATTACAACATTTTTAATCCTGAGTTCAATCAGACTTAAACGAATAACAATTTTTAAATAGAACTGACCTCCTGTTCAATATATAGTGTCTTCTTTGCGTGGCGAAGGACATTACAATGTAATATGAACAACATTTCCATTTTGAATCCATGCTATGCGATCACTGATCATAATATTGGAATCGGCCTGTAACTGCTTTTTGTCAAGCCATTGGCATTGGACCTATGCTTAGATTTGTCCGATATTTTCTGACTCATTTACTGTATGTCGAAAAGGTAGCCAGGCATGTCCAAAGTTCAAGGCTGGATTTTATTTGGCCTGCACCTTCTGTCTTACAAGGTATGGTGTTATTTTGTGTCAAAATTCAGAGTGCACAGTGGAACGTCGACAAGCAAAATCTCTAGTCTTTTCACGCTCAACTTTGGCGATCAAATACATTTCGGCACTGGTATCGGCATTGGCAGATACAAGCATGAAAGACATCGGATATCGGCATCGGCCAATAATTCTCATGTCGTGCATCCCCAGACGAAACTATATATTTGGTTCAACACCCTCAAAACCTGCTAAACCTTTAATATAGATGACACAGGGAACCTGTATTACTCACCTTATGCTTGACTTCTCCATAGACTTTCTTTGCGGCCTGAAGAATATCTAAAGAGGAGCTGAAATGGATGGTGAGTCTGGAGCCCTCGATATTGCCAATGGCCACAGGCTCAATGAGAACCAACTGCAGCACCTGCACACCTTTCTCCTCTAGGGAGGCACATACAAACAGTATTTACTGCAATCAGATTATTCAGTAATGGATACCTCACCGTTTAAGCACTGGAAGTGCAGTCAAGGAGGTCAGATCACCACTTTGGCAAATCCAATTTGACTCATCTTAGCTTCTGCGCCTCTTAAATTGTGTGCGCCAAGGGACTAAAGCTGGCGTTTTCTGTTTGAGTGTGTTTATGACATTACCTTGAACTGAATAACTGTGAATCTCGTGTTCAGCTATACACAGAGTATCCCACTGACCCTTGTGTTGAAGAGGAACCATGTCAAGAAACACAACAACTCAGAGTTAAAGGTCAGGGTCAGGTGTAAAGATTCAGCATTAGGTTACAACAGCTGTGTGGCAAGTAAGTACCTCTTGATCAGCGAGACAAAAGTAAAAGGAGATGCTTTGGCTGCGCAGGTTAAAATCAATCCAGAATTCCTTCAGGTTCTTATCCACAGGCATAAGAAGCTGTAAGAATCGTACCATTATACTCATCAGTTGAGGTTAAATACATTTGTGTGTTTTACAGAAACAACGCCTCTGATTACAGCACAATCTGGTGACTTTCCTGCTCCAATGCATCTACTAAACATGCTAACGTATTCAAACAAACCAAGTTGGAGCAGTCAAGTATACTGCGTTAGAATAGTCTCACATAACAGATTGGAGTATTGACATCAGCAACACAGCAACAGCTGTTTGGAACCTGACGCTCATGCTTATTTTGTCTGAATGTCAAAGAAAACCCAGCAATTAACTGTGCAGATCTTAAGATCTGGGGCGGCACGGTGGCGCAGTGGTTAGCAAGAAGGTCCTGGGTTCGAGCCCCGGGTCGGCCATGGGGTCTTTCTGTGTGGAGTTTGCATGCTCGCCCCGTGTTCGAGTGGGGTTTCCTCCGGGTGCCCCCGGTTTTCTCCCACAATCCATGCTATATAGGTTGACCGGCCACTCTAAATTGGCCCCGTAAGGTGTGAATGTAAGTGTGACTGTGTGAGTGTGCATGCCCTGCGGTGTGTTGGTGCCTGCCCCGGGTTGTTTCCTGCTTTGCGCCCGTAACTTCCTGGGATAAGTTCCGGTTCCCCCTGCGACCCCAGTTGGGATTAAGCGGTTCAGATACTGAATGACGGAAGTTCTTAAGGTCTTAATTAAGGGTTGACCGATTACTGGCCAGGCTGATTATCGGGGGCCAACATTTTCCTGACTATCTGTATCGGTGATTAATTTTGACCATCACCGATATTAAGTAATTACAGGGTGCGCTACTGTGGCTGCACTGCCGTCTCTTCTTTCTGTGCCGTTTGCTCTCGACTCGCTGCTTCATTTAATGTCCCGCCCACAGCGGTCTCTGTATGTCACATGAGTGGTAGCCAATCAGCGATGAAGCCTTGTTGTCACTCACACCACACTCACACATGAGTGCAGCATGAAGCTCCGAGAGGGAGAAGAGCAGAGTTTCTGCTGAGCTTGGTGTTTGTAAAATGAAAAAATCTGACAGAGAGTTTCTTCTTTTTTTTTTTGCATATTGGTTCCAAATATCAGTTATCAGCCCCATTAACTAGCAATAATCGGTATCGGTACCCGCCCCGACAAAACAATATTGGTCGACCTCTAATCTTAATAGACTCACCACATGCTTGTCCAAAAACACTTCCAGACACGGATAAGAGTATACACTGGTAAAAGAAAACATTTAAACTTTTTAAAATGCAAACTTTTTAAAACAAAAATGTAACAACACCTGTGAGTGAATAAAAATCATAATGACAGTAACATCAGAAACTGATGTACCTTCGTTTATCAGCTTGCATTCCATTAACTAAATTTAGGAATTTCCTGCAATCCTGCAATTAAAATTTAAAACATTTCACTGTAAGGTATATTTAAAACACAACATTCTCTTCCTAGCTGATTAATGCACCACTGATAATAAGTCCAAATAACCACTGGACCATACAGTATATTTCATAACAAAATGATGGTAAATAAATGAGAACTGTTTACTAGACTGTGCTCTTTTAGGGGATACCAATGAAAACCTTTAACGGTGTAGACGTTGGCTTACGGTTTCAAATTCGGAATCCTGGATTTTGCTGAATGCAGAAGCAACAAACTCCATAGTGAACCAGCGGTCTGCTAGCTCCCTCCGCTGGGCTTGTGCAGTCATTCTACACAGAGCCTCCATTAAAGCCACCTGGAGGTCATAATCTGCAGAGCAAGGAGTGCACTTGTTAAACCAGTTTTACAAAAACTTGCTTAACACTTCAGATTGACTCAAGTTAGTTATATTTATACATAGTTATGTCCATCATTGAGGGAATTTTTTTGGAAATTAAGCAACCAAATCGTGACAGAAGCACAGAGGTATTAAAATTAAGCTTTCAGAAATTACAACCATTTTTTACAAAGCCCTCTATTTTCAGAGGCTCAAAAGTAATTGCACAAAGCAATATAATGGAAAATATATGTGTGGCTTTAATAACTGGATGAACATCCTTTGCAGTTAATGCCCACACACTCAAGAGACCTAACCTAGGATGTGCAGGCAGTATTTATATTTATATCTTCATTTAAATTGGAATAGAAACAAACATTGGGTCAAGATATTTTACATAACATAACAAGTCATTTTCACTTACCACCCCCTTTGAGGATTTGACCAGCTAAATCATCCCTGGAGAGAAAAAACAAAGAAGCACTGGTCTCAAAAATGGCGTACGTGTTAAACGGGATCATCATATTTTCTAAATTAGGCAGAACACTTTTGTACATCACACTTGAGGCCTCCTGGGATGACAAGATCTTCTTTTGTTTCTTCAGTTCGAGTGGGATTTTACCCAATATTGTGTTTAGTTTCCTCACCGCCTGTTAATGAAAAATGTCATACAGGAAAATGCAGTTATGCTTAGTGTTCTCAAACTATGATATGTAAAGTAATGGTGGTAAGCACTGTAATTGTTTCCACATAGTGTGCACAAAGATATTAATAAAAATTGGAAAAAAAAAAATGAAAACAGTAAAATATGCTTAACATGAGATTTATATCACATAAGGCAATAACTATATCAGTACCACACATGCAGCCATACTAATGTACTACTGTTATTAATGTAATACTAAATTAATAAAAAAGAAGAATATGCATTCATTCATTCATTCATTCATTATCTGAACCGCTTAATCCCAACTGGGGTAGCGGGGGACCAGAGCCTATCCCGGGAACTTACGGGCGCAAGGCAGGGAATGACCTTGGGCAGGAGCCAACACACCGCAGGGCACACACTCACAGCTTACAGGGCCAATTTTAGAGTCGCCAGTTAACCTATATTGCATGCCCTTGGATTGTGGGAGGAAACCGGAGCACCCGGAGAAAACCCACGCAAACACGGGGAGAGCATGCAAACTCCAGACAGAAAGGCCCTACGGCCGTCCCCGGAGTTCAAACCGAGAACCTTCTTGCAGTGAGGCGGCAGCGCTAACCACTACGCCACCGTGCCGTCCGAATATGCATACATCAAAATAAAAATGAAAACTGTTTAATGCTGAACAGATCAGGGTCAGCTGAAACAAACAAACAAAAAAAATTGGTGCTACAGCTAGCTCTGGTACTGGATAAGATTCATGTTGTTAATGTTGTAATGTTATGTAAATAAGCATTGGAGACAGAGAGAGAGAGATGAAGAGATGTTGTTGTAGTACTGGAAAGAATCAGGCACCTTGACTTACTAGTATATAGGGCTGGGTATCGTTGCTGATTTCCTGAATCGATTCAATTCCGATTCACAAGGTCATGATCCGATTCAATTCTCGATTCGATTCGATTCGATATCGATTTATTTAGAGATTTCTTTGCGTACTAGTTTTGCTTGGTTATAAAATAACTTGTTTTAAAACCGAAGTGTTGCCAAACATCGGCCTTTAGGCCAGATGGTGATTTGAGCGGAGCAGCTTCAGCCATGGCTCTACTTGGTTTCGGTTTCGCCGGTCTCACATTTTTATAGCTCTCCTTGCGGTCGCAAGAAGTAATGCATAGCCGCAGGAAAAGATCGATCCGCGAATTTTTGAATCGATATCGTATTTTTCGAACGAGAATCGATATTGATCGGTGAATCGATTTTTTGAACCCAGCCCTACTAATATATTATATTGCTTACCTCTTTTTGGATCTGAATGCTAACTTTGGTATTGGAAACCAGCTTGCCAATTTGATGCATCAGGGATTCCGTTACCTGATATGTACCTGGGAAGATGAATTACAAACTGATTTTCAACACAGAAACTGTATCTTCCTTCTTTACGCAAAGTTGTTAGAATGTAGAATAAATCTTACCCTCTTTACAACTTTCATGAACAGCCTGAAACAAAAGTAGCATTTGGCTTTTAAAACAACAGTTAATACAAGTACCGAAGATACTGGTATGACTATTTCATGTATTGATCTGCTGAATGCTATTCCAGCAGTTACCAACCTATTTTTACTCACCATGAGTGCATCAAAGAAGTCTTCAGCAAGGGCTACCATCATCTCATTTCTCACTGGTCCTGCTTCAATCCAGAACTTCCTAGCCTTCTCAAACCACTGGACCATGTAAGCATTCACATGCCAAGTCATATACAGTATGGCTTAGGAATTTTGAGAAAAAATGCTGTGAATGCTTTCACAAATATAAGCATTAATGGGTTATTTCTATGATTTAACAATGCAAAGTGAATGTACAGAAGAGAAATCTAAATCAAATCAATTTACACCAGCATCAATTCTTGTACGGACACTTTCACACAGTTTTCGACAGAACTCGGCTGGAAGGTTGTTCCAAACATCTTAAACCAAGCACATATCTTCTGTGGATGTAGATCCTTCTTGACTATACAAATCCTTAACTGACTATAATCCTATCCGATCTTAGAATGATGCAGCCATAATACCAAACTTAGGTACTTATCTTTCTGACAAGTCCCTGCGACACCAACTCTGATAAACCATCACCCCTTGGAAAGACCAGCGTGTCCCCCAACTTGTGAACAATACTCAAGAGCAAACACGCATGTTTCACATTTTCATGGTGCAGTTCCTACACAAAAGAGACATTTGCAGAAGACTGAATGAATAATTTTAGTATTTCGCAGTAGTGATACTATGCCTATTTGTTCACTTCCAACACTTCTACTTAATGGAGAGATAAACTCTGATAACAAATCTGTCTCACTAATATCCATTATTTGTACAACAAATTAAAAGCACTAACCCTGTTAATTAGTTTGTCCAGTTTGGAAATAAACTGTTTGGAGCATTTTGATGTTATTCCTAGTTTCATTTCATCTTCCAAGAGCTCCTCCAGATCCTGGAAGTTGCCACGTTTCGATGCTTGATCCAGAAGTTTCTCCAACTGAGCACAATAATTGCATATTATATTGAATATTAATTGCATATAACTGATGGGGCTAGTAGTAGCATAACTGTTTCTAATAATTAGGTCTGCATGACACTGTGGAAAAATTATACTGATGTGAAGTGAGTGATTATTTATCACTGAACACACCCCAGCACGAGCAGAGCAGACAATGTACCAGAATGAAATGTGACCTCTGCATTTGACCCATTGGTGAAGAAGCAGAAGTATTTTTGGCAGCAACTAGTGCTTGCGCACCATACCTTTACCAGTCCAGGACCGCGACCTTCTGATTGCAGGTGTAAAACTCCCTAACAGTTAAGCTGCCAACTGCTCCTGATATACACTACCTGTCAAAAGTTTGGACACACCTTCCCATTCAACGTTTCTTCTTTATTTTCATTACTATTTACATTGTAGATTCTCACTAAAGGCATCAAAACTATGAATGAACTGTGTAAGGGCTATTTGACCAAGAAGGAGAGTGATGGAGTGCTGCGCCAGATGGCCTGGCCTCCACAGTCACCTGACCAAACCCAATCGAGATGGTTTGGGATGAGATGGACCGCAGAATGAAGGCAAAAGGCCAACAAGTGCTCAGCATCTCTGGGAACTCCTTCAAGACTGTTGGAAAACCATTTCAGGTGACTAGCTCATGAAGCTCATCGAGAGAATGCCAAGAGTGTGCAAAGCAGTGATCAAAGCAAAGGGTGGTTATTTTCAAGAATCTAAGATATAAAACATGTTTTGGGTTATTTCACACTTTTTGTTTACTACATAATTCTAAGGCTGTGCAATTAATCGAATTTTAATTTCAATTTCAATTTCAGCTCCAAACAATCACAAAAATAATGTAATCGACAAAAAACAATTATAATTACAATTATTTTGCCACATTACGCTCTGCAAGTATACTCATATTTTGTCTTGTGTTCCGAATGACACACGCACGCGCACTAACGCACCTTCCGAAGACTGAACGCACGTGTGTGTTCTGGTGGTGGTGTACAGTCTGAGCGGGTAAAGATGGCGGAAGGAGGAGAGCAGCATAAAGTCTTAAATAGTAACACAAAGTAAAGTGTTAAATAATCGTGATTTCAAGATTGACCAAATTAATCGTGATTATGTTTTTTTTCATAATCGAGCAGCCCTACATAATTCCATATGTGTTCATTCATAGTGCCTTCAGTGAGAATCTACAATGTAAATAGTCATGACAATGAAGAATTATAACATTGAATGGGAAGGTGTGTCCAAACTTTTGACTGGTAGTGTACCTTTTTCTACTATGTATAGTATATAGCAAAATAAACAACAAAAGAAAGAATTACTCAATCCAGATTAATTGTGGTGACTTAAAGGGAATGAATCTGGATAAACAATAAGAAAAATAACATTATAAGATGAAGTATGACCTTTCCTTAAAACAGGGTCTAAACTGAGTGGTGACACTTACATGTGCCTAAAACAGAACATTTAAATGTATTGGAATTGTAATTTCTCACCTGCTGGTCTTGATAAGATGCCATGATGTCAGCAGATGTGATGTTGTGATCTAGGAGTAATATTACCTCTTTTGTAATATCTTTCAATTTAAATAGCTTTAAATGTTTTTTTTTAATAAAACAAAAAATAGAACAAAGACCACTTTTGTGTATTTTCATACATTACCTCTGCAAACTAAGGTGACAGCCGAGGAGTCTAGGTTAAACTGTAATGCTAAAACACAATAAAATGACGTTTTAATGACTTCCACTGGGACAAAACCAAGAAATGCATGATGCTGAAAGCCTACTGGTATTACAGTATTTTTTCTGCACTATTTATCGTTATATGCAAAATACGTTTTTAACAGATTAAATGAATAGCTCAAATTGAAACGTATTAACTCATTCTAGAATCCTTGACGTAATTATGAATCCACACACACACACAAATAAAACTTGGAAGACTTATAGTCATAAAACTGAGAACAGGGTGAGTTTCCCATCACGTCTGAAACTATGTACACAAAATTATAAGACATAAACAAAATGTAATGAATGCCATTGTAACGTTAGAGTTTTTACATTGAGTTAGAATAACCACATTCTAACTCAATGTAGTGTTCTGGTAGGTCTAATATTTTAAAGTCACACTTTTTAAGTGTAATGCAAACTAAATGTTCGTAATCGCTGTCAACTTCCGCCGTTACCTTCCAGTCACTGTTAGCTCCTTAACGGCTAACGAATTCTTACCTCAGGTTCTGACAGGCGCCGTTAGATCAAATATGTTACTTTTTTGTTCAACCAATTGACATCTTCTAGTTTTAGGTCATCTAGAAAAAAATACCCAACATCAATATCACTGAAATTACATTCTGCGAGTGACAAAAGGCCGACTCTTGTGTGATTGTGAGGACCCGGAGGTGAGTCCACTTAGAGCTTCGCGTATTTTGTCGCGTGCACTGTAACAGCGCGCCCGGGAAAATGAGCGAGACAGGCGCGTGCAAGAAGAATCAGCGGAGCCGCGTGGGGATATATTGAGGATTTATTATACAAAACTACCTGTAGTGTTCCAAAGAAAACCATTTATTTGAAGAAAAAAAAACAAAAACAAAACATGTATGACAAAAACGCCTGGTTAATTAACACGAGGATTTGGCAAAGTGGTGACAGTGTTTTAAGTGCACTTTTGAATCAAGCTTAGTTTACAATGCTGAGTATACTTTTTACAAACAGAACACAATGCCGTAATCAGAATACTTTCAAATCTTAAAAATCACAATTATTGCACACAGATTTTTATTTTTAAAGCTAAAATTGGCACACATCTTAGTGGTTTTCTGTGCCCTGCTTGGTTGTTAGGGATTGTCTACATTTTTATTACGTGTTGCTGGTGTTGTGAGATAAAAGGCTGCATTGCACAAATAGAACTTCCCTGCATATTTCTTAATACCTCACATGAACTCTATAGACTTACATTAAAATTTATGGTGACTTTTCACAAAGTTGCATATTGATCAATCAGTGCATAGTAAACAGTGTCATAGCTTACAATTGATCTCAGTAAATAATAAATTACAGTAATTAAATGTACCAGATACATTTAATAGAGCGCTTACATCTCCTAATTTCAGAGCCTGTCTCCATGGAGCATTTTGGGTTCAAGAGTCTTGCTTAGGGGCCCAATGGTGGTACTGCTAGAAGTAGGATAGAGCTGAATTTGACCCTATGACCTCTTGGTTCGAGTATCCTGCCACTAATCCTCTAACACCTGCAACTTTATGATTCTGATATTTTAGACAATAAGTAAAAAGTTAAATGTAAGAATTAAGCTTTCATTTTATGCTAATAACTAGTGCTGTAAAAAACAAAAAGGGCTATTAACGTTTGGCCATTTAATGACTCAGATAAAGTGGATCATACTGTCTTCACATTCCTTGGGGACAGGAAGGTTATAGCTCTGGCAGACTAACTTGTAATTCTGTCCGTCATTGTTGTCCCAGAACTGTGTGCCTAACACTTTATAACAGATTGCAAATTCAAGGACCGCACCAGGATGAAGGAAGAACGGAGGAACAGGAAGATGAAACCGAAAACTGTCACAGCTGTATGCCTTGGAACAGCCTTCCATGTGTTTATTTGCAACCCAAAAGGCCTTGGTCTCTGTACAGCTCTTCCAGTTTGTGAAAGAGTAGCGGACGCTGACCTCTTTTTCAAAAGCCAGGTTAAGAACTTGGACAATTCCGATAATGCCCGGCTCGTAGCACAGAACCCGTTCCAAACACACTTGCTGGCGGCACAGGCGTTCAAGGAAGCTTGGCCGATCTCCTGGTTGCTCGTGGAATGCAGGTTTCAAATAGGGCAGGGATATCTCCAAGCTCTTGCTTGCTGCCAGCTCGGCATTCATTAAGAGCCGGAAGAGAACATGCTCTGGGACAAACGGATCCTCCCCGCTTTTGAAAACCTTAACATTTTCCAGGTCCATTCCTAGCGAGTCCACGAACCGGACCCCCGTCCTGCGGTACAGCTTGCCTCTCTCGGAAGGGGACGGCAGGGACTGCGAGCGCCTCTGCATGATGGGTTTGGGAGGAGGTTCGCAGGAGAAGCTGCGGCCCGTGGGCCTTGCTTGAGGAGCCCTGGGACTGGGTGGGCGAATTTTGACAGGTTGTCTGTCTTCTTCGAATTTGGACCATGGTCTGTCTCTCAAGTTCGGGGAGGAAGATTGTTTTGAGACACACGACACTCCAACAAAAAATAGCTCATCATCTGTCTCTCCTGGGGGGGAATTTTCCTGGCTGCGTCCCATAGACCAGGCCATGTTCAAAGCCAGATTAAGCCCCTCTGCACCTTGCAGAAAACAGAAGGCATAATGCGTTTAATGATCTTTTGATCTGTTTATTTCTTCTCATCTAAAGGCAAAACGACTTGAAATATAAACAAAACCGTGGATTGAGTTAAAGTGCGCTGCATACAGATGTGAAGCAATTAACTCTTTTCACATGACAGTTTAAGATCGGGGTGCACCCGCTTTTAGACACCTAACTGTTTCCTAATCTGCATGAAATCCGGCACTAACCGTATAGTCGCAGGCCAAAAATTGCAAAGCCTACGCTGTCTTTTCAGACAGGGAAGCGGTTCGTGCGTCATGTTTTCTCACCATTGAAATCCGACGAAATTTTATGTGCTGCCTCTGTGGCTCCTCCTCTAGCGTTTACAAAATGAACAAACGCAACATGACAATGACACCGTCCGTGAAATATTGTGGCTTCACGTTTTTGTTTTACGTTTTAAAACACACGCCAGGCGATGTAGATCACAAACTGCGCAAAACCTGCAAGAGTGAATACAAATCAGATACACACGGCGGGGGCGTGCCTGTTGTCGCGCCACTTTGTGGGTAATGAAGTTCGAAAAATGCAGGCGAAACACAGTTCTGTTTTTTTTGTCCTACGAATTGAGATCTTCAAACGTGGGGAATTTCTTATTTTCCGCTCGAATGTACAATGTGATGCCTTCGCATTGCATTTGGTGTGAAAAAATCGGTACGCGTATAGACTATGTTTTACGGAGAACTACAATTCCCGTCATGCAACACGAGCACGATTGGGGAACATACATGCAGCAGGTAAACAAGACGAGAGGAAAAGCTCCGCGCTACATAACAACGCGTCTTTCGGAAACGTGGTAGTTACAATGGATTAGACGAATGTAATAATAACTCATGAGGCGTTAGGAAAATAAGCGGTCGATAAGTAGGTGCATGACGAGCGATCGGGACCGATCTAACGTTATTGTAATGCGCATTTTCCGTTTGGGCTTGTGTAAAGCAGTGCGATAATTCCAGCTCCGTAACATTCCGCAATGGACCGATTTAGTCAAGCGGGCCGATATCAGGGATTTAAATGGGTCGTTTCTTGACACCCAAAATAGCTGCTGCGGCAACAAGATTTTGTTGATTACGATGGGACCCATTCTGCAAGAACGGACAGAATTGACGATCCTGAAGAAAGTGCAAGTTAAAGAAAAGGTTAGAGTCAAAAATGCAGAAAACAGCGGGGTCGCTACCAGGTAGGTTTTTGATTGCAATAAGCTGTTAAATCTCTCTCTTACTCGCTTCTTTCTAAATTCTTGACTTGAATTTTTTTCTTTTTCTTTCAAGCAATAAAAGAGGAGGCAAGGTCAGTCAGAATCAGAAAGCTCAGAAAAGAACAACAAGCTCGCTGAGTAAAGATATCATTCCAGTCAATGTCAAGGAGCCCTTTTCAAGATCCGAAATTGTGAGTCCATTTTTCTTTGGTTTCTTTCTTTTTCACCTTAAAGTGCTTCATTCAATGAGGTCAGGTGATTCTTTCTAATCAAGGGTGTTTCATGTTCCTGTGTAATAAATCAAGGGCCAAAATGGAAACAGACCAAAGCAAATGAAGAGTCCTGCAGCTGTCACACGCAAGATGCTGGAGTGAGTTAGTCTGATCATGTTATGTTCCACTTTATTCTGTGCCGCTATTCTTATGCCTTCCCAAACCCTAAACTTGTTCTGAATCTGTCTTTTCTAGCACGCAGGGAGAAGCTGACCTAAGGCATCCAAAATCCAAACTTTCGCCCCCAGATCATGAAGAGGAGAGGAAGAAAGTGCAGCCTCAGTCTCAGTGCTGCGGTGACACAGATCGGGGGCGTGCGGCCCGGGAAAAAAGCCGCCGAGCCCTGTCTCTTCCTCTGGCTCCCCAGACCCAGCTGCATCACATCCCTCTGGAAAAGCATGTCCGTGACCTGGAGTCGCTGCGCCTCCTGGAGCACAAGGAGGATGACGCAGACAGCGCCAGCGACCTTTCCGATTCTGAGAGGCTCCCGGTCCTGCCTTCTCCTTGCACTCCTCCCCAGCTCAATCTCCGAGCTGAGGTCATCAACACCATGGATTTGCACCCACACCTGCCAGGTCCCAGGACGGTGCAGACCGAGAGCGAGGGCTACAGCTACCCAGACTTCCTCCCTCCACCGTTCAATGCCTGGAGCCTGAGGCAGCTGGCCATCTTCCTCAACACAGAGGGAAAGCGCGCCCCGCGCCCCAAACCAGTCGGTCAGCTTGAGAAGTTCTTGGAACGCCTCCTGCAGCTGGAGTGGCACCAGATCCAAACCATCCAGGCAGAAAGCGGGCGCTCTCCTTGCGCCATCGGTCGACCGAGGGGTCGGGTTCCAGCCGGCCTACCCGTCGCCGGGTGCCCCAGGCCCCACACTGCACCTCCGACTCGTCTCAGCTCCCCCAAAAGCCTTCGTCAGGGTCAGAGACCCTTCCCCTACGCCGTCCTCTCCACCCTGGGCAGCCCGTCCTCGGGTCAGCTCTCTCGCCCCATCTGCCCCCACTGCCATGTCCGCTACCCGCTGTGCAATGGAAGTTGCTCCAGGTACGCCTATCAGCGCCACTCCCGTCTTAGCCCCCTGCTGGAACGAAAAGCTCCCCCTGCCGTCGCCCAAAAGCGGAGCAGCAGTGAGAGTCGGGCCTCGGCCTCCGAAAATCGACCCACCGTTCGGCCTCAGCACCCTGTCAGCCCGCAGGCTGGAAAAAGTCTCCAGAAACACACGCAGACCACCGGAAACGTGCACAGGGCTTCCCAGGAGCTCGGTGCTAATGGCAAAGTCCATCCTCCGGCCAGGAGGGGGCGCACAGAGAAGGCAGAATCGCAGAAGGATCCATCCTTCATAGGAAGGAGCACAGGAGGTGAAAAGCGGGCAGGTGCAGGGAGGAGGAGTGAAAATGGAGTTGGAGGGAAGAAAAGCGAAAAGCAAGGACAGAGGACTGAGAGCGCAGGTGGTGCTGGCGCGAGGGCCGGGGTTAGAAGAGCGGGCAGTGAAAGTAACAGCTTTAAGAGCACGTCAGCTGGCAGGGTACATGGGAAAATCAAAAATGTCCAGTTTGCCAAATAACATAAGTTCATATATTGTAAAAACATACTGCAGCTTAAACACACAACATGCATCCAAACTGTAGTTGCTTCAGTTAGTTTAGTAGTTTTTGGATGAAGGTCACATTGACTCTTTTGGGTTATTGTCAGGGATAAAATGCTTCGTTCAACAAATGTACATTTTATGATGACTTTATTTGTAATCTAAGAATGTGTTGACATTTGCTTCATTTCATTATGCATATTATGAGATCAGATATGTATCCACTAGGGGTGTAAATATCAAATTTCATCACAATACAGTATATCAGTTCAATGGACAAAGATCCGATGTCTGCCGATAAAAGTTGTGAGGAAACTAGCTGATGTCTTTCTATCGCTTGGTGAGGGACGTTATATGTATGATTAATGTTTTCATTTTGGATCGATGATATGAGCTCACTGATCATTGAATTGATGTATTGTTACACCCCTATTCCTTATGAAATGCAGTTCTAAGCTTGTAAAAGCAGATGAACATTTTAAGTTAAGACACTACGTTTGGTATAGATGGCAACGTTAGCGTGTATTTTGATGTGTCTGATATTTCAGTGTCTTGATGCTGGCATTGTGTCTGTTTTGACTGGTACTAATATTGGTCAAAGAATGTATATTTTTGAGATGAACAATGAATGTTTTGTAACGGCTCCCTGTATTTTTGTAACGCGTCGTGTACAAGGGCTTTCCTCTTTTTCATTTGGGCAATCTATTTTTCCAAATCGTATTATTTATTGCCCTTTGTTATTTATTTAGTTAGTGTACTTACTGCTTGCAATATGTGTGGAATTTGTTTTTATAAGATGTAGTGCTGAGGTAAGAAATATCACATTGCATTATTTCAACTGCACTAGTGTTTACAGGTGAATTGTTCCGTAGGACGTTAGTGATCAAATGCTTTTTATTTGAGAACATGGCCTTTATCTCAATGTCTTTATTTTTCTTAAATGAAAAGGTGCATTTCATAGTCCATTGTGTCTTTCACACTGCATATTGCATGTGTTCATTTTATTGGAACTGTAAAGGTAGTGACCAAGTAAATGTCTAGTTTTATACAATCATATCCATACTTGAACATATTTGAGCACTTAATGTAATGTGTATCATTTTCTTTTTCATGTTTATGTGTTGTATCAAGCCCTTCACTGGATGGAAGTCCGTGTTCAAATCGGTTAACAGGTTGTGCTTTTGTTCTGCTGGACAAAATTTACAATAGAAGGGAATGCAGCTATTTTTATGAGAAGCAGCATAAAGATGTTTTTTTTTTCATGACATCATCAAGTGTCTTGTCATTTATCTTTATCAGTTCTTTCTTTGCAGGATATTTGATATGACTATTTACAAATGGTCATAACTCTAGTATGTACATATGATACAATACATACAGTACGAGCCTGTGGACGTCATTTCTTTCACATGCTTTTGACTATTTAAGCCACACTCACAACAGGAGTAGAAAATTGAGTTTATGTCCACAGAAACTCCATAGGTCAGCATAAGCAGAATGGGCCAGAAAACCAGAGGCTGTTATGGCAGTAAAGGAGGAACTGAATCCATATTAATTCTCATAATTTAGAAATAGGATATTCAACAAATTGATATGGGAGTGATGATCAGATGTCCAAATACGGTGGATGCAGAAAGTTTTCAGACTATACTGCAAAGAAAAATATAGAAACTCCGCAAAGTAAAGTGTACCAAGCTTGTAGGGTTATTCTCATATGACGTAAGGCTCTTATTGCTGCTTTCTAGCATTTAAAATACATTAGCAAAACTCTCAAAAAGCCCAAATTCACTTTGTTACTCATTTAAAGATGAATCTCAAGAAGAATTTAACATATAGATCTTTAAATGGTCTGAAAACTTTCAGCATGCACTGTAGCTGGCCTTGTGTGTACACAAACCATATTTGTGTCAGTGTCACTGGCATTAACAGACAGCATTGTAGGTCATTTCTATGTTTTTTTCTGTCCCGGAGCCTGGTAAGGCTTAAAAATCTGTTGAAGCTGCTTCTTCCGGTCGTTCACACAGCCTGTTTCAGTGAGAAGAAAAAGGATTTGGCGTAAACACCTTTCATGATTCCGTGAAACACTTCTCATTGATTAATTGATGAAAATGATAAAATCATGAACCCCAACACAAAACCATAACTGACCCAGGTATGTATTTGCCATATGGCTAGTGTTTCCCAGAGGCTCAAGGCCAATATCCTCCCGGTAGACGGGTCCATCATTCAGCATGAGGTCAAATCCCCCAACTCTCTTTTCCTTGCCTGTGAGACTGGACATCGTAGTATATTTTAAGGTAACACTGTATACATGTCTATATATTTAAAAACAGGTTACTTTATGTTCTAACGCACAGATGATTAGCCAGAATGATTGCCGAATAATAAAACAAACATCAAAAACCTAAAATGCCAAAATTTTATTTTCTAAAGTCATACCGGCCCTCCATGTCCACAACGTGCAGCGTGTCCTCTAGTAGTCTGTACTTCAGCTCATAATCCTCTTGACTGCTGGATGTGAGGGAGGGAGAAGCGTTTACCTCAATCAACCACCTGCAAAGAGGCAGATAATATTCAGGAAATATAACAGTCACCATCCTGAAGGTTATGTCTGAGTTTCAATAGTAAACTGAATAGTTTGTACTTTCTTTACTCATAATACATGTGCTTAAAAAGTTAGTGCTTTTAAGCCCCTCAATAATAGTCAAAGGAGGGGACACTTAGTCCCAAAATATAGATTTAAGAAATAAATATCTCAAGTTTCTATATAGCCTTTTGTTACAGATTAGTAGTTGTGTAGTGGTCAAGCAAGTCGATTTCATAGTACTCACGGCTTCAGATCCTCGTCCAGTAGAATGTCATATCCGTACAACTCGAAACAGTGCTTGTCATTAATGATGACCTTCTGGACACTCTGTAAACTGTGTATGAATATGTTGTCAATGTCTCTAAAAAGCCCCTCCACTCTTTCTTTGCCGTACTTTGCGGACAAGTAGCGGCGCAAATTCTGCATCTGCCATTTGCAGCCCTAAAGACAAGAAAGTTTAGCATTTATTCATCATGTACATTTATATTTATGGTGTGCATCTTAACTCACTTCTTCAAAGAGTTGCCACGTATGCAAAAATAACTAAGATTGGAAAGTGCAGTTCTTAATTATATGCAACTAAAACTAATTTAGCAGTCAATACAAAACTGCCTGTGCTTTCTCGTTCTCTGACAAATGACTTTTTTGTACTACTGAATTTTATTCATATATTGGAAATTTATTGAAGGCAAAACAAAACTACAGGAACACTGAAATACTCCTCATCATCAAACCCAACCACTCCAACATTCAAAAATCCCTGTCACGACAACAACATAAATACCCAAATACACCGCTACCACAACTTAACAGCCTTTTATAGTTATCAGATCTCTATATCCCACTGTACTGCAACTACGACAACATTCAAATACCCCACGTATTCAACAAAACAGTCCTTCAACACAGTCCCCCTCAACATCCAAATATCCTCAACCATAACCATCCTAATATCCACCACAACCTCTACAACATCCAAATAACCTTATAACCAAATAGCCCTCCACCACATTCACCCCAGCATCTAAATATTCTCAACTATGACCATCCTTATCTCAAAAAACACCACCACTGCAACAAAAGAGCACTCCATCACAATTATCCACAACCAAAATCTACATCCCTTTCAAACCACAATTCCGCATCACTACAACAAATCAATATCTGCCACAATCACACCAAGAAAATAAGGCTAGCTCAACTACCAAATATTCCTCAAGCCAAAATAAAAAAAAACCCTTTCTGGCTGAAAGCCAGGGCCATTTTTTCTATTTTGTACTATATTAAACATCCAGAATGCCAACAGACCCATTTATAATTATTAATGTCATGTGACATGCATACCTTTTCAGGGTCATAGTCGGGTGCATTCTTCTGCACGGCAACATTAGTGAGATGGACATCTGAGCACAGATTAGAGTTAAGAAAAACACCCAACTTTCATATTGATAAACTTGTATAAATGGGGAAGTTTGAGTTCATGTAAAGGATACACTGATCATCAATACTGCTGAGGGAGAATTTGGTTGTAGTGAATCTTGCAAATCCATCTCTGTACAGCCAGGCTTTCAGAGGGACATACTACAGAAGTGAAAAAGTCACACTTGTATCAAAATCATCTTTTACATATTCCAAATGGCACCTAGACCCATGGCATATGCACAGATCGTTTTATAGATTCACTTACTGATGTAACAAGAACATAGACTCTCAAGTCAAACTTCTTGCCTGCAAATGCATGAAATATTTGTTTAGGTTTAAAATACTGTATAAACAACAAAATAAATGCACAGCACGTTAAGGTTATACTAGCGGACATACCACCAATAAGAAAAGGGTTCTCAATGTAACGTTGGACAACATAGCTCTCGACCTGGGCCTCATCCTTCTGCTCTTCTGAGCAAATACGATGCTGGGAAAACAACAGAAATGTCAACTTCTATTTTAGGAAATGCTAAAATGTAAATATAATTATTGGTGCTGTCCCTAAAATCATCACAACAATAGATAATGTACTATATCATTTCATTTGGAGAGACATGTTTATACCTTTTTCCATTCCATGATATCCTTCAGTTTTCTGAAAAGAAAAATGCCTCTTCCCTGTGAACGTGCCACCTAAAGACAGTTTATACATTTGTTATTAAAAGGATTATACTCAGTCCAGACATGGTCAGGCTTTGACTTTGTACATCTTTGAATATTTGGTAAAACCCCATTTTAACACTTTTCTGTAAGACCACCTGTAGGTAGATAAATGGCAGTTGTTTTTCTAGCATCACTAGTCCTAAAAGAGTTAGTAAACTAGGCAGATCAGATTTTAGATAAGACACTAGAAATAGCAGTCAACATCTTGCGGTTGGTAGTGTAACAGTTAGGGTGTTCGCCCCGTGATCTGAAGGTTGTCGGTTCGAATCCCAATGAGCAAGGTGCCCCAAGCACTGCTCCCTGGGTGCTGCCCATATCAGCTGCCCACTTCTCACTCATGGATCGATCAAATGCAAAGGTTAGGTCACATTTGATTGTGATGCACTGGTGTGTTCACAATGACAAATAATCACCCACTCACTTTCACTTGCAGTGAAGTCAAGCATCAGGATGTTGAATTTATCAGACATACGAAGACAATTATATTATGATTCACCACTGATAAAGCTACTAAGTTCCCAAAAATATGATGTACCTGACAACAAAATCATGTACCTGATCTTCTGATCATTTACTGAAATCTAAACAGTTGCTCAACCTATTTGAGATTTCATGAATCTGTAAAATGCTTAAAATGTGAGGATTAGGTGATATTAAGATTTTAATCGCACATACAAGACAGAACAAGGAATACTGTATTATTACAACTACTATATACTGTTTACTCAGTGAGGAACAGATGTTTTAGTGTAGAACTGGACAGCCTTAAATAATTTTGCCAAATCAGCAACTTTGTCACCTAATTTTATCCTAATTTTATATATTTGGGCAACAAATAAACATCACAGATATGCTCAATACAAGTATATATTTTCCATTAAGTGTTTGGCAAAACTACCCTTAAACGTTTACCGGCTTCATGATCCAGGTGATGCCTGGATTTCTCTTGAACTCCTCTACAAAGAGATGGTACTCATTAGGCAGTTCGAAAGTGAGTGGGAAGAAATCACATTTGGCTGCTTCCTCACGGCCCGACTCCCGTTCAGTGGCTCTTCTGTAGCGCTTTAGGTTCTTTACCATCAGGTCCTTACGAGACAACTGTAAAAGGAGCACAAGACAATCAGTATTACAGTTCAACTCAACCCATGCCCAATCCTTCAAAAGCAGACAAAACTAAAACGTACTGATACATGACATGACTAATGTGTTTCAGCATAGTGTATTTATTTTAAACACTTCACAACCTCATAGTGATTCCGGAAATGGCAGATTCTCACATGCTCCTCCAAGAAAGAGTGGTCGAAGTTCTCTCGGAGCCAAATTAAATCGCACCAGTTGAAGTCCCAATCTCCATCCCTGTACATTTGAGAGATTAACTGAGATCAGTTGCGTTTGGACGGAGATCTTCAGGTTGTGAGAGACTTTTGGGGGATGTATAGCATTAAACGGTCCCCCACTTTAACTTCATTAAGCTGCAAATATCCTGGCTCCTTTATCAGTCGAACTAGAGGTGAAGTGATGCTGCAACTCACATACACTATCACTGATTTAAAGACTCACTCTTTGGCCTCGACCCAGCCAGGTCTCTGTTGGAGGACGTCTTTGATTGTGTTGGTCAGGAAACATTTGAACCGCACATATGTCCTGTCGTCCCTGTGACCAGAATCACTTTTAAATGTGGTCGATTGAGACACGAACATAGGTACACACGAACACACCCAACCCCAGACACATTTCAAAACACAAACACCCGGACATGTGTGTTCACTAACTTTTTCTTGCCTTCTTTTCTTCTCAGGAAATTGTTAGAACCCCTGCAATCGTATGCCTGCAAAAAATAACGAAATACACATTTCACAAAAAACGTCAGTCATGAGTCATGCACGGTGTTTAAAATGACCTTTCCTGTAAAAACAAAAACAAAAAAAATCAGCAAAAAATCATAACTTTTATTACCTTTACTTTGGACATTTCAGACGGCGCAAGCCGATCACGCAGCTCCACCAGCACATGTACGCATGCGCAAACTGACCGTCTTTGTGTACCGGTTGTCACAGAAACCACATGACGTCACGGTCACGCGGATGTGGATGAAGAAGAAGGCGGGAGCGAGTCCGGCGTGGACTTTATCGACAAACGCGGGAACGAGACCTAAAGCACAGGACGAAATTAAGCCCTAAAACCGTAAAAACAAAAGCAGTGAAAAACACTCTAGCTACACTGAGCAGACGGCAGTGGGAGATAAAGACGGGATTCAATTAAGAGCAACACCAGTGAAGCCCATTGTGGGGAAAAATAAAGGGACAGTCAGTGCTGGTCAAACCGCGACGGTCACAAATTAAAGGTGGAGGTCGCAATAAAGTACGACCGTAACGTCACAATTTGTTAGATAAACACTGAAACATATGCCTGCTCCTGTTTCCGATCATTTGTGGAGTCATTTGTGCATTTGTATAGCTTATTCTCGTTATTATTTAGCATTTCGGCCTTTACTCTGCATTTTTCTACACTGTGTAAATTCGTAAACGTAAATTCAACCTTAATAAATTCAACCTTGCAGAATTCACAAAGCAGCATGAAGTTCACCATAATTATCACCATAATTAAATACATAAAAAAAGGCACGTATGGTGACAAATTGTAGTATTTCCCTACATAATAAATACAAATGTTCACTATTATGCACGTTATAATAATTAAAGGGACATGTTTGTGCATTAAAAAATATTGTCACCCTTTTGTTTGAACACAAATGCTTAAAAAATCATTATGGCATAAAAGTGTTATATATTACGGAAGCGTAATGTACGGAGCCCCGTAGGGGTCATGTAGTAGAAAAAAATATTTAGGTGACAAAGTGGTAGAAAAAAATTCAGGCTACATGGTAGTCATGTAGTAGAAAAAATATTTAGGTGAAAAAGTGGTAGAAAAAAATTCAGGCTACATGGTAGTCATGTAGTAGAAAAAATATTTAGGTGAAAAAGTGGTAGAAAAAAAATCAGCCGACGTGGTAAAAAAAAAATTATGTGACATGGTAGAAAAAAAATCAGGCGACATGGTAGAAAAAAAGGTGGACATGGTAGAAAAAAAATCAAACTTGTTTTAGAAAAAAAGGTCAGTCAAAAAAAGGTCATGTGACAAAAAAGGTCATGTGACAATCCAAGCGCGCCGACCTTAAACCTGGCGGATGTACAGCACGAGGAGGACGTTCTCCAGCAGCTGCAACTGTAACGTAAGTAGACCTTATACAGTACTTAGCATGTTGATAATGCATTTCTGTAATATTTAGAAGTTTGCGGTGTAATTTTGCAGTGGTGAAAAGAGCTTCATCTATGGCCGAAGCACGAGCAATCAAAGAATTGAAAGCTGGTGGGGAGTTCTCCGCAAAGAGTGTGTGGAGTTTTGGCTGGAGCATCTGCATGAGACGCCTCCAAAAGATGGAGTGTGTTTGATGGGAATTTCTGGATAAAGTCTGGTCATCTTCTCCTTCCTGGGTCTCATACAAGTATGTGAATTTCATTTAAACTTATAACTGCCATGATGGATGTTAAAAATGCACTTGACTGACCATCTTACAAATATGCTTTATTTTAAATTACTATATATGCAGATTTGGAACATGTGATGCTTAAATCAGACCTATAGTCAAAACAGACAACAAATATCAACAAATATATATTAGTTTTAATGGGGCTTGTCCTGTTGTATATACAAAAATAAATTATGCCATCACAATTTTTTGAAAGATTTGGGACATTTAAAAAGCTTTGTATTAAACCCTGTTAAAACTTATTAAAATAGAACATTAATTTATAGCATAAATGCAAAGGCAAATTGAAAAATAATAAATGTTAACCTGTAACAGAGAGTTCAATCGTATTTTTGTTTTGTTGTCTTTTATTGGCTTTTAATTTTACTTTTCATTTACTTGTAGTTCATTGTTTTCTACATCCTCAGGATGAATTATGGGCGCTACTAAGTTCATGGAATAGTCACCTTATTAAGCCCTCAAGAAACCATCATGTGAGGCCTTGATGTCATGCATTTGGTGCCAGAATTATACAACACACAGGACTATTTACTTGAATTCCAGAGAAGAAGTCCTTCTGTGAAAACCAGCTGCATTCACCGGCGTGACATTGCTTGTGATGTTAATATTCACTGTGCACCTCTGTCATCAACCAGAAAATGGTCCCTGATGTTTCCTCAGGATGCTTATAAGAGCAATTGACTGTACCTTAACCTTCCTGCGAGAAGAATTATCAGTTCGCCAAACATTGAGCGATAAAGACTGTTTGGATATGCTAGTGCAAAAAATATTCATCTATTCATTAAATGTCATTTCTACTGTGATGTCGATCTTTGTCAGAGTACCTTTGTTCTGAGAATGAACAATTACTGCCGTAAACTTGCATCAACATGATTGTTTTTACATCTTAACCCATATCTAATCTTCCATGTAAGCATATTGTTTTCCTATTATTTACATTTTTCCTTTTTACAGCAGTGATTGGGCACTAATGGCAATTTCATTTTTTTTTCCAACTAAATGATTGGTAATCTGATAGAAATAAAACCCCGCGTTAATTATTTGTACAGGAATGTGCAGCAAAATCTATACTCTTTAATATAATTTGAAACTACTGTCAATCGTAATATACTAACATTAAAAAGACATTTTGATGGTATGTTAGAGAACTATCATAAATGTATAGGGCTGCAATATATTTAATAGCAGTTTAACGAACAATATGACAGCACTTTTAAAATGGAATATTGGTCCCTGAATATCATTCGGTGAGGTATTCTTTCATTAATCCATAAATCTGTGAAAATGTGAATACAATGAACTGTTGGGAGATAGACACATAACCAGTTATTCCACTTATAAGAAACATTAAAGTAGTACAGTAGAAGTGTTTCAAATTACAGTTACACTGAAGAATGTCATAAATCATAACCTAAGTACATTTAACATTGACATCTCTTAGGCTTTACGCACCAATAAACTTATCCACATGCTAAATTATGGCATTCACAAAAACAAAATTAGTGACAACTAAATTTTACCACACTTCAACATGACAACTTGATGCTACTAGAGCGATTGTGGAGAAATCTAAAAATATTTATGCAGGAACTGTAAAACATTTAAAGGTCTGTAGAAACATTTACAAAGTGCCTTTGATGACATGTAATAACAGAATTATTAGAATAGGAACAAAATAATAGAAGCATACATGTTCTGTGAACTGATAAGCTGAATTACAATGGGCAGTGAATTCAGAAGAAAAAAGAAAAACATTCCAAATTTGACAACAGTTTATGAGTTACTACTGTCAACTAAAGCAGAAAATTAGCCAGAAATTAATGGTCAATGGTGACTTTTGGCCTGTCGAGAAATGAGGATGTCCCAGTCAACAATGTACGCAGGTGTTAAAACCTAGAAGAAAAGTAAAACAACATACATGAACCGCACACATTATAGATATAAGTTAAAAAGCACAAATAAAATGAATGGAATTTAAATGCCTATGTTTTGCATCCATTACCTTGGCAGCTGAAATCTTTAGTAGCTCAAAGTGCACGATCCTGGTTGTTGACACCTCCTAACTTTTGTAATGGACTGGGACCTGTTGGTGCTCTTTGGCTCAGTAAAGTGGACATGGATGGACTGCTTCTGAGAGGTCAGCACCTGTAAAGATGCGCCAAATTATAGCATATTAGTTTTGTGGTACAAATTCTGCAATCACACATGTTCCCATAAAAAACCTCTGACATTGCTCAAGGACACACAGTTTTATTAAAAGGCATCACTTTTAGGTGCATTAATGCGATTTCAAAGACTTCAGTGTAAGGTTTCAATTTTAATCCAATCTATATTTTCTCTATGGAAAAGGCAAGTATTATCAGCAGCATGCTGGACCAGCAGATAGCTATACCCAGCTCATTCATGTTTTTGTTTTTTTATGAACAATGCCAAAATCATTTGTTGTTTAGTACTTTTCTTTAGTGCTGGGCAGCAATTGAAATGTTTAATCATGTGATTAATCCTTGCTGTTACAGGCAAATTTGAATAATGAATTCAAAAAGTAGTTTATTGCGCCGTTCACTTCACCATACTGCTCTGAACAAAAGTGCAATAACATTTGATTCACTTACTTAAAGATATGCATGATATTCCTTTGCACAGTAACAGTTCAATATTTCTTGTATAATATCTCGCTACATATTAATGCGATCCAGCTCATCACAGTAGCATCTCTTGGCCGCCTTTAGCTGCCTAATGCCTCCTTTTTTTACTCTGATTGGAATAAATGAGTCCTCAACCTCTTCAAATAAGCCAATTTGATAAGTGCGGTTGCTTTTGTTGGCATTTAAGCTGCATAGTTTTTGAGAGCGATCATCATATTTTGTGTTTTAGGCTTACTAGCGACAAGTGTCGTGGTCTTGTCGTGCTGCAGTATGTTCAAGGTCTGAGCAAAAGCTAACTAAAAATTATCTAACAGCTAAAGCCCTGCGGTGAATTGGGTAACGAGACTTCACTTCAGTATTCAGGAGGCTTTGGAAGTTGCTATAAGCTCGGTGCGGTTCACAGCGATATTTGCGCTATGTGGTCGCTAAGCCGCTAATTAAAATCTTTGTGACATGCAAATTACACCCGCAAGCTTCTAAATATTACAGAAATGCATTATCTTATGCTAAGTACTGTATGGAGTCTACTTACGTTACAGTTGCAGCTGCTGGAGGCAATCCTCCTCGTCTTTGGCATCCGCCAGGTTTAAGGTCAGCGCGCCGCTTGGATGTCACAGCCTTTTTGTCACGACCTTTTTTGACTGACCTTTTTTCTAAAACAAGTTTGATTTTTTTCTACCATGTCCCCACCTTTTTTCTACATGTCGCCTGATTTTTTCTACCATGTCACATAATTTTTTTTTTTTACCACGTCGGCATAGTTTTTTTCTACCACTTTTCACCTAAATATTTTTCTACTACAGCTACCATATGGCACAATTTTCTACCACTTTTTCACCTAAATATTTTTTCTACACATTTCTGGGGCTCCGTGAATACAGTTTCCATGGTTAAAAAAATCTGTTTTTCTGAATTAACGAGATACAGTTTTCATGTAAAAAAAAAAACAACAACAACAAAACCTCAAAAGCTCTCATTTCGCCTACTTTAGAGCTCGATTTCACTGCAATCATGTTACCTTAGATTAATCCGGTTTAATTTTGGTTTGGGTTTGAGACACTGGGAAATACTTCAGAATCAGAAACTTTATTCATCCCGGAGGAAATTGCTCACATCACGACTGCACAATTCACAAGACAGAAGGACAGAACAATAAAGAATAGTACCCCAAAATATAGTTAAAGCTTAAATAAAAATACTCAGATAAAAACCTTAGTGCAATAAATAGAATAGACTATGTTGGCTTAATACTTGCAGCATTAAGTAACATAGATGGCACTGTTATTAGTTTGCCGACTTTGCGCAGGCACCTCAAGACGGAAAGCCCATTCTGATCTGCAGGACATTTGTTTTTTTTTTGTTTTTGTTTGTTTGTTTTTTTTTTTTACATGAAAACTGTATCTCGTTAATTCAGAAAAACAGAACTTTTTTTTTAACATGAAAACTATCTCGTTAATTCGGAAAAACAGAGCAGAATTATTTTTTCTCAAGTGAACGCATTACGTTTCCGTAATATATACATATAAAATAAGTAAATCACTTATTTTGCTCGGAAGATGCAAGTCTAACTTTCATAGTGTTAAGTTTTGATAGTTTCCGAACCAGGATCCACACACTGTAATCACTAACCAACACCACCACTAGATGGCGACATGACTTTTTTTGGCACAGGTGGAAAGAGCAGTTCTCCTTTACAGTACAAGATAAAGACACAATATTTATTTAGTACCATAAAATAGAATTGCTCAGTTGTTTTAATAAATTAGCGGCATCATTACTTCTATTTATTATCTCTATAAATAACTGATAACATCCATTAAGTATAACCATCATCTGACGGAGGAGGATAAGAATCAGGCGGTGAAGGATTATTAAAATAAAATCCTGGTCACCTCTCCGTTAACACTTTAACATGCTTAAAGTGAAAAAAAAATCTTAAAACAGAAGTCAACGATCACTGTGCAATGTTATAAGAAAGGCTATCTGCAACTCCAGATTAATCAGATAAGATGGTCTTGTTGAAGTGGGAACATTGCATGGGGCTAAGGTTAAACAATATGCTTTGGGCCTAAGTAATCCATCACCATTTCCCCAAACAAACAAAGCACAGTTCTCTCGTCATCTGATGACCTTTAATTGTAAATGTCACTATGGTCGTTAATCTCAATATTACAGATTTACATTTTTCAACCTGATTCTAAGAACGCAGCACAGGCAGTTTCTAGAGCATAACGGATACGCCCTACTCAAGTCTCCCCTAGCTTCTATGGCTGCACTCAGTGTGGAATAAAAAATAAAATCGAGCATGTTTGGGGTATTGATTTAGCTGGGAAAATATCTTAAGGTATAAACCCCAGAACAAAATTTAGGGCAAAATGATGCCGTCGAGATCCACCCCCTTTCCACTGACCTTAACCCAAAACTTTGCCCTTACACTCCCACCAAAATGTCTACCTTAAGTGGAATAAATGCAAAGTATTGAGACACTGACCCAGTGTCTATCACTCACTGGCTTGAAGCATTTGCAGGATTTGTGAGAGGAATGTTGGTGTATAAATGTGGACAACAGCCTATTGGCAGCAGCCTTCCTAGTATGGGCATTATTCCCAAGTGAGTGTGTCCAGGTTTGAGGTTGTGGTTAAAATAGTTCTGGTCGGGAACAGCACGGAAAACGAGTGCAATTGTGACTCTGTAAAAGCTTGTTTTCTTGCTTATTTACTTGCTTGTGTACTTTATTTCTATTCAGCTATTATGTTGTTGTGTGGTGCCTCATTTGTGTAAAAAAAGGGGGGGGGGAATTTAAGTGGGTGTGCTTTTTCCTTTCACACAATGAGTTGTTCAAGACGTCTTAATGGAGTCTTGCTGTCTGAGGCGCTTAAAAGGCAGGAATCTAGGAATCTTATCTTCCCGCTTTAACCCAAAACATCTCTATGTTGTTGGTTGTAGGTGTGTTCGTCGCCGTCTGTGAGTCTGAATGCGTGTCAACTCAGGAACGAATTCCTGCCCCATCTGTTAACACAACTTAACAAGTATGCTGACACAATCAAATATATACTTCGGCTTTCTTTCTTGTTCCCCAAGATACATAACTGTGCCATCTGTGAGCCGACCACACAACAACCCTAATGAAACCTGACGACTTTGGCCTGGCATTATTTCGCTTCACATCTGGATTTTGTCCTTCACCTTGGAAAAGCATTTTGAGCTCGGTAAAACGTTGACATATATTGTCTGCTCAGCATACGCCGTTCTATTCAATAACAAAATGTGCCAAATGTGGGATTTCTTTTTTTGTCGGGTAAAAACGCCTATAAGTGGGCCGAGCCATTTCACGTTCTAACTATTTACAATCTTTCCATAACATCCAGTTATCCATTAATATGCACATGAACAATTACAATTAATTTTTCTATGTTAGGATCATACTTTTCTACTTTTAACCGTAATCTGCGATTATCGTATTAACATTTCAACTGTAACGTTTTAATCGCACTGGAATTAACATTTTAAAATGCATAATTACTTCAACTACTCCCTTAAAGTATTTAATAAAATATGTTAAGCATTGCCTTCTTATGACATGGAACACGAGGTAAGATTCAGAGAGTTGGAACTGAAAATTTATTCAACCTTAAGGTAAACTCTCTATTTGAATATTATTAACCTTGTGCTTTCTACTAAACATGTCAAAGAGAGTGTGTTTTTTAAAATAGTCCTAGTGCCTACATTATTCTTATTAACTGCATTATAACATGGAGTAAGAATAAGAATGGAAACATTATTTAATTTGAAGCAGGCCATACACTTTTTTCACATCGAGGGGAAAAACATTTTGACAATCATTTTAAACTGTAACATTAAGCCTGAAATATTCAGAATGTTAAATACTGCATGGTTCGAAATAGGATTAGTGCATACATCATTACTTCTAATGCTGTTAGTTATTTATTAATAAATAAATATCGATTCATTAAGTATTGTAAACCTCAAACGGGAAACATTTGGTAAAAAATCAGAGAGAATAATTAGATTTCAAAAAGATTATTAGGGTTCAATTACAGCAAAAGTGCTAATGAAAAGGATTGAAGATTTGTTACCATCAAGGGAAAAAAATGGAACTCATTCCTCTGTCAAGCAGAGCCACCTGCCCGGGAAGTACAAGGTGCGGTGTTACCAGCACACCCCATGCCAACTGGTCATGTGGCCCCTAAAGGTCTATGAAATCACCTAATCACAAGTCAGCAGGATGGATGCCTTGCCAACAGCTACATCCATGAGTGACTAGGCTTGGCCTGCTGCTTTTCAGATGAAGCTCTCTTTGGCCGGAACATGCTGGAGCTCCCTATCAAGCTCCCAATCGGCCTAGGCTACAAACAGGGGAAAGGCTCAGCTTGTGCTGGAGCTGAAGAACTCAGTTGACCCGCTCATTTCCAGTCTACAACATCGAGAAGTGAATAGGGCTGTCTATACCAGTGAGGCTGGCCTGGGCTGGGGAGAAGCACAGCAATTCTAGTATAAAGCCACCATTGAAACAACAGAAGAACATGGTAGTGGATAAAGGCACCAGACTGAAGCACTTCCATGTGAAGGCAATATCCCAGGGCAGTCAAGGAACCTGGACAAGATGGGATGCTACCATCAACAGGCGCATCACCTGGACAGACATCTCTAGGACACCACAATCCAGATTCAGCTTCCTGCTCAGGGCAACCTACAACACCCTCCCATGCCCCCAGTATGTCACACAGTGGTATGTTGATGACGTAAGCTGTGCTCTCTGCGGGAGCATCAAGGCAAGCCTACAGCACATATGGTCAGGATGTAAAGTGGCACTGACCCAAGGATGCTTCAGGTTGTGCCACGATCAAGTACTGAACTAAAGGATAGCAGCAAACCACACACAGCAACAGCAAAGCATGCCCTAGCAGGATTTGTAATGCCTGGCAGCACACCAACCTCCTGCTCAGAAGAGGATCAGGATGTTCACTCCAGGAAAAGAGAAGCAGATGTTGACAGACTTCAGGAACGAGGAAGTACTACTACTATTACTACTCTTCGTCATGTGGTCCATGGTGGAGAAGAGGGTCCTGCTCGTTGAGCTAACCATCCCTTGGGAGGAGAATATGACCGCAGCTCATGAATGGAAACACCTGAAGTATAACAAGGTGGCTGGCTGGAAAGCCAGGGTTTACCACTTGGAGGTCGGTTGCCAGGGCTTTGTCGGCAAAACAACTTTCACCGGTTCGGGATTTGAACCACAACTTCCTAACCGTTACATAACCACCGCTCCTCTCAAACACCTTTTTAACCCTTTCATACATGAATTTTGATTAATAGATTCAGATGTCAAACTGGACTCTGATCTGAAACAAAAAAAGATACATTTAAATAGCTATATAATCAAGTGGATATGGTCAAATGTGCCATTTACCAACAGGCAAAGCAGGCAAACAATTGGAAGCTCAGACAGTTGCAAGCCCCTAAAGACTGACAAAGTTTAAACTGCATTAGTGGCAAGGTGCAAAGTTTGACAATAGGAGAGACCTGGCCTCCCTAGGCGTTTGATAGCGCCATGCATGACTTTATGTAAACAACCATAATGACGTTATTTAAAGCCTAATGGTGATCACTGATGGCTTGCAGGGCGAACAGATTTTGATTGCCTAGGGCCCCAAGAAACTAGAACCGCCACTGGACACGATGCATGAAATGGTTAAGCAATTAGTACACCCTCTTTGACTTGGCATAGTCAGAGCTGCATGCATTATTATCATGTTTGTGGTTAACATTTTTGTGGTTAACTAACCAGATGAGCACTTGTATTTGACCAGAACAGCAGCTCTAAAATCATTACAAGCAACTAAAAGAAAACCTCGCTCCTGCAAGGAAGATATTAACGAAATTCGGTTTCCCATCTACACCCTGAAGCAATTAACTGAGAGCTTGTTCACTTGAGCAGAGCAGCAGGCCATTAAGCAGTCAGACGTATGGAGTAATGTTTTACACAGCCTGCAGAAGCCGGCCATCAGCATTCCCAACTCATTTTTTTCGACACTGCGTAAATTACTGATTAATCCAAATGCTTCTCAAAAACGCCAACGCTGCTAACCGCTATGGACAGCCAGTGCTGAGTCAGCAGCCTGAACTTATTTGCATAACTCTCTTAGAAATATTCATTCTGTATTATTATACATAATAAATATTCACTCCGTATTATGTTTATTATACATTTTGAAGGAAAAACTATGGCTTGAACAGATAAATACACAAAAAATCCTCTTAATAGATAAACTCTATACCAAACAAAATGTTTACATATAAAAGTGCAAAAAATGTGCTGTCACATGATTATTTTATACGGACAAAATTATATTAAGGTTACAAAAAGTCAATATGCATAAGAGGTTTCGATTCCAGGCCTTTAGATGATGCATTGATTTGTAATAGTCATACTGAAGCTAAAATCACAGCCAAGTATTCAAACTTAACATTTAAACTTTAACCATTTGTAAAAGTCCTGTTACACATCATTAATACACCCAGCAAAGCTAGAGTAAAAGACATAAACCAGGTTATTTCATCCTTATAAAATCATATGCGTAACGCACAATAGAGTCATCATCACATTAGTGCCTCCATATTTGAAGAAAGTCAATAAATCAACGGTGGGAAAAAGCCTTTCACATGCAGAAATGTTGAAATCCGGCACTACAGGCACATTCCCTGACAAGAGGAGATAGGCGAGTCTCAGCTATCTCCTCCACCTCTACGGAAGAACGACAGCAAAGTTGGAGGAGATAGGTGAGTCTCTGCTTTCCTCCAACTTTGCTGTCACGCTACTGTAGAGGTCACAGGGTCACGCTTGCCTTTCTGTATCAGACCCTGGTAACTCCAGGGAGTCTGTCTCTGTGGTCCCATATGGTTAGGGAATACAAAATGTTCGAGATAAGATTATGCAAGAAATTCCTCAAATTTAACAGAGATAGAAGATGCATCAATAAAAATACTAAAAAAATAAAAACAATAATCAAAAATACACTAAAAATCATTTTATCAACAATAAAATCACCACAAACTTTTAAAGATCCATTATGTTAGTAATGAACATCATATAGCATCAGATCCATCCCACCCTGCAGTTACAAGGTACGATGGGCAGGGGATGGGCTTTTTTGCCTTTTCAAATCACTGTAATTTTAACATGAAATGTGTAACCAAAACACACTATTATTGTTTTCAATCCCAGAGAGCTGCATGTGTTATTTAATATTTCAAAGAGTGTTCCATTTAAAAGACTTTATACCCATTTAAACCACGAATCTCTTGAGCCTTCCCAAGCGGTCATTTGACAAAGTTGGGGTGCTTTCATACCTAAAGTTCGTTCCAATCAAGGAATGAAACGGTACAAAAAGATACAAAAAGTTTCAAATGACGTTGTTTCAAATTCGTGTTCACATATCAACCGAGACAGACGCCCTCAAGACTATGCATTTGCAAACAGTTTTCTGATTGGTCAGAATTTTGCGGGAAATTTCAGGAAATTCCTCAGTGATTTTTTAGATCAAAAAATGGAGCAACAACGACTGTTGATAGCACTGTAATGTACTGTAATTTTATTCTGTAGTGGGTTTATCAGTGTTCAAATACCCAATGTGACCATGCATAAATCCTACGGCAAGTAGAAAACGATATTTTGCTGCATTTCATGTTACGAAGAAGGCGCACTGCTGCTGCCAGAAGAAAGCTTACAATTTGCTCACGCCACAGTGTGTCTTTCGATGGACAAGGTAAACTGTTTTGCTGACAGTGGCAGTGTAGCAATAGTGCAGTGTTTGGGTTATGGATATGTTTGCGATAATGCAGGGTAGCTGACTCGGTTTGTGTTCTCCAGCAAACGAAGCAGTTGCAAGCGTTCTGAGACCACCCTCTCCAAGCGATCTCAGCCCAGTTGGTTTGTTCTGTTACGGAGCATGTTTGCTGTGTTCACACATGTCCAAACAAACCGTTCTCGCTGGGGAAAACGTTCCCAGTATCGGAACAACAAGCTAGGTATGAAAGCATCCTCAAGGACGTCGTTTTGGTGATAGTTCCAACCTTGAAGGCCCTTTTTGAAAAATGAACATATGCACATATGACACATATACAGTGCCTTGAAAAAGTATTCATACCCCTTGAACTTTTACACAACTGTGAAGTGGTACGAAAATGATTTTCAAAAATTTAAGCAAATAAAAATCTGAAAAGTGTGGCGTGCGTTTGTATTCAGCCCCCCTGCGTCAATACTTTGTAGAGCCACTTCTTGCTGCAATTACAGCTGCAAGTCTTTTGGGGTATGTCTCTACCAGCTTTGCACATCTAGACACTGAAATTTTTGCCCAAAATAGCTCAAGCTCAGCCAGATTGGATGGAGAGCGTCTGTGAACAGCAATTTTCAAGTCTTGCCACAGATGCTCAACGGGATTTAGGTCTGGACTTTGACTGGGCCGTTCTAACACATGAATATTCTTTGATCTAAACCATTTCATTGTAGCTCTTGCTGTATGTTTAGGGTCATTGCCTTGCTGGAAGGTGAATCTCCTTCCCAGTCTCAAGTCCTTTGCAGCCTCCAACAGGTTTTCTTCCAGGATTGCCCTGTATTTAGCTCCATCCATCTTCCCATCAACTCTGACCAGCTTCCCTGTCCCTGCTGAAGAACAGCATCCCCACAGCATGATGCTGCCACCACCAAGTTTCCCAGTGGGAATGGTGTGTTCAGGGTGATGAGCAGTTTTACTTTTCCGCCACACGTAGCGCTTTGCATTTAGGCCCAAAAGTTTAACTTTGGTCTCGTCTGACCAGAGCACCTTCTTCTACATGTTTGCTGTGTTCCCTACATGGCTCCTGGCAAACTGCAAACGGGACTTTTTATGTCTTTCTGTCAACAATGGGTTCTTCTTGCCACTCTTCCATCTAGGCCAGAGTACACGACTTACAGTTGTCCTGTGGACAGATTCTCCCACCTGAGCTGCGGATTTCTGCAGCTCCTCCAGAGTGACCATGGGCCTCTTGGAAGCTTCTCCGACCAGCACTCTCCTTGCTCGGTCTGTCAGTTTAGGTGGACGGCCATGTCTTGGTAGGTTTGCAGTTGTAGCATACTTTTTTCCATTTTTGGATGATGGATTGAACAGTGCTCCTTGAGATGTTCAAAGCATGGGATATTTTTTTATAACCTAACCCTGCTTCACAACTTTATCCCTGACCTGTCTGGTGAGTTCCTTGGTCTTCATGATGCTGTTTGTTCACTAATGTTCTCTAACAAACCACTGAAGCCTTCACAGAAGAGGTGTATTTATAATGAGACTAAATTACACACAGATAAACTCAATTATCTCATTAGGTGACTTCTGAAGGCAATTGATTGCACTGGATTTGATTTAGGTGCATCAGAGTACAGGGGGCTGAATAAAAATGTGTGCCACACTTTTCAGATTTTTATTTGCTTGAAATTTTGAAAACTATGTATCATTTTCGTACCACTTACCACATACTACTTTGTGTTGGTCTATCACAGAAAATCTCAATGAAAAACATTTAAGTTTGTGGTTGTAAGGTGTCAAAAGGTGTAAAATTGGAGGGGTATGACCTTACAGAAATAATTACTTTAAACATCTCCAGCTTATCTAATGTTTACCAGTAACTATCTGACCTTAGAATACAAAGAATATACTGTATCTTGTGTAGAACCCACATGATCACATAAAAAAACAACTGTCCTAATGAAACATTTGGCAAATTAAATTCACATTTTAACTACTGACTACTAGTTCCAGTTGGATTTATGAATGTCTACAAATATTTTTTCCCTAAAGCATGTTCACTGAATTATTTATTCCAGAACAACTTGTACAGGTAAAAGTTCATATTGTGGAAATATAATTTGTAAACAAAGACAATGTTGGGGAGTAACGGAATACATATACCGACGTTACGCGTTCAGATTACAAATTATGTGTAACTGTATTCCGTTACAGTTACAGTTTTAATAGATAGCAATTAGAATACAGTTACGTTGTCAAAACTATGGATTACATGACAGTATTTTTCTGTTTCACATGTTTATCCTCGCTATAATACATTTTGGCAATTCCATTCCTCACAGGAAGTCCTTCAGAACACGCAACCAAAGATTCTAATGTAAACGTCCATTTAACATAAGTTGTCGCAGTCACACAATGGAGGAGTCACAGCTGGAGCCAGCACCACAGAGCCTGGGAAGAAACGCACTACTGTCTTGGAAATTCAGACAACCCTTCACATTAAAAGAAGAGAGGGGGCGGAATATGACCGTGCAGGGTGTGATTACCACATTCATACCGCTGTAAAAAGCAAGACGATGTGGAAGTGATAAAGAGTATTCAGAATACGTTACTGACATTGAGTTATCCAACGGAATATGTTCCAAATGACATTTTAGGGCACCTATTCTGTTTTCTGTTACTAACGCTCTGTTTTCTGTTAACAGATTTTAACAGTAACTTTCCTAACACTGAACACATTTGCTGTCGAGTTCAAACATTTTACTGCTGATATCGGATATCGGTTTGATACTGGCTCAAATCAGCGGGATCAGGTATGGTCACGATGAGAATGTCTATAGTTAATATTCGTGTGAACTGCAGTTTGATTTTAAGTCTGTCTTTTAAGCTAATTTGGGGGATTTTTTGCTGATGCACAATTATTTATTATTTCAATAATTTAAAAAAAGAACATATTTCCCCAGGGTCACCAATAGACGGACCAGACTTTTGCCTGTGGAAATTTTTTCTATTTGGACCTCTTTGACTTTTAACTGAATTCCTCAGATATATAAAGTTACAAAAGGCACTGAATAATGCCCCGTACACACGTAGCCGGGTATTTGTGACCGTCCACGGCAAAACCAGTCGCTTGTCGCAAATTTTCAAAATTGAGTTATTATGTTGTCATGAAAGGGCATAAATCAAGCTTCAAAACGATACCTATATCGAATGAATCGGACGACATATGACTGAGATGTCAGCATTCAAAGGAGTCGGGTTTCTCCTGTCACGCCAAGTGAGAAACGGAGAAATCTGCCTTTGAAGTTGGCTATCGACGTAGCACTCACAGACGCTTGGTGCGGTCGCGGCTACGTTTGCATTTACGGTAGCCTACGCTGCATTCACAGCCACACGGATAGCCTACCTGCGTTAGGTTAACTGAACTCGGGAGACGAAGATGGATTCCGGAGAAATATCTTCACGCTAGTCAACCAGTGGATTTAGCGTAAATATTGAAGTAGAGCGATCAAAACAGAAACTTTTAACATTCTGCTGGAATTGAATTCCTCACCTCAAGAAAGTCACATTTTTAGGATGGAAAGGGTAAGTTTTTCAGCCAAATTTATTCACAACAGTACGGTATAGACCTTCCACTGTTTCAAAACACTAAAAACAAAAAATTCTAAATTTTACCCCACGCAACATAAACGGTTGTTTTTCTCGGAAACCTCCGTTGCGACAAGCGACTGGTTTTGCCGTGGAGGGTCACATTTACGAAAATGGATATTTTTATGCAGTTGCGCCTATCGTCCACACGGTTTCAGTCACTAAAACCGGCTATTATGTAAAAGTTATTGTAACCAGATGTAATTTCTTTCCAGGGATATTTTTGAAAACGGGCTCAAGTTATTTTCGAAAAATGTATAAATACCCGTCTACCTGTGTACGGGGCCTAAGTCTAGCCTGATGTTTTCCACATAAAAGAATGACCGCAGTCTGTTCCACCTAGTGAGACATGCAGATTATTAATGAAACTCTGCAAACAGATCTGTATTCTGTACCTTTCAATACCCAAAGCCAAGTTACCTGTAATAGTACTGGGACTGCGAAATGCACAGTTCTAACACAGTTAGGTACTACAGCCCATATGTTAGCATGTCCAGTTTCAGCTAGTTTTCCACTAGTCCAACAGGCAGTCTGCCTTCTGCGAAGCGTGTTTGGTGAACATGTGTACAATGTCAACAGAAGAATGTTAAACTTGCTGTAAGACCCATCAACTCCAGGTCCGCTTTACAGATAGTTCCACCGATATTAAAATTGGTGCTCCGCATAATGAACGGAACATCTCTGGAATTTGCGGGTGATCGACTTGTTCTTCGACCGACGTGAAATGGCATCAGTGCATAGGTCATCCGGCTTTAACCTCAAGCGTCAAGTTCTTACTCCAAAAATGAACATTCTTCAGAAAAAGTATTCTCACACACGGTTGGGGGAAAAGCCGGGTGAAGAAAGGTTCGGAGCTTCTTCTCTCCTGAAACCTAAATCAACAGCAAGTTTCATGTTAGAATGATTATAAAGCCTGTAGTCACATCGTAGTCTCTACACATACTGTATATGACAAAATTAATTACCAGCAAAAGCGTCCTTCTGATGAACAAGTCTTATTTGGCAAAAGTCGTGACACCGCTGGTCATCGCGGCTTTTGCACAAGCAGCGAGGAAGTCCTGCCTCCTCGGCACCACTGGAGCGCCTGATTCGCTGAGGGCTGCGATAGCTGGACATGCCGTACGGAACAGTGCGTCTGCGGAAACAGGCACAGATATAATTATGATGTCGTTGCCATTTCTCTTCAATGGAAAGCATCCAAATTGTGTCCACTAATGGCCATTTTTCTATCGATTAATATATTGACTATTTTATCGCTTATTGCCATTATTGCTTATTGACAAAAGTCAATAGATTAAGTGATAGATTCAATGTAGAAATAAAGTGACTTATGGCTTGAAGAGAGTGTATTTACTAGGGCTGGGTTCAAAAAAAATCGATTCACCATTCAATATCGATTCTCGTTGGAAAAATACGATATCGATTCAAAAACTCGCGGATCGATCTTTTCCTGCGGCTATGCACTACTTCTCGCGACCGCGCAAGGAGAGCTATAAAAACGTGAGACCGGCGAAACCGAAACCAAACAGAGCCATGGCTGAAGCTGCTCCGCTCAAATCACCGTCTGGCCTAAAGGCCAATGTTGGGCGACACTTCTTTATAACCAAGCAAAACTAGTATTGACGCAAAGAAATCTCTAAATAAATCGATATCGAATCGAATCGAGAATTGAATCGGATCATGACCTTGTGAATCGGAATCGAATCGATTCAGGAAATCTGCTACGATACCCAGCCCTAGTATTTAGCATCTACAACAACAAAGCAATGTTAAAAATCTCTTCTACTAATAGTAATTAAGGGTGGTTTTGTGTTGTCGGACTGAAAGCAGGCTGGCACAGCATTCATTGTGAAAGTGAGTGATTTTCGTCATTGTGAACACACCACAGCACAGCACACAGTGCACCACAATGAAGGGTGACCTCTGCATCTGACCCATCCGTGAAGGAGCAGTGGGCAGCTAACAAGGGCAGGGCCCAGGAAACAGTGCTTGGGGACGGTACCTTGCTCATGAGTACCTCAGTGGTAACTTTACCGGCCCTGGATTCGAACCTGCGACCTTCTGATCGTGGAGCGAACACCCTACCGTTACGCCACCGACTGCCCCAAACATACTTACATTCACATACTAATATGGAATAAATAACATTTGTTACAAGCTTCTGAGAAATCCTGAATGGAGGGGACATTCTGCTTTCTAAAATGCTTCAAATAATTTTAAAAAATATGATTTCTTCAATTTCCCGGAACCAAGTCAAGTGATTGTTCAGCTGCTGGTTCTTTCAGAAACTCGGATAATGACAGGAAGGAACTTGATTTCCCTTTGCACGAACAACACCTAGCGAACGCTCAAGTGCAAATTGAAGAAAAAGAGTTGTGCACGTTATCCTAGCATAAACTGAACGCTCTCCGTCAAACATACTCGAAAAACTGGGACCTGGCTGCCGGAGAATAACAAATGGAGAGTGACGTCTTACTGTGTGCATGATTTTAATGCATGTTCATGACTTGTCACATGAACTAAATGTAATTTTAAAAAGTTCTTAACTCTAGTAGTCTATGATATAATGAGTGAAAACCGCACAGCATGGTTAGTAAATATTTCATACTAAACATTAAAAGTAATTACGTTAATTATGTTTTCATATGAATCAATGTGGCCAAACAATACTCCCCGCCTCCACACACACACGGACGGACAGTGGACAGCTGCTTAGTCTGAGAGGTGCTCCCTGGGATAGAAGCAGTTGAAAACCTCTGGATTATATCATGATCACATTGCTTGGTGATTCTCTGGCTACGGGATAACATTCTAATTGAAAAGAACATCCCGGTTGTAACCAGAGGTGTTTCCGGCCTTTAAGGACACCCTGGGCTTAGCCCGGACCGGATGTAAATTCAAAGAGGAGCCGAGGATTTAAATTTTTTTTAAATAAAGTATATAAAGGTGTTGTAGTAGACTACAGACTGTAGTAGACTGCCTAAATTACCATTTAATTTCCATGTTAATAAAATAAATTAACTAAACAATTACACAATTATTTTGGCTGCCTGGGGGTAGGCTCAAAACACCCTGGGCGGAAGCCCCCGTAAAATCAGCTGGCGATGCCCCTGGTCGTAACTATGGCTGCCCGTTCTGCGATCCATGCCCAATCTGCGTGCAATGTGGTGAAGTAACGTATGAAAATTGATGGGATGCATCGTGATTCGTCAAGATATCATATCTAATCGAATCCTTGACCTGACAATCGTAATCGAATCGAATTGTGAGACCAGTGAGGGTTCACACCTCTAGTGGACATCTAGATCATTTACATTTGTGACTCTCCACGGCAAAACCAGTGGCTTGTCACAAATTTTCAAAATTGAGTTATGATGTTTTCATGAATCAAGCTTCAAAACGATACCTATATCGAATGAATCGGACGACACATGACTGAGATATCAACATTCAAAGGAGTCGGGTTTCTCCTGTCACGCCAAGTGAGAAACGGAGAAATCTGCCTTTCAAGTTGACTATCGACGTAACACTCACAGACGCTCGGTGCGGTCGCGGCTACGTTTGCATTGACGGTAGCCTACGCTGCATTCACAGCCACACGGATAGCCTACCTGCGTTAGGTTAACTGAACTCGGGAGACGAAGATGGATTCCGGAGAAATATCTTCACGCTAGTCAACCAGTGGATTTACCGTAAATATTGAAGTAGAGCGGTCAAAACAGAAACTTTTAACATTCTGCTGGAATTGAATTCCTCACCTCAAGAAAGTCACGTTTTTAGGATGGAAAGGGTACGTTTTTCAGCGAAATTTATTCACAACAGTACAGTATAGACCTTCCACTGTTTCAAAACACTAAAAACAAAAAATCCCAAATTTTACCCCACGCGACATAAACGGTCGTTTTTCTCGGAAACCTCCGTTGCGACAAGCGACTGCTTTTGCTGCGCAGAGTCACATTTGTCTATACCTACTAAATTCAGCAACCTACTTACTTACTGATCTGATTAAACCTACTACAATATCAGGCATGGACAAAAATTTCTTTTAGACTAACCAATAGGTTAATTCACCCAGTAATATAACCCTATTAAGGTTGTACACTGGATAGTTTCCATACACGGTAAATTCTTTCTCATTGCCCTGAATAACCAAAAAAAAACAAAACAAATTCAACCACTGACCCTCAAAAGTGACTCGCCAAGCTCATATTTGCTGGAGTTTGAAAGACGAAATGTACCAGACACTTTCTTAGACGAGAGGAGTCGGATCCTGGCGCGCGCACAAAGCGCCCAAGGGAAAAAATGTTTTCATTTTGCCAGGTAGTTTAAGATGGTGCATGACTGCTGAAGAACAAAGCAATAAAAAAAAAAACAACAACGCAAAAGCCAAAACATGCACAGATGGGCACTGAGAGGGAATGCAATGATGTAAGCAAGTACTTGTTGACAGAATTGATGTCAGGCAGTACATCTGCCCCAGTCTCAACATCTTGTGGAACTTTCATAATTTTAATAACGACATAACATTCCACAATGTGCTGTAGTTCAGCAAGCGCATTTATGAAAGTTTTGTGAGTTTTGTTAGCACTAGCACTGCTGTCAAAAAAGCAACATTATGTTCTCTAATATATTAACTAGAGCTGGGGCGATACCACTTTTTTATGTCCGATACCGATATTGTAAATCTGGATATCTGCCGATACCGATACAAATCCGATACAGTCACAGTCTTTTTTTAAACATAAAATAATGCTTTAAAATGTCTGAATACATGACTGAGATTACTGTTATGCTTAAAGAAATGCTTACATCGCGTTTACATCACGAAAAATGGCATTTATGCGTTTTTATGCATTTACTTCTGATTTAGTGCACGGAACATCTCACAAACACTTTCACATACAGAGGGGTCAGGTCTCGTCTTGATCGCGCCACTGGAGACGTTGTGTGTCACTATTAAGCGTCCGTGTGAAATACAAGCGGAGCATGATCTAGCGAGTAAAATGAATTTAACCCAGCTTCGATTCTAGAAAAATTGCCTAATTCTTTTGTAATAGAATTATTGGAGTTATTGGAACAATCGTTTCAGCTCGACTTCACTGCAGTGCCACTTCTCGTGCATAACGAATTGAGTGTGCGCGCATTTACAGATCGGCTCCATAGAACGGCCCAATGCTACCGATACCCCATCCAGCTGTTTCAGCCGTTATCGGACCGATACCGATCCACATAACGGATGTTTGAATCATCAGAGCAGCAAGGTCCTTTTGACTTAGGGTGTATTCATCTCGTTTAGTTCGCTTAAAACGAACCCAAGTTCGTTTCCTCCCTTGGTTCGGAGCTTTTGGGCAGGTGTGAATACAAGTCCCGAAGTCAGGTGTGGACCAAACAAGCGTACTGACACCCAGATGAAGAGGTGGTCTCGGTTTGGTTCCAAACCAACTCCGGTACGGTTGGTTTGTGTGAAAGCAGCCCGATCCGATCCAGTTGCAAAAAGCAGACCTTTTTGGATTTAAAAGCCTCGTGTTGGCATGCTTTATAGGAAATAATTGTTTGGAGAACTACAGTTGCGGCCAATGTTAGAAATGACCCGTGGGGTTACATGTAGCTCCGTCTGGCAGCACGTCTTTGCCGCTGCAAAATTCCGAAAATGTACTTTCACTTTGGGCTTCGCGCTTTACCCTGCCCCACACGTTTCTGTCCAATGGTTGAACGACCTTAGCACACAGGTGGTTTTGTTTACAAATTCTGGACCACTTGCAAGACCTACAATGTGAAAGCAAAACGCTCCAAAAAAAACAAAAACCAAACATTTAATTTGGTCCAGTCCAAAGCAAGTGAACTAATAGACTTTCCTGGCATGAAAACACCCTTAAAAAAGATAAATGCACAAATGACAAGTTGGCTGGTTTAGAGGAAAAATAAACGACAGAAAAAAAGATGAAAAAGACAAGTGTGGGTCATGGATGTTAAAGAAGAGGCTCATGGGCCCTCAAATCACGCTGAATTTGGTGACTTGATGAAGAACGGTGGGTGTGTAGTTGCGTGTGAGTATCAAAAATGTGCATATAAGCACCCCACACTGCTATAGGCCGCACGTTTACGAGTTTCTACCACAAAAACTGTAGGAGGATTAGCAGTCAGAGAAAGTGTGCGGAATAAAAATCGGATAACGTGATTTTAGAGACCAAAAGAATTACACCATTTTTGCACCAGAGAAGCCATAAAAATTCAAAAACATGGCTACGTTCACACTGCCATGCTGAAGTGACTCAAATCGGATTTTTTGCCTTAATGTGACACAGATCTGATCTTTTCAGGGCTGTGTGGACACGCAAATCTGATCTTTTCAAATCAGATTTGTGTCACTTTCATATGTGGTACTAAATCGCATACGTATCCGATTCGCGGCCATGCGACCTGAGTGTGAACGCGCAGATCGGAATTCATGTGGCTTTTTGCTTATACGCATGGGCTGACATCATCAGCCTGCACCGGCAGCGCGGGAAGGTAAAAATGGAGGAGAGCTGCGATAACAGAAAAAGCTCGCCGCCTGACTTTTTTTTTTCTCCTTTTCGACCTGCTCATGTACAGCTGCTTCACTGTTTGTCGTCCTTCAGAGCAAAGTGCGATACATGCGTGAGCTACTAACGCCTCCATTTTTAATGCCGTGGGTCGTCCCACACAGATATGACGTTTTTTGTTGTTGGTGACGCAGTTGACCCGTGTAAAAACATATCAATGTGCGCATGCGTGACGTTTGGGAGGACCGATGCGTCCACATTATGGTCAGATACAGGTCACTTGTAGTTATGAATGTGAACCGTCAAGATAGACAAATCCGATCTGAGCAAAAAATCGGAATTGAACGATGTGGCTGGCAGTGTGAACGTAGCCTAAGTGACAAAAATGTAACCCACCTGAAGGGTGACCCCCCCCAAACAAAAATCATACAGTGGAATTAATACAGTGAAATCTTAAAGACAATGCTTACTTTAAAAAGTTGAAACGTTTTTGACGGTCACAGAACTGGCGCCAACCATCATGTCCTAAATGGACAAAATTGTCTTGACAACTTGTTGAAGACGAAGCAAGCGATGCTGTCTAGAAAGATTTCGAAGAATTGCGGGGCGGACGCGAGGGCTAACGGCCTTCTGCAGTCTCATCTGGGATGGGTTCCATGCTGGGTTGCTGTTTAATCTTCTGCCATGTGCCAGCCATGTTCCAAACGCCGGCGAGTTCAGGCCGATGGCATCCGTGCTCATGTTCTGAATTAGTTTTCCAACATTCTGAAGCCCAATGCAGACTGTTTGGACAGTTTTAGACCGAGTTGTGAGCACGAGGATGCAGCATGAATCAAGGCTTTTAATGGCATATGCCTCATCACTCTTAAATCTTAAAGTGTTTCACGGAGACAAGATTTTCAGACTGGGTGTGTTCATTGCTCAAATATGCAACGAATGGATGGCATTAAAGTACTGCAAACGTCTGTCAGAAATAGCATAAACCTCTTTCTTTATCTTATTTTAATGAAAAAAAAAATCAATATCACCACATTTTGAATTTCTCTAATGCTGAAAAAAATAATTCCCTCAGTCCTCCATTCATTGCATTTTTCTATTATGCTTAAATTATATAGAACCTTAAATTCACGCCTGCTTTTTCTCAACATTATCATTTTTTGTATGTTGACACCCAACATCAGCACCATGGACAGTAGCAATTAGCATCAAAAGAGGCTGTTATTTGCCCGGCTGCTCCTTGTTAGTCATATACAACACAAAATATCCAGCAAGGCTCAAAATGAACATGGATTAAAAAATTCAGGTGAGCGTTCATGACCCGATTGGGAAACAACGTTTCTAGGTTAACCAATAGTTGTTAAGTTGGGCCAGTTGGTAGTGAAACGGTTAGGGAGATATCCAGGACCGGTAAAGGTACTACTGAGGTACTCATGTGCAAGGTACCGTCCCCGTGCGTCTATGCCTATATCAGCTGCCCACTGCTCCTTCCTCGATGTGTCAAATGCAAAGGTCACATTTTGTTGCACTGTGCGCTAGGATGTTCACAATGGCAAAATAATTGCTCACTTCACTTAACTGCACCAATGCCCCAATCCATCCTTTTCGGTTCCTGTTCCAATACAGATACTTGGACTTTAGCCACCCTTCAATATTGAATGCAAGTCAACATTTAAACATTCCTTTACTAACTTTGCAAAACGTCATGTGACAAATATAAAAATAGATATTTTATGCATTATTTATTATTCAAGCGCACCACCAGCTTTCAAAACGGAACTTGCACTTCAAGTGTAAACCTTTCAGCACGCCAAGAAAACGTTTTAAGGGTTAAATTCCGATCTACAACTGTATGAAATGAGAACAAATCATAAACATTAACAACCATTAGCTAACAAACCTAAATGAATCACAACTGATACAAGTTGTCTAATTAAGTGAGTGATTATTTGTCATTGTGAACACAGCACAGCACACAGTGCACAACAACAAAATGTGACCTCTAGGGCGTGAAGGAGCAGTGGGCAGCTGACATGGGCAGCACCCGGGGCACTTTGCTCATGAGTACCTCAGTGGCAACTTTAACGGCCCGCGATTCGAACAAGCAACCTTCTGATCACGGGGAGAATGGCCAAACAGTTATGCCACTAACTGCCTACATTAAGTATTAATGTAACTAAAAAGACTGGCCCAGTAGATCGGCCCCTTGATTTTTAAAACCAGCCGAGCTATTTCAGCCAGATTTGACGATATCTTAAGCTTATTCTATGTGACTTATTTGTATTTATATATTTTCTTATTTTATGAGAATTATCTGTTCATGCTGTAGAACCTGGAGCCACGTCGTCTCGTCTCTCTACGTGAAAGTTTACTTTGACTTTGAATATGGCTGAGCGGCAAGAAGAGAGAAAAAGTCTCTATTTATATTCTAATCGTGCCGACTACTTACGGGTCCTCATGCCGGTCAGCTGATCGGAGCGTGTGTGACATTGCCTTGGTTAAAACAGTGGGCTGTTATTTGGCCTTTTTTTCGGTACTCAAGAGTTACTGTATGCTGTGGTCTGTCTTGGGCTTATAGTTTATGTGTAGACCATAATTTATTTCTGTAAAAGATATTCTCTTCCAGTACTAGACTGTACCTATATTAAAATAGACTCCAGCATTATGCTGATAATTAGACAAATCCATATGTTCAAGTGATAATGTATATGCTTTACTTTGTTATTCAAAACGTAACAGAAATTCAATTAGACTCAATTAACTTGGTCTAGGTTTTTTTTTTTTTTAATCTTCTTTTGGTCTGGGGTGTATCTGATTTTGGTCCGTGTCTACATAGTTGTTGTCTTGGCTTCTGGCTTGAGAGTGTTGGTCTGAGTCTGGTTATTTGGATTTGACCATCACTTGTGTGAAGAAAAAAATGGTAAATGTCAGAACAAATGTCTCTTGAGGTTACATATTAATGTGGTCATTTATATTTTTTGATTCCTCTGGTTATAAGTGTTTGGTTATAAGGGAAACCTTAAATGAAGGTTCTGTAAAGAAACTAGGGGTGTGCCAAAAAATCGATTCACAGAAAAATCTAGATTCTCATTTGCAACGATTCAGAATCGATCTGAAATGTCCAAGAATCGATTTAATAAATAAATAAAATCAGCTGGCTGTTCGCCTCCATTTTTGTAACTAGCCTACTGGTCTGTACTGATGCCACCACGCAGCCGGTTTTTGAACGTAAGCGTGCGCGGCAAATCACTAAAACAAAGAGGAAGCAAATATGGATGAGAGGGAGATCCAATCAGCCCCGTCTTCACTTAAAGCTAAAGTTTGGCGTCATTTCGGTTTTTACCGAATGCCTGGAAGCACTGCGCTGGACATGACACACACAGTGTGCAAGCTTTGCAAAACGAAGACCAAGTACTTCGGCAGCACAACAAATGCGCGTGCTCATATTACTAGGCATCACCCGGAGCTCAGCGACACGGAGCAGAGTCAGCCGCCAGCTGCAGACCAACGCACACTGCAGTGCTTCTCCACCGCTGGAGATATAGTGACAGCACAGCGAAGCAGTCTCACTCCTGCACATGTTGATCAGCTTCTTTTCCTACAAAAGAACCTGAATGTTGCATCTGCAAATGGACAGTAACCTTGGACACAGTTCATGTCCAGTTTTTTTCATGATTTGTTGAAAATCATATAATCAGTTGCACAGTTTACAGTTCTGTTGTTGCAAGAGACACTGTCATGAACATTTCAGAGACAGGTAGCTTAGGGGTACTATTTTTCATTTTGAAAGAAGCACTTTATTTTCATAACTTGTTATTCTTTAAGTTACTGAATCTGACTGAGAAATATAGATGTTTTTTTGTCTTCTCCGGTTGTGTTCTACATGATATTTGTGGTAAACTCTCCTGGGAAATGCATCTATTTTCAACCATTTTAGGCTATGAAGAAGAATTTTATTTTGTTCCAACTTTTATTTTATAGCTAGCTACTAATGAATAGTAATTGAGAACCAGACAACAAGCTTTTGATAAAAGCACTTCCCTGAGAATTTAACTTAATAAAATGAAAAAGACACTTTAATGTTCCGCTTGTCAATTCTGTATAGCAGCAGATGAGAGTAGATCATGATCAGAAAACCCGATTAGAAATCATTATATCAAATCAATCATTTTTGAATCGAAAATCTTTGAATCGAAAATCGATTTTGAATCGAATCGTTGGCCAAAGAATCGGAATCTAATTGAATCGAGATGGTAAAAAGATTCCCACCCCTAAAAGAAAACCTCAAGGAAGTCACCTGCTGGTTCATTTCTAAGGGGATATACTGTTTATATTTCATGATTCCTCTTGGGGTTGCTAAAATCTAATGACACAAATAAATCCTTTACAAAGACTTTTTTTACGATGGTAAAGGCAGACAAATGTATGTTGGCTACCTAATTAAGGCTCTCCCACACGCAAAACAGTCTATCTGTCACCAGCCTTAACATTGAGGCCTGCCCAAAGTTAACAAGCTTAATAACCATATGGTTTCAATAACACACAAAGGTTTTAGGAATTTTCACCCAGTTGCACAACAAACTGATGTAATAATCAGAGTAGATCACGCTTTCCTCAGTAGTAGCAAGTTGTAAGAGTTAATCCACTACAATAAAGTGGCAAGAGGAAAGATATTAAGATATTTACTTTGTATTGGTATAAGTTTTAACTCAAATATATAAGTATATGAATGAAGAAATGACATTATAAAAAGACAATAAACATTTACACATTTTTAATGGAATATAAAGAAAATACTATATCACCATATTACGTGTAATAAAACCTTAACACATTCATTATAGTGTATATTTAGGAACAAAAAGACAAGAATATGATACATATTTATGAAAATACAAACTGACTCACTCGGGTGTATTGATCCAGATGATGCCCAGGTGACAGTAGTACACACACTCTTTGTCCTTGTATGTGAAGCAAGTATAGCCTGGATCTCTGATGAGCTTGAGCTGAATATCGAACATTGCGTTCGATCCTACTGAGGTCACGGTTAGGGTCAACAGAAGTGGGGGAATAAAAATGATGTCAATCTGGGGTACTTTAGACCTCTTGTCCAGAAGATGAAGCACCTTTAATTTGCATAGTGAATAAATGCATTAAACAATGATTTGTTCAGAAGATGAACAATGATGATGATAATTATCATTATTCAGGGAAAAGATGTGGGGTACCTTGGTACTGCAAAACATTATAAAAATGAAAATATTTTAATGGGGATGCATAATTTGGGGAATAAAGTTAGCACTGCAATATTTTTTAACTTCAGTTATTACCATTGAGGGACAAACTCATGTTTAAATAGCTCTATTTCCAAAAACTTAGAAACTACAGAACATTTGGGGTGATTTTTGAGAGTAGTAATCAAGATAGGGAATAGAGTACTGCAGCGATAGGTGGAAAAAATACAAACAAAGAATGCTTTAAATATAAATAATGATTGTTTATTTTTATCAATATATAAAATGCAAAGTGAGCGAACAAAAGAAAAATCTAAATCAAATCAATATTTGGTGTTACTACCTTCATTTCAAACCAGTATCAATTCTATAGGTACACTTGCACAAAGTCAGGATTTGTAGGATTATGGTCATTATATTATTTTGTAGGACTATAGGATTATAGATCTGTGGTTAGTTCCTCCAAGATGTTTGGAGACACCCATTTTGCAGAAAGCATCTCTTTTGTTTAAGGCATTTTTTCACACTCAAGCTCAAACGCTATAACAGTACTGTATATTATGCAAAGCTTTTTTACTCTTTAGACTTTGTAAAAGAGGCAGACTATTGTTTTCTGAACTTTATTCAAGAATTGGAGACAATATTACATTTTGCTGAAGTTTCCTTTACATGTATTTAATTTTCCTTTTTGGGATGCGACTAATATTACGGAGCACAAATATGATGCTGAAACGACGTGGAGCTCTTTATTTTGAGGTACATTTTTATCACTCCATCAGCATTCTTATTATTTAATTTGTTTAAAAAAATCTGATATTTAAACTAGCTTCTAAATTAATAATATAATGTGTGGTCATTATAAAATATGACTGAGGATTAACGTACAACGCTTGCTCAGTATAAAAGAAAACAAACAAAGGTGCAGACAGAGTTCTTACCTTGAGAGAAAACGTCTGTTAGACTCCTGGTAGTCACAGAAATCGGGTTCTAAGAAACGCAGAGAAACGCTTCTATCCGTCATCAAAAGCAGGTGTGGAAAAAACACAGGAGACAAACTGTTTACCCAGTGTAAGCCAGCAACAAATCACAATTTTGGTCAGTTTGAGTAAAGGCACACCACAGAAACTTTAGGGTACGAAACAAGGTTCTTTGTCAAAGCGCACCGCAGTTGATGTGGGAATAATCACTGCGGGTTGGGCTCCACTCAGTGAGGTCCGCGCACGCCCCTCCCCACGTGACCCAAGCGGCGAGACCCACCCACACACACACACACACACACACACGGTCATGTCTCATTCTGCAATGCAAACCTAGGCCCTATTTTCTACTTTCTATGCCTAGATGTCTGTGTAGGTTCTCACTCGTCCTGGTGGTGGAAAGAACGCTGAATATTTGTACTTAAGCTTAAGTACGGTTACATTGCTTAAATAATACTCATATATATATATGGAAGTCTAATTATTTATCAAAAGTCATAATTATGAGATAAAAAACTCGAAATTATGAGATGAAAAGTCGTAATTATTGGAAAAAGTCATAATTATGAGATAAAAAGTTTAAATTATGAGATAAAAAGTCAGAAATTATGAGAAAGGAAGGTGGTGCTAAACTTGCCAGAGTCACTTGCAGAGGTAACTTCAGGAATCTACAAACAAATGCAGTATTTCATTTGTTGTGAAGCCACGCTTAAAAATAGTCCTCGGCGTATTTACCATCCATTTGAATCAAGTCAAGTCAAAACATCAAGTTTGTATGTGCAAGTGACAACGAGGTTCAGGCGAACTATGCCGCATGCCACTTCCTTTCTCATAATTTCGATGAAGTCCATAATTTCGGCTGCTTTATCTCTATAACTATGACTTTTTATCTCTAATTTCGACTTTTTATCTCGCACTATGACTTTTAACTCGTATCACTTTTATCACATAATTTCGACAGTTTTATCTCATAATTATGACTTTATCTCATAATTATGACTTTATCTCGTGGATTGATTTTTATCTCATAATATGACTTTTTTATCTCGCACTTTATTTTTTATCTCATAATTATGACTTTTTATCTCGTAATTTCGACTTTTTATCTCGTAATTATGACTTTTATCTCACACTCTCGACTTTTACCTTGCTACTTTGTGTTTTATCTCATAATTATGACTTTTACCTCGTAATTTTAATTTTTATTTCATAATTATGACTTTATCTCTAATTCTCGAAGTTTTATCTCGTAATTATGACTTTTTATCTCATAATTTCAAGTTGTCAGTCTCAATTTCGACTTTTTTATCTCATAATTTCGACTTTTTATCTCGTAATTTTGAGTTTTTATCTCATAATTTCGAGTTTTTATCTCATAATTTCGATTTTTTATCTCATAATTATGACTTTTTATCTTGTAATCGATTTTTTTGGTTCAGATTTTTTCTTTTTATATGAATGGGCTTCCTGACACATTTACAAGCAAATGTATTATTAGTAAGTTAAAAAGCAGAAAGTACTCTTTCTCAAAACTTGAGTACTTTTGGACGCTGATATTGATTAAAATTTCATGCTATTTGTCTAGTCTAATATATATGTTAATGTTATAAACAAGGTCTTCCAAATGATAAGGGTACTTTTGAGGACTAAAATCACATACGAACATAGCCTGAATAGTCGTCAAAACTTTTGAACATTAATCCAAAGAAATGTCAGTTTAAGGCAGTGAAGTAGATTACTAATAATTTTAGCTAAAATATACTCATAAAAGTAAACTGGAAAACAACTTAATTACAGTAATGTGAGTAGTTGTAATTGATTACTTCCACCTCATGGACATGGTAAGTCTTGAGATCTTCAACCGATGGCAACTATGACAACTTCTTTTAGGTTCTTAAAGACGTAAGCACGCCTCACATCTGAAAGGTTTTCAGTTCTAAAAAATCTCTTGGGAAGCTCCTAGGTATTTAACCGGCTAATGGGAATTCACCTTGAAAGTGGTTTGTGACTCACCTTGCTGGCCCATCGAAGCCGTTAGTCACACAAGTCAATGTGGGTTGTCGCTCCACTGTGCCATGCTGAGATTCATCGGGTTCCCATTCGAATCGTCTGGGAAGGGACCTCAAGACTGGCAAGCAAGTATAGATAGCTGATGGCGGACGTGAAGTTGCCTTTCCTTTGATGGCTAGACCATCTGCTTATTAGACATAGACGGCCTCTTTATTCCCTCTCTGAGTCTTGTAAGTTCTAGTTTGGAAGGCACTAGTGCATTTAGAGCGTGTTTTGGGGGGTGCAGATTTTGCTAGTTAAAAAGGCATAAACCAGTCCTTGTGCCAGATGCATAGTATAAAACAATATGCTTGTTTCTATTACCAAAGAGATGTGTTTCTGGTTTCTCAGGAGTGTCATCTATTCATCTGAAGCCAACACCTGTAAGTTGGTAATGTTATAATTGTGCCTTTGATGCGAAAAGGAACGCTTACGGAAGCAGAATCAGAATCCACCAAGGCACACTAGCCAATATTTTATTTATCTTACGGTACAAGCATAATCTTTCACATTTTCATTTTGCAAATTTAAGGCAGCTAAAAGCCAGTGTTGGCAATAAGCAAAGGGCATGCACGCTGAGGAAACCAGCCCATATTCATAAAACAATGTTTGCTATAAACACTTGCCAGGTTTGTCTATCAGACTGTTCTACTTTTTGTCAAATCTCCTGCCATAGCGAAGATGCAAAGTTTTCATGCCCATTTCGCTTCGGCTGTCGGAAGTGTTTTATTGAATTATTTTAAGTTGTCTGTAAAAGTAGCACATATTGAGTGCTTAAACAACCTTTTAACCGAGTTTGCTACCCTCACCATCATGAGCACGTGCACTTACCCTCGGTAGGAGGCGTCGATCGGTAGCATGGACTTTCTGAACACCTGTTGTGAAATAGGAGACCTATGCATGTGTCTAATTTGTTAATAATCATACTATTAAGTAAACAAAATTAACAAACATAAGAGTTTTATTTCCACATCCTTGCTAATTACAATCTACAGTGTTTCATTCACATTAACATTTGCAACAAATTTTATAACTAAGGAATGATAAAAGGTTTCCAAATGTACTTCTCGATTCTGATTCCGGTTGAAAATCAAAATCAAATAAAAAAGTAGACTCCAAGAGTCTTATTTAGATTCTGATTGATTCTGAAAACAAACTCAGTATTGTTTTTAACGAATCCTGGCAGTCTCCAGTACCTTTATTTACCAGTAAGTGATATTTTATAATGAAATATCTTTAACTTTAACCTAGCAGTGATTCAAAGATTTTATTCTTCATATATTTAAGTTGAAAAAAGAAGCATTGAACTTAGATGTTAAAATTAACTTTCTCGTTAAATCAAGTAGGTCAGCAGCTCCTCCCTCTTGCTAAATTGTGCGTGGGGTAAGTAATGGGTTTACTTAGAGCCTTGGAGAGCTGCCTGACTGTTTGGAGTCGATTCCAAAGCTTTGAATTTTTAATTCTTAGTTACCTGTCCTAACAGCAACACACAATATCAAAGCAAAGTAAAGCCTGAATATAGTGGAAATTATGCTAAAAGTTCTCTCATTCACTTTTTAGTCCCATTAGCATCTTGACTAATATGTTCTATTCAAAAGATAAATAAATTGAAGTTTTGTAGAGCAGCCGAAGGCAAGTATGCAAGGCAAGGCAAATTTATTTATATATAGCACATTCATACAGAGGTATCCAAAAGTGCTTTTGCATAAAAGTGAAGTAAGAATCATAAAAACAATAATAAAACAAAAAAGAAGAGAACAATCATTAAAACAATGACTGCCAATAATAAAACAAAAATGATTTAAAAATTGATTTAAAATAAGTTCAAGATGTTAAAACAGAACGCAATCAGTTCCGGACGAAGCACAGTGCTCATTCAGTAAATGCACAGCTAAACAGATGAGTTTTGAGTCTAGATTTAAATGTAGCTAATGTTTTAGAACATTTGATCTCTTCTGGAAGCTGATTCCAACTACGGGCAGCATAATAGCTAAAAGCGGATTCCCCTTGTTTTGTGTGAACCCTTGGTATTTCTAACTGACTCGATCCTAATGATCTGAGCGGTCTGTTAGGTTTATATTCAGTGAGCATATCTGCAATGTATTTAGGTCCTAGGCCATTGAGTGATTTATATGTCAGTAAAAGTACTTTAAAATCAATTCTAAATGTAACTGGAAGCCAGTGTAGGGACCTGAGGACTGGTGTGATATGCTCAGATTTTCTGGTTCTAGTCAGAATCCTGGCAGCAGCGTTCTGGACGAGCTGCAGCTGTCTAATGGTTTTTTTGGGAAGGCCAGTGAGGAGACCATTACAACAATCCACCCTGCTTGTGATAAAGGCATGAACAAGTTTCTCCAAGTCTTGGCTGGAAACAAAACATCTAATTCTTGCAATGTTTTTAAGATGATAGTATGCTGATTTAGTTACTGCTTTGACATGACTACTGAAACTAAGGTCTGACTCCATAATCACACCAAGATTCCTGACTTGGTTTTTAGTTGTTTGACCCCTAGCATCAAGATATGCATTCACCTTAAGAACTTCCTCTTTGCTTCCGAATGCAATGACTTCAGTTTTCTCCTTGTTTAACTGAAGGAAGTTCTGGCACATCCAACTGTTAATTTCATCGATGCATTGGCAGAGGGAGTCAATGGGGCTGTAGTCATTTGGCGATAAGGCTAGGTAAATCTGGGTATCATCAGCATAGCTGTGATAGGCAATTTGGTTCTTTCTCATTATTTGACTTAGTGGGAGCATATACAGGCTAAACAAGAGCGGCGCAAGAATTGAGCCTTGAGGGACTCCGCATCTCATGGACGTCCACTTTGACTTATGTTCTCCTATACTCACATAATAACCTCTCCCTTCTAAGTATGACCTGAACCAATTGAGAGCCATCCCAGAAAGCCAGACCCAGTTTTCCAGTCTCTCTAGAAGAATGTTATGATCGACAGTGTCAAACGCAGCACTAAGATCTAGTAGTACCAGCACTGATACTTTGCAAGAATCAGAATTTAGGCGAATATCATTTATTATCTTAACGAGTGCTGTCTCTGTGCTGTGATGCGGTCGGAAACCAGATTGAAAATTGTCCAGGTATCCATTTAAGTTTAAGTAGTTGTTCAACTCATTGAAAACTACCTTTTCAATAATCTTGCCTATAAAAGGAAGATTAGATATTGGTCTATAGTTGCTCAGTATGGTGTTATCAAGATTGCTCTTTTTCAGAAGGGGCTTAACAACTGCAGTTTTCAGGGAGTTTGGAAAAGTCCCAGAAAGAAGAGAGGTGTTCACCACTTCTAGGAGATCTGCTTCTAAACAGTTAAACACACTTTTGAAAAAAGATGTGGGAAGTGTGTCAAGGTTGCAGGTTGAGGAGTTAAGGTGCTGCACTATTTCTTCCAAAGTTTTGCTATCGATTGCTTCAAAACCAGACAAAGTGACTTCTTTTTGAAACTTGAGGATGTGCTAATCACCTTTCTGATATTAATAATCTTCTCTGAAAAGAAGGAGGCAAAGTCATTGCATTTACTGTCAGAGAGCATTTCACTGGGAATCTGACTTGGGGGGTTTGTTAGTCTCTCAACAGTAGCAAAAAGAGTGTGAGTGTTGTTTATGTTACTGTTTATAAGGTTTGAAAAGAACTTCTGTCTTGCTGTGGCTAGTTCCACATTGAAAGCATGAAGGCTGTCTTTATAGATGCTATAGTGAATTTCAAGTTTCGTCTTCCGCCACATCCGCTCAGCTTTTCTGCATTGTCTTTTCATACTCTGTACTGCTGTTGATCTTCTCCAACATGATTTTTGTCTGCCAGTCGTCTTACTGACTTTCACTGGTGCAATGTCATCGATGACATTCTTAACTTTTGAGTTAAAAGACTCCAGGAGAAGATCAACAGAGTCCGCAGAAATGCTTGGCATTGAAGATATAGCCTTCATAAACAGCACACTAGTATTTTCGTTAATACATCTCTTTCTGACAGAGACGGATCTAGTTTCAGTGGTAGCAGAGATCAATATATCAAAGAAAATACAGAAGTGATCAGATAGTGCTACATCCTTAATGACAATGGAGGAAATGTTTAGACCCTTACTAATGAGTAAATCAAGAGTGTGTCCACGATTGTGTGTGGGTCCATGCACATGCTGAATCAGGTCAAAAGTGTTTAAAACGGTTATAATTTCTTTTGTAGTTTTGATTTCTGCATTTTCTATATGAAAATTAAAATCCCCTGCAATAGCAAAACAGTCAAACTCTGAGGAAATCATTGATAACAGTTCTGTGAACTCTTCAACAAAGGCTGGAGAGTATTTTGGAGGCCTGTAAATAATGATAAATAGAATTCGTGGAGCACCTTTCAGCACAATCCCTAGATATTCAAAAGACAGGTACTGACCAAATGACACTTGCTTACATTGATAGACATCTTTAAATAGAGCAGCTACACCACCACCTCTCCTAACAGCTCTGCAGACACTCATGAAAGTAAAGTTAGGAGGGGCTGTTTCATGAGGACTGTTGCACTGCAGCTGTCTTCAAGCCATGTTTCAATTAGGAACATAAAATCCAGGTTGCATGTGGTTATTAAGTCATTGATCAGAAATGATTTATTTTTTAGTGAGCGAATGTTTAAAAATGCTAACTTGATGCCATTACTTTTTGTCTCTAGAGCAGTCTTAGTTTGATACCTAATGGGCCGCAGATTAGATGGGTCAGCTGTACGGCTTGAGAAGGCCTTAGACTTTCTATCACGTGATAAAACAGAGATAGAGAAAGCTACAGGCACACTGGGTTCCCGCTTGTTATGTAAACATTTCTGTTGCTGCTATCATAGCGGGGACCCAACACATATCACTGAGAGTTGTTATCAGTGATATGAGGGTATATGACTTTAGAGGTAAAATAAACCCAGACCTTATTTAATCCATGTGCACTTGAGAGTCAAATTGCTCTTTGCAAAGTGTTGAGAAATGGAGCGGTGGTCTAGTGGTTAGGAAACCCATCTCTGGACCAAGAGGTTGTGGGTGTGAATCCTACCTCCAGCACTACCATCACTGGGTCCCTGAGCAAGACTCAACCTCACGTTGCTCTCAGGGAGACCGTCCCTGAAATTAGGAAAATGAAAGTCGCTCTAGATAAGATTGTCTGCTAAATGGCGTAAATATAAATGAAACAGGACCCAATATTCACTAAGCTATTACACAATTGAGACAGAACCACTGTCATTTGGTAAAGGAAAATGAGAGAAGGCCTCCCACAGTTCAATCAACACACCTCTCTCATTTACTCCCTTTTCATGTGTATAGGCAACATATCGTAGCAGTCATTTGTACTGCTTGCTCTGACCATCGAACAGCTGGCCTAGCATGATTAAAAAGTCCCGGACAGTTTACTCCCTGTTTATTCACATAACTCAGTGCTCACTACTTTTAAAGCGTGGCAGATTTATAGTTCATTTTCAGCAAAAAGGCATTCGTCACCTTAGGGTATAGATAAAGTGGAGATAAGTAACTTTTGGGATTGTAAAAACGCCAACTATTACTATATGTCCAAAGGAAAATGTTGAACATTCTGCAGAGATGGAGGTGAAAATGATAAAAAAAAATAAACAGTGAGAGAAAAAACCGACAGAACTGGACATGTTTTGAAGACTTTATATTAGAAATATCTCAGCAAAGCAATAAAACCACAGATTTTCAGGAAATTAAGTAGGCTAACATGATTCTATGAATTATTTTGATTTATTTGATTTATTTATTTGTTCTTATTCAATATTTACTCTGGAGAGTATGACCTCTATAATATGCTCACTGTCCAATCTTCTTCTTTCTCTTTCGGCTTTTCCCTTCAGGTGTTGCCACAGTGAATCATCTGTCTCCATTTAGTCCTATCTTCTGCATCCTCTACCCTCAGACCAACTAACTTCATGTCCTCTTTCACCGCATCCATAAATCTCCTTTTTGGTCTGCCTCTCACCCTCCTGCTTGGTGGCTCCAACATCAGCATCCTTCTACCCATGTAATCGTTGTCTCTCCTCTGGACATGTCCAAACCATTTCATTCTGACCTCTCTGACTTCATCTCCAAAACATCTAACATGAGCTGTCCCTCTGATGAACTCATTCCTGAGCCTATCCCTCTTTGTCACTCCCAAAGAGAACCTCAACATCTTGAGCTCTGCAACCTCCAGTTCTGCCTCCTGTCTTTTCCTCATTGGCACTGTCTCCAAACCATACAACATGGCTGGTCTCACTACTGTCTTGTACACCTTTCCTTTCATTCTTGCTGAAACCCTTTTATCACACATCACACCTGACACTTTTCTCCAACCTGCTTGCACACGCTTCTTCACCTCTTTTCCACTCTCTCCGTTGCTTATGCTCACTGTCCAATATGGACATAAAAACACAGTTTCACTGACAATTTTATGGAATCAACGATCATATATTAAAATGAAAATGGCTTTTATTCTAGATTGTTGCTACTGGTTTCAAGAAACAGATTGAAAGTTTTATTGACTTATCTCTGGACTCTAACGTTTAGGGTTTACCTTTTGCTCTTGTATAGATTATCTAGAAGAGAAGATGAGAACTTCAAAGAAAACATACATCCAGACTACCTACGGCTGACAGCTCATAACCTCAATTTCCTGCACTGTGTGAAGTCTGGCTCTGTATGTCTATCAGAGTCACATTCCAGGCTTCTTACACAAAGACGGCGATGTTGTGTGCATATTAACATTGCAGCTTTCACTAAATCTTTAGCAGAAACACTACACAAGAATGACTCACTGTATCCAAACCTTACGTTCAGGTGTTGTGCTGCCGTGTGGAGGTGTGAATGCACATTGTGTGGAGGTGTGGATTGAGAGAAAATTGGTTTTATATTGCAGGATTTTTCCCACTGTATATGTGGGGCTGGTTTGGTGATGTGAATGAGAGTTTTAACAATGTAATATCTCTAATACTTAATCAAAGCCACACACATTTGGACTGGGACTTCAACAGCTTATCCTGGAGCGAGTTTTACCGATCTGGAAAAGAGTGAAATTCCACACAAATTACGGAGAAACAAGACAAGTGCTCCTCATTGCTGTGGCAAGAAGGAAACACAAGGTTAGGTCAAATTACAGTTGTTTTTTTGTTTGTTTTTGCACATGACCAAGTCTTTTGACAAAGAATACTTTGTCTCTCTCTTCCTTACTTTATTTCACTTTTTTATGTTTTAGTTAGGAGTGTTACAGTGCATTGTCCTGCCTCAATACATTGATTCAGGGATCAACAAGTCAATAGCATTAATCCAAAATGAAAACACGAATCTCACCTCATACTAGTGTTGTAGGCCGGTCTCGAGACCAGTTTTTAAAGTCTCGGTCTTGTCTCGGACTCGGTTGTATTTGTACTCAGTATTGTCATGGACTTGAGACCAGCCAAAACCTCAACTCTGAGAATATTACTATTAAAACTCTTTGAGACAGACGCAGACATTTTGCGTTGTTTATTAATTAGTGTTTTAATAATTCAGAATCCCTTTAACTGTCTCTGCGTAATAACAACTCTGCAAGCCAATAAGACAGTGAGTTTGGTCTTGAGGAGTGTTCACTGTGGTTTGTTGAGTTTAACATATGATGTGATCAGTTTGGATAACTGCTTCCAGTGAAATGATTTCCTCATTATAGATATGTAAGAGAGAAATATTGAATAAACATGTTTAATGATGCTTAGGCTTTGCATCTTCCACTTATTTGTCATGTGGTGTAAATGTGCATTGGTCCAGTCTCGGTCTCAGTCTCAGTCAATGTATTTGCCAATCAAATATGCAACGTTCTATATATAATGGAAAACTGCCAAATTAATCATAGTCATCGTTCAAACATTTCTCCACATTTATTGGAAGAAAAGCTGGTAACTGAGCAGAACAGACAGAAAGATGAAAAGGTCCTGTTGCAATGAGATTTTTCAACAGATGTCACAAGTTATTCTATTCACACTGAAAGGTTACACAGAAAAGAGACCAGGCATCATTGTTGCTCTTGATTGTGGGATTCCAACAATGGAGTCCTATGATGAGGGACAAAGAACTCTATTATCCCAGCAATGCCTTGAGCCAATTGACTGCTGTGGGTCTTTCAGTGTTTGTAGGTGATTTTCAGCGGTTAGAGACCCTCCCCCTATGTGTTTTTCCACTGTGAGTCCCGTTTATTTTGATAGAAAACATTTCAGAGCCTAAATCCAAGGGGGTTGAGTCCTTCGGGGTTTGGTAGTGGCCGTAGGTGGAGGCAGGGGATCGTTTGAAGGGTACTGTCTTAGAAGTCAGCTCATAGCTCTTAGGAAAACAATCACAGACACACACGCGTACACAGAGTTAATTGTGAACATCCAAGAAAAACACCAATGTAAACATTAATGAATATAATTCCTATAATAAAAACGTCATTTACCGTGTTTGAGTAAGAAGGTAATTTTTTTCTGTGAGCAAATAAAAACATTATGAGACATTATGTTGCATCATATGGAACACACAACATTGTATGTGTGTACAACAAAGCCTTTCATATTCTCCCTTTTTCCACATAGCCTTTTCCTTCATTTGGATGGAGAGCGAAAAACAGATTTTTTATTTTTGAGTTCTTGTGTGTTTTGTGATTTCAGTTTCAATCATTTCATTTGCGGAAGTTTTCGGTAAGTCAAATGTTGCAGTTGTTGAAAAAAAGTTATATTTCAGCCAAAAAACATTAAATTTTGAAGAAAATTGCCATGCACGTTCACTGCCGTTAGCTAAAGAAGTAGAAACTAGGATGACTGTTTCTCACGTTACAATATGGGGTACACTGAAGAGGAATGGCATGCAAGGGTGTTGTCCATGAAGGAAGCCTCTCCTAAAGCCCACACACAAAAAAGCCCGTCCAGAATTTGCCAGGGCCCATGCTGAAAAAGATGAAGACTAGTGGGACTCTATACTCTGGAGTGATGAGACCAAGATAAATGTTTTTGGAACTGATGGTTTCAAAACTGTATGGTGTCAGAAAGGTGAGGAGTACAAAGAAACTTTCATGGTGCCTACAGTGAAACATGGTGGTGGCAGTGTCTTATGTGGGGCTACTGGTGTCAGGGAGCTGCATTTCATTGATTGATGAATTCACAAATGTACTGCTCTATATTGAAAGAGAAGATGCTACCATCAGTCCGTGCCCTTGGTCGCTGTGCACTTTTCCAACATGCAAATGATCCAAAACACACATCTAAGGAAGAAGAACAGGGTGAAAGTGATTCAGTGGCCAAGTATGTCTCCTAATCTGAACTCAATTGAACACCTATGAGGAATTCTGAAGAGACAAGTTGATAGGGATTAAGCTGTTCAGAAAATGAATGAATGAACGAACGAACAAACGAAGGAATGAATACGTAGAATTACAGGAAACCCAATATGCTGTTTTGTACAAACACGCCAAAAATTGTGTAAGAGATCTTTTCAGCCGTTGTAAATTACCTGTTCTTACTTAGGAATCTTACATTAGAATACATTGGTAAATGTCAGAATCTCTGTGAAAACTATGTGAATTTTGCAGATAACTAAGTGGGTTTTAAGAACAAATTTCTTCTTAAGAGGATTTGTACAGTTGTGTCAAATACATTAAAAATGCTTGCAGTATGAGCAGGCAGACAGATGCTTCCAGGCTCCTTGCTGAGTTCAAGAGTTTTATTTTTCAGTTCTACAAGATCTGTAATCCTGGTTTTGAATCTTGGCTGGTACACGATGTGCTTTGCTTATTCTGTGGCACTGTTAGATGTAGAATATTCTGAAAAAAGATTGTGCATTGCTTAAAAGCAGTGAATTGTGGACTGCAATTTGCCCAACTTTAAAGAACCATAGTGAGCAGTGACAGTTGTGATGGGTTGCAACAGAAATATTTTACATTCCAGGAGGAAAAATTACCCAATGCAGCAAATATAATCCTTGGGGTAATAATAATAATAATAATAATAATAATGATGATGTCTCATTGCCCTTCCTGAAAGGCATATGTCCACATTGCATTGTTGTTTCTTTCTTTAATTTTGAAATTTATTGCAGCAGCTCTATGGCTTCCAGCTGCTTTTTTTACTGTCCCGTGGAAAAGTTATTTGCAAATATTAGTGCATATGAGGAACCATGGGGAGAAGATGAGAAAGAACATAAATCAAACAACTTCTGATGCGGGAGCCTGCCTAGGTTTTATCACCTAAGAGCAATCCGCTGGAGCTGCGATATGATTTATACTCTACAGCTGTGAATGTAATTTATGTTTTCATTCTCGACTACATGAACCCTATCAGCCATCTGCAGTGTAGAGACAACTTTTAAGAGGATAGCACTTGACTCGGAGCGTATTTATTTATTTTATGTTATTGACTTCCTGCTATTTTATAAAATTACAAGGACACAGATTTTTAGTTCTGTGCATTACTTTTTAAAGCTTTTTATTTAACGCTCTTTTAATGCTCCGCAATGGTCCAGACAGCACTGATTCTAAAGATGCTTTCAGAAAATGACAAATTATAAACTGTAGTTTCATAACCAGATCCATGTCAGATGTTTCAGTTGTTGGTAAAAAAAAAATTCTGCGTTACCGGGAATCTCACAATATGACATCTTAGTTTGCTGTTAAGTATTAATCTACATCTCCAGAGCCACTTATTAATGAATTATGTCATTCAAATGTCAGTCCTTACAAAAAGAGTTTCAAAACTAGGATATAAATCCTGAGTGAGTGAGTGATTATTTGTCATTGTGAACCACAGCACACCACAAAATGTGACTCATCTGTGAAGGAGCAATGGGCAGCGCTCGGGAATGGTACCTTGCACACGAGTACCTTAATATCACCTTTACCGGTACGTGATCTGAACCGGCAACCTTCCGATCACAGGGTGAATGTCTTAACCGTTACACAGTCAACTGCTCCAAATCCTGAACTGCAAATTATGTTTAGAGATATTCTGTAAGAAATTGCTGTATTAAATAGGAAGCAGCTTAAACAATCGAAACAACGTGACACAGCAATACTGTATGTGGTTTTTCACATTTGTGTCTATTTCCAGGATGAATCTGAAATATTGAGATGTAAGGTCACATATGTGCACGATTCACCCTCACAAACTTTATTTTTAAGCCATATTTTAAAGACTGCTGCTCAAAAAAACCTCACTTAAACCTAACTCTCACCTTTTATTCCAACGGCACAGCACGGTTTTCAAATCCGTCAGAATCAGACATATTTTTCTTGTTAACTTTTTTCCTCCCCGTGTTATTATAGGTCAAGGATGGGTCTGTAGGTTTTACAAAGTTAATAAGGATGTGCAGCATTGACAGCTTTTGGGAGTGTAGATGAGACTGAGTCACCCAAGGCTCCATATCAGTTCCCTGTCATGAGAGGGTCATGAGAGACATAAAGGGACACAGGTCAGAAATACATCACTTATGTTTCATATATGTGTAACCACCAATATGTATCAGGAATGTCCCAATCCTAACCTTTAACACACACACACACACACACACTCTCTCTCTCTCTTTCTCTGACAATCAATACACATTATGAACCATACATGAGAACAGAACAGAATGTCTTCTCATCCTCACTCAGCTAAAACTTAAATATGTGTGATGCAACTATGAAACACAGCTACCAAAAAGCCACCATGTCCTGGATTTCATGATGTAAGGTCAGATCAACATATGGGAAAATTCACACCCCTCCCTGTTCATACACTCATTCTTGTGGAATTTGTCCACGTCTCACCACCACCATCACTCACTATGATTTGACGCTTTTACTGAACGGGGAGGAAGACGCCTTGAGGTGCCATTTCGTGTGTATTTACTTTGTAAGACACTCCTCCGTCCCTCCTCCACATCCAACCCTTTGACCACCACCTGAGCAGTTGCTCTGACCTTCCACATTCCTGCTAATAAGGCACTTTGCAGTGTCACTAGGTCTCCAGGCCTGTCGTTAAGATCTGATTTAGGGTCACCCCGGGTCACGCCACTTACGGTCTTATCTTTGTCACTTCTAGGCTATGCTTTTCAAATGAGACGGATAGGTAAGATAAGACATGCTAAACTATCAGAAGTTTAAAAAATCATGCTGACTTAGTATGATCTGGGGATGAATTAAAATTGAATTGCTTCTCTCAAAAAACCTTTCATATAGTTTTATGCATGTACAGCAACTCCATGCTCATCACTATTCAATCTCAGATATTATGTGTATCTTTATTTAATTCAAGTTGAGCACATTCACCATCTAAAAGGCTATTGTATACAGACTGACTGATGAATACTACATGTTTTATAATAATTAATACAGTGATATAGAGATGAAAATTATAAGCCATTTTCATTTACCTTGTCACGCGCACTCCACTCTGCGGCCGGTCGCTCTGCCATTAGAGTCCACCCGGCCCTTTTCCGATTCTCATCGGCATCAACTGTGAGTCCTCCAGTTATTGGGTTCATCTCTTTGTTAGAGTGTGTGTCGCTAGAACGCGGATTATTGTGGTAATCCTTACTCTTCGCATAAGAGAGTTCTTATATCAACTCGCGTGGCTTTCCTGCCTACTCGCGCTCTCAGCCGCATTTGGGCTAACCAGCACGCTACAAGGGCTAACGAGTAGCAATTCGTTACATCCTAACCAGATCACCGTCGAATTGTGAAAGTGTGGCATTCGGTTCATATTCTAATCAGATCCCTGTCCGAATCGGAGAGCATTCCTACAGCCGCCTAACCCGGCCGCTGGAAGTTTGCTCGCGTCTGCCTTTCTCGTCAAATCCTTACCAGATCCCTGACGAATCTGACATACCTAGATTACTTGAAACATGTACTTATGTAAAAGTTCCTTACAAATAAAAGTATTCCACTAAAAGATGTCACACGTTAGAATACTAATGTAGTTAAAGTTCTAAAATATTTCATATTATCAGTATTATTTTGATCCGCGGTGGTGACCCCTAACGGGGGATGACAGAAGAAGAAAAAGAAGTATTATTATTATTTTGCTAGTATTATTTCTTTTGCAAGGGGGCAGTTGGTGGCATAATGGTAGGGTGTTCGCCCCGTCATCAGAAGGTCGCCGGTTTGAATCCAGGATTGAGGTACTCATGAGCAAGGTACCGTCCCCAAGCACTGCTCCCCAGGCAATGCCCTTGTTAGCTGCCCACTGCTCCCTCATGGATGAGTCAAATGCAGAGGTCACATTTTGTTCTGGTGCACTGTGTGGTGTGGTGTTCACAATGACAAATAATCACTCACCTCACCTCAGACATACTTGTAAAGACCTACCTTTAGTGACACCAGGAATAAATACCGTTAATAATTTAAAACTGTTAATCTAACAAACTTTAGTGCTTAAAATTATTTTACTGGGATTAATAAAGGTTAATTATTATAAAATGTACTTGACTAAGTGCTTCATTCATTCATTATCCAAACCGCTTAATCCCTATTGAGGTCATAGGGACCGGACCCTATGCCGGGAACTACAGGCGCAAGGCAGGGACCAACACTGCAGGCGCCAACACACCACAGGGCACACGCACTCACACAATCACACTCACATTCACACGTTACGGGGCCAATTTAGAGCCGACAATCAACCTATAGGGCATGCTTTTGGACTGTGGGAGGTAACCAGAGCACCTGGAGAAAACCCTGAGGAAACGTGAGGAAACATGAGGAAACATGAGGAAAGTATGTAAACTCCACACAGAAAGGCCCTACGGCCGACCCGGGGATTGAACCCAGGACCTTCTCTCTGTGAGGCAGCAGCACTAACTACTGCGCAATCCTTCCTTTAATTTTAAAACATAATACCAATTATCAAAATATCATACAAATGGTCCCTCAATTCTGAAAACAATGCGGCAAAAATCAGCATCATGTTGGCATTAATGTACTGTGACTGCCATGTTTGCGTGTGTTGTAGAAATTTAGGGTATACGTTTTTTGCATCAACTACAAAAAAACATTGGGGGCAGATATCACCTCTATAGTTTCAGTTTCCGAAATACATTTTGATGTATTTTTTAAAATCACTGTAGAAAAATTAGGGTGCAAATAAAACAAGTAATGACCACTGTGAACAAAACAGAAATGTACTGAAGTAAAAGAAACAGTAGTTATTAATTGTACTAAAGTAGAGGATGAAACCTGCTAATGTAAATAATATGTCATAAATAATTAAAAGTCCTTAAAACACAGTAAGGAAGTACATTACTCATGTACCATACACCACTGCAAGTGCTAATATTATATTGGAATATACAGGACATTACGAGAAACAGAGGTATTTCATATCTCAGTAACTGAATTATTTATGTCAAAATGTAACATTTCCCCAAATGTCTCTTTCTTCTTTTGTTAGTCAGTCCTGATTTTACACTCATTAGTGAAGTCCGGCTGATCAGATAAAATGTGATGAATTATCGCCACCCTATGGACCACAGCCTAACAGCAACTACGGGTACTGTTATTGAATACATTTTGAAATCTTTTCAGCATCATCTTTTGTGTTCATATATACTCACCATCCAGATAAGAATAATAATGTGAATTTATTTATATAGAGTCTTCACAAACCCATGGGCACTTTACAAGTTGGCTACAAAACTAACATAGAAATAATAAACCTACAACATGTACTACACTGTCACAGCACAAGACACAAGACACAGAAAAAGAACACAAAAAGGGGAAGTGGAATTAAGGGAGGGACAACAAAACAGTTTCTCTAATTTTTTTTCAGAAGTAAATTCCACAACAACAACACTAACAGGTATGAATATCTCTAAAGGTATCAATTTTATACTGAATGTATAAAAAAAAACTGGCAACCAATGTACACTACCACTCAAAAGTTTGGGCTCACTTGGAAATGTTCTTGTTTTCCAAGGAAACACACATGAAATTAGTCTGAATAGGAAATATAGCAAATGAACAGGACTTGCAGACATTGCCAGAGTTAGAAGTGTTTTTGAAAAAAAGCAATGTTTGAAGAGCATGTTCATCATTTCCATTAAAATCATTATCTCTGACTCATGTCTGCATGTTCTGCTCATTTGCAATATTTCCTATTCAGACTAATTTTATGTGTGTTTCCTTGGAAAGGAAGAACATTTCCAAGTGATTCCAAACTTTTGAACAGTAGAGTAGTTGATAAAAGCAGGAGTGATATGAGAAGGATGAGTTTTGTATGATTGAGAAGTCTGGCTGCTGAGTTTTGAATGTATTTTAACTGAGCATTATATTATTTTTCATTATATTATTAGGCACAACAATATTCTAATTGTTTAGAAGGTTGCCCAGATGTCTCCTGATGTGGAAATCAAAAGGGACTGGCAGTGTTTAGAGCAGAAAATGCAGTGAAGTCTGAAACGTTGTGCTTCAGTTATTAGATCACGTCCTAATGGACAAAATCAGCAAAGGCCAACAGGCATCAAAGGCCATGCTGTGACCTTAAGAAGACATCTTTTAAGAAATGACGTATTATTGGTTAGTTGAAGTTGGGAAAGCTTTCTTTCAGAAAGGCAACTGCAAGGCAAAAGCAGGATGCCACGCAAAAGCAGTGATTGCATTTAGTGAAACACCATGCAGGGAGATTTTTATTAAGCAATGAGTGCAATTTATTTATTTTTGCTTCTTAATGATGACAGTACATCAGAGGAAATCTTGGCTAGAAGGACACACGTCTTTATTTTTGCAGCATTGCAGCAAACAGACGCTTCTGTCATGAATTTCAGCCAGAAAAAGAGGATCTGCTCCAAATTATCAGGAAATAATACTGAGACATAGCAATACTTTTAATTCAGTGTTTTTCTGAGCAAACAAACACCTGCTTCCCAGTTACTGTCTAACTGTTATTTGCTGTGGTGTCTAATAAGTATGTAACAATACATCAATCTACATTGATACAATGATTCAGTGATCCTGATTGAGCTCAGGAATAAAAAAGTCAAATGATATAATCATTGTTTGTTGTGATTTGATATGAATGAAAGTATGAAGTTTCATTTCGATGGCTGGCTCCCGTATTAAGTCGAATTGAAAATCATATCGTAGCAGACTTTGTGACGTTGGCAGACGTCATTGTTCATTGAATCAATGTAATATTGTATCATGATGAAACAGGTCATTTTCACCCCTAGAGCCTTATATAATTATAGAGTACTGAATCTTAAAGATTTTGTCATGTTTCATCTCCTCCAATGGTCAATGACTTCTAACTATGGGACCTCGGTTGACCTGGTATTATTTAGGTGATGGATAAACACACGCCTGACAGCAGTGGCACTGACAAAGTGGCTGTGGGTAACACTGTTTACAAGTGTATAAACCACAGATAAACACTGTGGTGTGATGCATGTCTGTATCAGCGTCTGCCACCCCAAAAATAACATGCAAAGAGTGTTGCTGCGTTCAGACAAGGAGCCGTGATGAAGGCTACAGGGTGAATGGCAAACTACGTATAGAAATAGACTAGTGTCTAACTGTTTCAATAATGTAAATAAAGACAGAGATGAGACAGTTTGAGATATGGACAGTATTGTTTTGTGGTTTTTAGGGGTTGAATGGAAGATGGTGATGTTTTTCTGCATGTTGGGGCAGTTGGTAGCGTAACGAGTAGGATGTTCGACCTGTAATCAGAAGGTCGCCGGTTCGAATCCCAGGATCAGTAAAGATACCACTGAGGTACTCATGAGCAAGACACTGTCTCCAAGCACTGCTCCCTGGGTGCTGCCCATGTTAGCTGCTCATTGTCTCTTCATGGATAGTTAAAATGCAGAGGTCACATTGTGTTGTGGTGCACTGTGAGCTGTGCTACGCTGTGGTGTGTTTACAATGACAAATAATCACTCACTTTCACTATTGTGGAACCCTGACAAGTATGTCAAATTTCTTCCTACATGCATGAATGATGATGTAGGTGAATGTTATGATGATCTTCATATCCTTTTGCTATGGTTCTGTGGCTGTAGATGAATTTCGCTACATGGTCAACAGACTAAGTGGAGCTCATCCTTTTCGACTCAATTTTTAGTTGTTTAGTCTTTGCTAAGATGTACCTAATATGATATTGAGGTGGAAATCACCTGTCTCACAGTTCAATTGATTACAAAAGATAGGATAGCGATTTGATTACAAAGCGATTCATGATGTTAAAATCTTTTTTCATAATACAACAACACAAGCCCTCAAACTGAACTGGCAGGTCTCTTTTTGTCTATATCATACAAACTGAGCCAGATCTCAAAGACATTAAAGTAATTAAAAATATATTTTTTTCACATTTATGTTTATTCCTCAGTCTGTGTTGCTCATCCTGTTCCATGTCATACCAGGCAAAGTTGAGAAGCAAAGGATCAGAGGGTCACAAATGCCCCCTAACCAACCCACAACCTCAAATCCCCATTTTGTCCTCCACAGATGGAATTATCTTGTGTTCCTTGTCCTCGTTTAGTCTACCCTGATGTGTCTGTCTCATTTAAGCCTACTTTAAGTCATTAGTAGAAATCATCTGTCTTACCTGCCCTACATGAGCAATATATATTTTTTTTTTCATTTTGAATGAGAATGTAAGACGTTCTTCAGAATTTTCAGGTTAGATTTAAGGGAATCATTTGGATGTCTTATTTTTTTCACATGAGTTTATGTGTAAGATTTCCAATAAATTCATGCTTAGTTGAAAGCCGTAACTTTAGAATTGGCGATTTCTTCCCCAGGTAATGCCCATTTGCAGAAACTACTGGAGTGATCTACTATTGCAGAAAACATTAGAAACAGCATAAAAACCTACCAAAACACAAGTTCTACTTTTTATATCAGTTGGGATTGGTAAAAAGCCAAGACTCTAGTTGATTACTGGTCCCAAGATCATACCTACAGACTCCTGTTCTCTTGTACATTGCAGACATGAAATGCGAATCTTTGTGAACCTCAGGAGGCAACAGAAAACATCAAGAAAAATCAAAGCAGTGGATATGACAGGCTATTCAGAATCAAACCCCTTTACACAGATACACTCTCAGCATGACTTGCTTTCTTCCATCCTAACAGAGAACCAGTAACAGATGGAAACATGCCGGCCTCTAAAGCAAGATGTGAACAAAGAGAATACATAAGAGCACATAAGCCACCCTATGGACAGTCAAGGCACATGGATTTTCTCTGTGTGTGGGGGAAATAATACAATAAAAGCAAGGCAATGACTCGGTTATGAATCAGTCATGGCTTTACAGGACTATTTATTTCTAAAGCTAATAGCTTAGAGGTTTCCAGTGCCCGGACCGCAACTTGACACCACATCGATTGTTTAATCTCAGTTTTATAACGGACCTTAATGACACATCCACTTTCAGCAGCCGCCCCATTTGAATAAAATTGACTTCTCATTTTGTTCACTGTTGAATGATGCAGCCCGGTGATCGAAACTGTCAGGTCCTCATGCATCAGAATTAATTGTGAGCAAACTACTGTGCCCTACAGGCCAGGGAGGGATTTGTGTAAGTATGACATTTGCAAATTCATTTTACAGACGTGTAAAAAGTATATTAACATAAGAGGGGGGTTAGAATTTTCAAAAATGAAAAATGGACTATTAGATTGTGGTCATAATCTAAGTCACAAATACATTTTAATAGTGTACATTATTAATTATGTAATAATGTCTATTAATTATGTAATTATCTTTGTGACTTCAATTCTCAACTGAAGTTGGTCTCCACTGGAGGACGAGCACTCACCAGAGTTGCCATTTGAGGTGTATCATCATGTGTCATTTATCTATTTGACTGTCCTTGAGTGTAAGAAAGGGTTAACATTCCAACTGAATCAAGTTTTTAGGTAAATATTATATTCAGAGCTAATATTCGTTCATGAGGTTTGCGTCTTGGGCACTTGGGAGTTTTGCTGACATTGAAGACAAATTGCATCGCTGCCAATACAATACTTAAAGTGATGCATAATGATGATGAGCAGGTTGCTGACTAGAAATGCTCTCCCTTCATCTGAACTTCAGATGAACAGCACAAAGCATGAATAGATGAATGAATGAATGAATGAATGAATGAATGAAGGAATGAAGGAAGGAAGGAAGGAAAACAAGAAATGTGTACTTGTGCCCTTATTAGACAGATTTACAGATTTGAATGGAGTTCCTCTTCCAAACTTACAAGATGCAGTGTTTATTTATTTAAAAACTGTTTTCTTCTTAACTGTTGTCTTCTCTTAAAAATCGCTAAGCTTTCAAACAGTCAGCTTTCCCCCCTTATGCACCATCAAGCCACACAATTGCTTCATTGCATATTTCAAGTAATCTTCACATTCATTTAAAAAAGAGTTGCTTTCGCATTTCTGATACCAAGGTTATCCCTAGACTATATTAAATAAATATTATTATAATGCTTAATTTTCAAAGCAAACGGCAATTAATACCTAAATGCAAATTAGTATTAAATGCAAATGGTTGGTGTTAACTGTTTTATTTAAACCAATAACTCTATTTATTCATTTATTTAATAATCGTTGCTTTTTGATGTCTGGTACTGAGATTATTTTAACAGCAAACGATCATTCCTGTTTGAAAAGTTGATGGGAGACAATAAAAGAATGTTTCAACTCAATTCTATACATTTCGATCTTAATTACGAATAAAAATAGGCTTAACACCAGACTATTAAAGGGACTGATGGCGGTTTGAATTACTTTGAATGTCTTAACGTGTCTGTAGTAAATTCTCGGCCAAATAAAGCTGGACGTTGTAGAGGAGTCCCCCTCTCCGCCCCTTCGTCGCCGCTCCTCCTCATCCTCATCCTCACCCGTTTCGCCGCTGTTCCCTTTCTCCTCCTCCTCCTCCTCCTCCTCCTCTTCCTCTCTCCCGCTCCCTCCGACTATTTGTCTTGACGGAAACAAACAGCAGGGCGGTGCTGCTAAAAAACACACGGAGACCCCCGGACCTCAATGGTCGACATTTGGACGGAAAAGCGACTGTCAAACCTGGGAAGACAGGTGCGTGTTTTATTGTGCAATTTCCCTGCGCTGCGAGGACGTGCGTGTTCCAGTGTGTGTGTATGTGTGTGTGTATGTGTGTGTATCACACTTCAGTGCAGCTTTCCTTCTTTATGCGTTAGGTCATAAAACGGAGTGTAGCTCACGTCCTTGCCTTTTAATTATAGATTGAGTGTGCGTTCGTGTTGCTCTTTAATTCTTTGCGGTATTTCTGACATTGGCCGCTTTCTGCACACAGGCCGGTGCATCACACTAAGGCTTCATTGCATAGCTTATTCTCTCCCTTTTTGGGACTGATTTCCACAATTTCTCTTCAGCTGCTCTTTTTAAACCCTGTGCAAGGTAGCAGATCCTTTTGTTTCTGACTCCTTATCATTACCTGCACCTCTACAGCCATGCAGGTGGAGCTATTTTGGGGGAGAACCTCGAGAGACAATGCGTTAGCTCGGACACTCCTGGTATAAATACTAAGAGTATCTAGGTGGGAAACTGCATGGTACATGGTATTTTAATTTTGCAGCAACATGGTATTTTAATTTTGCGACAATAAACCGTGAACATTTTGGTCGACGCTGTTACGTCGGCGTTACGCGCAAATTTGACGGGAATTGAAGTGAAGTTGCCGGCGCGCGTTTTCACTTTTATACACCAAATGAGGTAAACGACAACCTTAAACTGAGAGTGAATTGTCGTCAGCAGGTTTGTTAGGGAAAATGTTAGCTTTAAAGGACATTTTTTGCTGCTTGACGTGTAATAAAAAAGAGGGTGTGGCGCGGAGGGCAGTCATGCACGCGCTCAGAGAAGCCAATTAGTGGGGAGCTGGAGGGCGCGTTCCAAACCGAACGCGTAGCAGACTAGGTAGGATATAGCATGTAGGGCGCCGGTAAAGGCCATGAGCATCTGCCAGATATGTGAAATTATAGCTTTTTAATCAAGCAGGTGAACCAAATGTAGGTCCCAGAAGGAAGCAGCAGAATTTAAAAGGTTAGAGCAAATCAATCCCTGGCTGGAAATCTGACTTGAACCTGAATGTCACTCTAAATGTTGCTGCAAAACAGCAGGTCTCTAGTGTAATGTATGTAATGAAAGAATAATATTGATGCTTATTTGCAAAGCCTTGATTTTTTAAAATTGAGATAATGCGAGGAAACAGTGATGATGTGGAATTCACATATTCATAGTATGTGCAAAAAAAGGGAGTGACGCCCAGCTTCATCAAATCAAACCCCTAGCCGGGGTTTTGGTCTTACCATTTAAAATCCACTGCAAATTGATACTAATAAATGGTGTATCTGATTTATTGATGGAACAGATACAAGGAACTGGATAATGACTTCCTGAACACTGAGATTCATATCTCTGATATCTGCAAAAGAGTAAAAGACTGTAAAAGTCTAAAAGAGCATAAAAGAGCAGCATGCTGTTCAGGTTCATGGCCAAATCCTGGCCAGAATTTTGCTTTTACCATTTAAAACTACATCCATTACAGGAATTAATAATTGTTAATTGCACAGTTACATTTTCTTTTATGACATTTAGCAAATACTCTTATCCAGAGCGATGTACATGAACGATGTAGGTAGTGTCTAAATAATATCAACCAAATAATTTCAATTAGTGAATTTAACATAGTTTGGCAGACGTTACGTCACCGTAGTAGAACGGTGTTGTTTTGAACACTGTTCAAATGGTGGAACCATTACCACAAAGTATATACATGATGCTATATATTCTTTATTGTCAAAAATGTCTGAGCTATAATCTATGCACTCCATCATCTTATTTATACAACGGAACCTCCACTGCACAAAAGTATGGCAGGAATGTGCACATTCAAATGATATTAATGCCAATGTTTTATATAAAGGAGTGCACCTTATGACGTCAGCAATGGACCATTCACTGAGAACGAGTACAGAAATGCATCAGGTTAAATTTAACAGACTTTGAGTGCAAAGAATGTAAAGAATACTTTGACTGCTTTAGATTAACATGTCTTAAGTAATTAGAACATAGAATTGACTCTTTTGATGTGGATGCTATTTTCACCCTCTGTAAATGTTGAACATATTATGTTATTTATCAAAACTGATAAACCTGAGTAGCAAGAGTTTCAGTTTTCTAGTTTGCAAATACACTTGAGGCCATTCGATTGCAATGTACAACGTGTTCCCGTATTGGAATGTCAATAAAAAAACAAAAAAGAGTTTAGGTCTTAGAGGCAGTAGCAACAGCCACAGTTAGCGCCAGTGTTACTCAAACTTGCAATCCAAACCAATCTTGCTTGTTAGCAGCCAGAGAATAGATTGTGTAATTATTTGAGCCACAGAGAAAAATATTATTATAGTTCGTGCAAGTTTAGTTGGGGCTGTGAAGATGAATGAATTGGTGCATGTTGTAGCTTGCGTTACTTCCATTAGCGGACCAATGGCAATGCGTATGCATGCAAACATTTTTAAGTACACAAAATGCTATTCAAAAACATAATTGGAAATACATAAACTCACACATTAAAACATGAGCATTTTATTGATAGTTTTATTAGATTTCCACAATATTTTCTATATTAAGAGAACCATATTGGGACAGTTGGTAGCGCAATGGTTAGGGAGTTGCCAAAGCTGCCAAAGTTGCCCGCTGCTCCTTCACAGATTGTTCAAATGCAGAGGTTTCCATTGTAGTGCACTGTGTGTTGTGCTGTGGTCCCTGCACAATGACAAATAATCACTCACTTAAATTCACTTGCTGGAAAATGCTAACGCATAACATTCAAACAATTTCACACATTCCAGAAAATAAGGAAAATTATAGACATTTATATTACAGGTTGTGTCAATGATATGAATGATCAGATCAGAACCTTAAAAAAGTTAAACCCGTCTTTAGCCAGAACATATTCCCTCCCCACTGACTGGAGCGCTGATTTAATAAGGCTACGTATTCAGAGCAGTCCACTTTGCAGGGAACCACTGAGCAAATACAGCTCATTTGGTCTGTATTTATACACTAATTAGCATGCTAGTGTGCCATTTGGGATGGTGCCATAGATACTTTACTAGATAGCACAAAGGTGAGCTCCAGGCTGTGTCAGGTACAATGTTATCTAGTAACATGAAAGCATCGCAGCGGTTTAATATGCCATTTGTCATTGTGTTCGCTACTAGGAAACATGCCTATGTGGGGTGTGAAACAGGAAATTGAAATTTAATATACCAGCTTTTTAATAAAACAGACCAGGCCTGTAGTGGCTTTGAAAAGGAGTTCTTAAGATCCCTTGCATTTGTCCTGTTACACATTTAATTTGCCCATATTTCATAAGGTTTCATTGATTTGTGGGAGCTTTGTTCTGTTAGAAAGCTCATCAAACTTGGCTTGGCTTGAATCAGGTTGAATTCCTTAAACGTGTTGTCACATGTTGTCTAACCATCAGTCCCAGACTAGGTTTTAATTCATGGGCAAGAAACCAGCCTTTAATGTGAAGCTGTTTTGTGATAGTGTTTATCGTAGAAATTATTAATATGAAAAAGATAGAGAAGCCATTAATAACTAGGGCTAATACCACACTTAAGGACTGAAAAACGTATGTGATTAAAGCCTATGCTGTGAAAATATATGCAATCTTCTGGGGAGGCAAGCAAGCACTAAGTGATGAAATATTGTCATATAGCAACATCCTACGCCTCACACCTCCAGCCTTCTCAGAACGAGGCCCATGTGTCCTATATGTTTCGTATCAGTGTTTATATGCAATTTGTACTTTCTAAGCATGCAACTTTTTTCCGCCAATAATCTATTCAAACTCCTATACCGAGGGAGGACTTTAAATGTGGTTAAGGTAATTCTCTTTTTTTCCCACCGGGTGCTAAGCCCATGGTCATAGGCACTGACTTACATGAAAAGCTAAAATTTGATTTTATTCTTTAAAACATACATCAATCTAAAGATCCTTTACGGTTCACGGTCCTTGGTGATCATGTGCATTTAAGTGTGCTGTATGGGAAAGGATTTCTTCAGCTTCATTCGTTCTTTTTCCACTGTTGCATCATACAACACAGAGAGAAAAACGTTTCTTCTATTCCTCTGCTTGCCGCAAGACAGCTTAAGCAAGTTTTAAAGCAAAATAAAACTTAATTCCAAATTGATTCTACATATCATTTGCCTTCTCGGAAGCTGTAAGTACGTACTGTAGATAGACAAAATGGAAGGTTTTAACATATGTATGAATGAATCTCAGTCTAATATTCTATACACTTTTATCTGGCACTCTGTTGCTTCTCTTGGCCTTTTTTCCATGAAGCTATTATCGATTTTGTCCTCTCCCTTTGTCTTTTCTTTCTTTGTTTAATGCCCTAATTAGGAAGAGTCTGGGCTTGGCTATGGAAGCACGCGGCTGCTTCAGATATGCTCCAGGTTGGCCCTACGTTGAAACATTACTCCTTTTTCCCCACATTCCTCCCCACAGACTGAAGAAACTGAACCCCATTCTTCATTGATATTTACCAGTGGCTATTGCTTTGTGTGTTGACCTATGGGGAGGACGACTCAAGCCAGGGCAGTGTATGTGTGTGTGAGTGAATTAGCTGCTGTCAGGGCCGGAGAAGTGTTTGATGCACTTTCTGCCCTATAGACGCTGAACGATTTCCCGCGAGGCTTTCGACAGCGGTCGGAGATGGATTCCTTATGAGTTAATTTCCCCGGGCTTTGCTTTTATTTGTGCGAGGGCGGCACCGGCGGACAATGAGGAACCAAACGACGAGTTCCGGCGGTGACAGAAGCCGAACCTATGCATAATTCAAGCAGCGGTTCAGCTTGGCGGTCTTCAGAATGACTGCACGACTTGGCTTGATTGCACCGAGCCGGTGTAATTTTCTCCTGCCGCACTATCAAAACGCTTCTCGTATTCATCGGCCGAGTTGGCGTCTTTTTTCATGTTGTCCCGAGAATGCCAAGGGAGCTTTGTCAGACAACAGAGCATTGAAAACTCAGGGACAGTGCTGGTTTTCTTCTTACGAAAAGCAGATCTGGCTTTATCTCCCTATGGTGCTGTCCACTGCAAGTGTCTTCCATCTGTTACTGGGATCCTAAGATGTGGGAAACCATCGCCTCCAGGCCTCTCTCACTTATTACTGAGAACGGAGAGTGTGATGAGCATGATATCGATGTGCTGTAGATGCGGGCTTCTTTTTCTCCCCTTAAACAAGTGGCTACTTAACTCCGAATCACCGCAGTAATACCCGGCTTCCATTAGCGTGTGGTTTGCTGAGCTTCAGAAGCTAGTGATAATGGACTGGAGGCACCCAGTTTGCCACTTGTCTATTCGATATTTAACTCCATAATTTATGGCTTTTAATTGCTGTAATAGCATAAATTAGTAACGATCAGTCGTTAAGCTGTTGCTTGACACACACATTAAAGAAAATTGAAGAAAACTAGTCAGTCAAATCAAGACTCATGAGTGTCCTGGCTTTTTCTGATCAACTTATTATACTTACTTACTTACTTATTATACTTATTATTATAAAATTTGATCCACTAATTGATGTACCACTAAATCATACCCAATTAACTCGACACAGAATCTGTTTAATAGATATAAGATTGATATAGGGACCATTTATTTAATTTAATTCACTGTTTTGTGTCAGATTACATGCACCTCAGATTTGTACTGGATTAAAGTTGCACATTGTGTTAGCTAGAATTTATGCTAGAATTTTACAATCTGAATTAGAGATTTGACAATGTTACTTTTATGTGATTTCCGTTAACTTTTCCTGACTATTTTATCCATATTTAATTTTGGCATTTTAACTCTTTACCAGTTTGTCACTGAACTAAAAGGTTTATTCTCAAATTGTAGTTTCTTTTCACTGAAGACTAAGAACTAAGCTGCACTGTTATTAATTATTAAAAATAATAATCCAGTAATTTTATCTATGTCTGACCACCCATCCATTCATCCATCCATTCATCCATCCATCTTGCATTTAGTTTTAAACAGTAAAGCAATGTTGGGTCTCTTCCACCCAGTGAAACTTTTAGCTTATTAAAGAAACGCTGGATCAGATCAGCGCTCAGTATCAGTCCAGATATTGATATCGGGTCTGAACAAGTTGAATCTGTGCATTCCCAGCCTTTAACAAAGGAGTTGATTACTGTTACCATGGCAGAAGGGAGGCAGGAGTCCTGCCATTAGTAAATGTCTTGGCTCTTATACCCTCTATTTTAAGAAATAAGCTCAATGACTGTGTTAGTTTGACTCCGCTCTCTGCTGTTGTTCTGCTCAGTGGCTGACAGGGCTAATCTATGAGCGCCTCACTGTGCAAACCGCACAAAATACCCCCCACCGCTCACTTGTCACTTTAATGGCTTTTATTTTATTCCGTATGAGCCTGCAAAAAGCAGATTTGAATCACATGAACCTAAAAGTATTTTTTATGTTTTATTCAGTAGCCCATACATTCATAGAACAAGCAGAAGTTCAGTGTTAAATATAAATTTTATTGTAATTATATATGCACGCAAACATGTACGTACACTCACAATTGAAAAGTGAACACATATCTCAAATATCACATTTTTAAGCAGTAGTGTAGATTCATTCCCTACATCTTAAGCAAATTCAATTATATATTTCAGCCCATTTCATCCAGATGATTTAAGCCTAAAGTGCTATTTCATGGTAAAATGAAAACCTGTCAGAGAAAAGATATTACACCAGGTCATTTTCTTTCACTGCAGGTTTGAGTTTGCCAAAGCAGTCGATTTGTTCTTGGGGGTTTCTTCTCCATTTTGTCAATTAAAGTCTTTTTTTTTCAGGTTTGCATATCATGCGACGAATGAATTTACCTGAGTAATTTTCCTTTTTGCCTGGGGTTTGAGGGGGAAGTCCATCTCGCTCCTCAATCGAATGATTTTCTCTATTATGATGAATGCACCGACTGCTTGCTCCTGCCGTAACACATCTGATTTAAACCGTCGGGGGGATTAGTCCCTCATGGGTTAAGATGTGTGTTTTAGAAAAGGAAAAACACACGTACAGTAATTCAGCACTAAACCTCCAGGCAGATGAGCTCTGCACTCGTTTACTCCTTTTACAGCTTGGCCGTCTACCACCACCTGAACTGAATTTAATAATAAAAGTCCACCACAGATAAGCTGGTGCCATTCTCTGCTTCTGGTCTAGGTACCTTCTGACTCTGAAGAATGTGAATTTCCAGTTCCAAAAACTCTATGTAAATTTAAATTTCCATTAAATTAAAACATTACATTTAATTAAATAAGATAAGAATATAAAATAAGATATGGAATTAATCACTGTTCTCAGTATAATTAAAGGGGTAAATTACAGCTCATGTGGGTAGTAAAAGACAAATAATTTAGATTAATCAACTGATCTATAAAATAGTCAGATTAATCAAAAGAAAAATAGTGGTTAGTAACATATATCAGTGTTAAACCGACGCAAGATACTTGCGACTTCCCTAATTTAAAGCCTCCAAAAACAAATGACGTTTTCTTCAAGCGTTGTTTGTCCCCGCACATCACCATCGCAAAGACGTCTAGAAACTTCAGGCCTCACACTATGACAGGCTTTCAGAATGGCATCTAAAGAGACAGAAATGACAGCCACTTTTGGTCTCAACTGATGGGATAATGTGATGCTAAACAAAGCGAGGTGCTCGGCACTAAATTCAGTTTCCATAGTGACACAAACACGAACTGCCAATGCATAACTTCAGAACAGGAAAGGAAAAAAAACAGGGCGTTTCAAAGTACAGCCAGGGGACATTCCACCGCTGACTGACATGAGAACAGTACGGTGGATCTGCAGATCTGATGCCTCCAGATCCTGAAAGCTGATATACTGTCAGTGGAGTGGGCTTTTAAGAAGCAAGTCGGAAATTCAGCAGGGGTCTACAAGCAGGTAATAAAAAGCTGATGTTCGGCAGAATTGTCCGTGCAACCAGAGCTCTGGTGAGAAATACACGTTCGCAGATAAACACTGACTGGAAGTGACTCACCATTTTGGAAGGAAAAATATTGGATAACAACAAAAGGTTGCGAACGGTGCCATCATTCATGCCCTGTCAAACAGTGTAAAAGCAAATATCAAGCAAATTGTGACTGGGAAAATATTTGACTAGGAACCAAAATTCAAATATTTAACTCCAACACAGCAATCACTTGCCCTCAAGAAAGGCATCTAGCCTTCAGGTTAACAGAGCAAATAATAATAAAAAAATCATTTTTTGTGAAATTAAACATTTTACAACTGAGAGTTTTCCTAATGTTTATGCTGCCTACTGTTACCGTTTTTTGGGTTACCTTAGGGTGTGATTCGGTATTAGATTTGGTTTTGGAACCAACTGGCTTGGCAAACCAGCTTCTGCTGTGATCTTCTTGATCTTGACCTGCATCAAACCAGCAGGAGGACATCAGAAACCACCTCAGAAATCATTTACTGGTCGGTGATGGTCTTTTAATTGACGTTTTTATTCTGTAATATCCTGGTGAATGAGAATGTCTGCTAATATGAATGATTATGAGCGATGATTTCTGAGTAACAACTTGCAGAGCATTCATTTTTTTAACGACTCCTCAGACATCACAAGATGAGTTCAGGATGGATTTAAGATCAGCAAGTTTGAGCTTGGGTTTTTGATCTAGTGGTAGGATACCTGCCTCCAGATCAAGAGGTTGTGGGTTCAAATCGTTCCTCCAACATTATAACCAGTGAGCAAAACCCTTAACCTCAGTTGCTCCAGCGAGACAGTCCCTGTAATTCCCTGCTTCCAGTAGGAGCGTATGATAAATGATAAATTTATTGAACAGCCACACGCATAAGCAATATTAGAAATTTCTCCTAGCAGACCCAATCCTGTAAAAACGCGGGAGTACTTCAAATAATCAGAAAACAACAGATATTGTAAAGTCCAGACACAACACACACGAGCTCCTGAAAAGAAAATACACAGGTGCTATGCTGGAGGCTGGACCGCCAGCAAGACAAAAATCAAATTACTAAATTACTATTATTCGTTTTTTTTATTACATAGCGGCAATGAGCAGGGTCCAAGCAAAAGTCGCAAAAGTAAAAGCACAAATGTAATGTTAATTGACCATCAGCAATGTCTGTGTATGTGAAAGAACAATAAAGTGAAATAATATACGAAAACCAATATAACCATATTAATCAAGACATAAAATGTAATAAGTATAAATTAGAATAAGATGTGAACAGAAATTTGTGACTTCTTAGTAAAGCTTCTTTTTTATAACAGCTTTAGTAAGTTGTGTTTATAAAAGAAACAAACCTCACAGTTTTCATATATAAAATGGGTTATTTTGCAATTTCACAATTACAAAAAGGTCTGTTATGACATCATATATTTATATAGCGTTTTAATGCCTTTAGAGTGTCAAAACGTGTATTCCTTTTGTTGGCTATTGGCCGATCACTATGATTTGGTCTATAGCGAGAGGGATGCACACCGTTCCTACTTACCCTGAAAATTTCAGCTTTCAGTGACTTACGGTTCAAGCTCCAATCCGTTTTGTAGGAGAAAAATAATTATAATTCTACAATCAGATTTGAATAACAAAATAAATAATAATAATAATTAATAATAATACATAAATAAATAAAACAGAACACTGTGCTTGAACCCCAATAAGTATTCAGAAATCTGTGCTTTATTCTATATCTTGGCAGTGATAGTGTGTTCTTCCTGAGTTAATATTTGTTGGAGACATTTAATCATTTTATTCCTTCCATTATTTTTTTAGCACATTTATTAAGCATGAAATGCCACATAATGCAGTAGGTAACATTTGAATGGATAATTGTGATTATTATAATTAAAATGTACGTTAAATATGTTAATAGAATATCTCTATAGGAAAATTAATCATGTAAGATGAATCGCCAATTAAAACTAAAAGGAGGATATGAAAAAAATACGCAGCCTTGGTTGCTGAGGTCATTGCTGTCAAGTGCTGGTTATAAGGGTCACAACCAATTTACAAAATAGGGAAATTATCAGGAAACGTTATCATGTAATTATCCGCGATGTGTTTTAATAAATGTTTACAGGGTGCATCAGGGATGTATGGCTCTTTTTCCATCATGGTGTAGGCTATTTTATGAGGTTATCTCTGTGCCCTTGCAGTGCTCACAGTTCAGAATGCGCTGCGTTCACGTCACTGGATGACTTGTTCCCTCAGGCTAGACAAATCTGATTAGCTTTTTAATTTTATTTTAGCTGATTGAATCACCATCTTCCACCTGACAAAAATGGTTGTGAAAACAAAATCTGAATGGTTCAAACTGTTATAAAAACAGTCTAAACTTGGAGTATTTCTCGTTATTTTCAATTATTAATTAAATTATAATAATTAATAATAAATAATTAAATTATTGCCCTCTCTTAGTCATAGTATTCAAGATTAACACTATACAGTATATCATGTATAGATATGCGTATATAGATATATGTATATAATCAAAGCATAGAATAAGCATTATTGAAACTTCAATAATGATCAAAATATGTGAAAAATCTTTCTTTTATTTATGAGAGACTTATATACTATATATACTGTAAGATTTGGTTTTCCTGAAACAACTTTGCCAGTTGTTGCTGGTTTGATGCAGGTCCAGATGGCCACAAAAGCAATGTTTTGCTGTTGGTTTGGCAACAAAACTACTTTTTTCAAAGAGAGTTCCTACAACAGGATTCCTCTAGACTAAAAAAAAAGGGCAACAATAAGAAAATTAAAGTAGGTAGTTAGAGGTTTGTTGGAAAATTCAAAAAATACTGGAAGTTCTCTAGTCACATTCAGTAGGGAACACTTGTAATCTTGTAGCAACATTGAAGAGAGACAGATTTAAAACAGCTGTTATTATCGAAGGTGAGAGAGGGAACTTAACCTGTAGTGCGAAAAAGTGGTTTTCCATTCCAAATTAGTCGAATGGAAATGCGAGCCACATCCAACCCTCACTCATGCTGTAAATGTAGAAACGGAGAAGTGTCACGTTTATGGCGCATGAGATTTGGAGATGTACACATTATTTTTAGTGCCTTGGTTCCTTTATGCATATATCAAAAATGTACATTTCTGGTTTAATGGCACCATAGTGCTTCTCAAAGCCGTGACAGTGAAGTACTGCTTATGTTCATGGAGAAGTGAAACCAACAAATTTCTAGAAACACAGAAAATTGGTGTAATTTTCACCCACCAAATACCTCTACCAAAGACAGGAGAAATGGTGACATTGTAGTCAGGACAGTACTGTACATAATTTTATTTGCAGTAAACTGTCATGCGGAAGCTTATAGGACACGGCAAATCTTTTTCCAGCCCAAGGTTTTCGACACTACATGGATTAGCACGGGCGTTGCACCTTGTCGCTTGCCTTCGCATACAGACAAGCCTCGGGACAGCACTGGAATCACGCAGAACCGTGTAGGAAAAAATCCTGTGAGTTCTGAAGCTTTGTTTCTGAATCAAAACCTTTCTGCTGGTAGCACTCTGGTTTATCCTCACCCTGAGGAATACATTTCCCGAAGCTCAGGCCAAATTCCAGAATTTATTCCAATGGAACTGGGTCCACAACCAGCTTGGGGAGAAAAAGTTCTTCTCGTGATAGACATTTAAAAGACTTTGACCTGCCTCTAGACAGAATCCAAACTCTCCAGCTGAAGGAGATTGATGATTTGACGTGTGAACTGCATTAATATAAAATGCTCTAATGAATTTGAGCAAGCTTCACGAGATGGACCTGCATACCAACTAGCAGGAAGAATTTTAGCTCCTGTCCAGAAAGCCTCCCGCCTCCTCTTCTCCCATCAAACCTCCAGGCTCCGGACCTGATTATATAGAGTGAGTCGACGCCATCGGCCTTCTGTTCAATGGGTCCTAAGATTAATAGATTGTAGGTCTGCAAATTAAAATGGGTTGGACCATTCATACTGCACTGGAATTTAAAGGATTTGACTCACAGTTTTCTTTTTGCTTGATTTATCAAATTTCAGACACACAAATGAGAACGTCTCCTGCAGTAATTGGCATATCACATACATACAATACTATATACATACATCTACCAACAGAATAGCATTTTAATAAGAGGGACAGTTAGTTAACATAGCACTGGCCATTTCAAGGCACTTTATCCAGAGTGATTCCATTTCTATCATAAAGACAAGCCTCTGAAGAAACTTGGAGTTAAGGTTCTTGCTCAGCCTACTGAGTTGTAGGTGACTATAGCCAGGTTTCCATCCATGAGTTTTTAAGTAAAAATATTAGCTATTACCAAATTTTTACCCGATATAGCTGATGAAATTGCTAATTATCGACAAAATTTTGTAAAATGTCGACATAATATTTCCGCTTAACTCTTTAGCGCATAACTTATATCGATATTCTTCAGATGTCGCAAAAACTACTTTGGAAACACTTTTTGTCGGAAAAAAGGGCTTTAACGCAAATAAATGTGTCACATGATACATTTTCATCACGCGGGTTTCTGGCCGCACTGGGGCATTTCTTCGGTGCTCTAGGGCTGTCAGACAAGCAACTGCTTCATTCTGCTGTCGTTTCGGATATTTTTGCGCCAATTCAACTATTTCAGAAACTGAAATAACAGCAAGCTGGCAAATTTCAAAAAACTGTCTTGAATAATCTCTCCATCACTTTGTTTCTTTGTTTAGCGGAGTGGGTGTCACGCGGAAAAAGGTAGATAATTTTATGGCGATGAAGCACAAAATTATGTATGGAACGACTACAAGCAGAGTTTTTTATGATACACCAAAACCTATGCGATAGTTCGCTTTGGGGGGATGACGCTATCACGCACACCATTTTATCGATAAAAAGCCAGTTGATGAAACAGGTTGAGACAGCAAATTTCGCATATTTTTAATCTATATTCTGTTTGTCGATAACAAAACGTCGCAAAAAACTGGATGGAAACTTCACTTGTGATACTCTCTTGCCAATCACTGGAGATTGAATGCACTTCCAGTTAACAACTTAAACTGGTTTGGCGCCTAATTCAGTTTGAAGGGTTCTCCAAAAACACACCCCAGTGATTCTCTAGGAGCAAAAAAAGGCAACTGTAAATCAAAAAGAGAGTTAGGTCTATTGTTTGACAGGTGAGACAGTAAAAAAATGCCGTTATTCCAGAGGGAACTTGTATTGTGCCGTTCTCCACCTGTTCTGCCAAAAAAGGTTTTCCATTACAAATTAAATGACCCCAACTCAACCCACATTTGTGCTTGAAATGGAGAAAAAGGAGAAGTGACAGGAACTAGGTCTCTTTTGTTTATAAAATCTGTTGGATTTGAGATGCACATACTATTTCTTCATATTTTCATAGGATGTCTTTTTGATGCTCAAGTCTGACATGAAAGCCAAAGGTCGTTTCCTTTATTTTTTCTTATTCTGACATAAAATGTCAGGAAAGTTGGGGTTAAGGGCTTTGTTCGAGAGCTTAATAGTGGTAGTGCCGGAGGGAGGATGAAGCCAGACTTAAGGTCCACAGATCCACAAAAACCAGTACTAGGTCATTAACCCCTCTTTTCTTTTTTAGATTATTCTTTGATGGTTAATAAGAGGCAGCCTTGGTTTAGGACATTTACTAGGGTGACCAGATGTCCTCTTTTCCCTGGACATGTCCTCTTTTGAAACCTGGAAATTGCGTCTGCCGGGTTTAGAATTGTCCAAACCAGGATTTCTAAATGTGAATTACAGGATTTAAGCGCCTATCTTCGGCTAATTTTACTGACCTTTTTTTGACAATTTAAATCAAATAACTTTTATATATAATTTTATATATAATTTTGGTTTAAAAATGTGTTGGCTAAAATCGTCTGGGCCCGGGTTAAGTGTCTCTTTCACAAATTAAATTCGTCACCCTTAATATTTACATTTACAGCATTTATATGCTTTCAAAGTTAAAGTTGGTGACTATGTTAGCATTTAACATAGGGTAGCTAGCATAGTTAGCAATACGTTAGCAACTATGCTTTTGGGAAACACGCCTCAGAGCGACTTTACATTTCTTAATTACAGAAACAATTTTCCTGGATCAACTTATAGTTAAGTGTATAAGTGGTAGTAGTGTTGATATATGATACAGACCAGACCTGAGCACACAATCTTCTGGTCTGTAGATTACTTTTATAACTAAATATACTTTTTAATTGTTGGTAGCGTAACGGTTAGGTCGTTCGCCCTGTGATCGGAAGGTTGTCGGTTTGAATCCCAGGAGCAGTAAAGGTACCGCTGAAGTACTCATGAGCAAGGTACCGTCCTACAGCACTCTGGTCTTAGTCATATCGCATAATACACGTAATATACACATTTTTTATACTATAAAAGATCATTTAGTGAAACACATACTATTATTATAACTTTATAATATAAGGTTTCTTTTTTAGTTTGTTTCACTCACGCTGCTATACAAGTAAAACTATGTATGGGACAAATAGTGTCTGGTGCAGTTGGTAGTGTAACGGTAAGGTTGTTTGTCCGGTGATCGGAAGGTTGTCGGTTTGAATCCCAGGAGCAGTAAAGGTACCGCTGAAGTACTCATGAACAAGGTACCGTCCCCCAGCACACTGGTCTTAGTCATATCGCATAATAACCAAAACATACACATTTTTAATACTGTAAAAGATCATTTTTAGTAAACACACGTACCCACATATAATACTAGTAATCTCTGACATATGTAATTTTTACTATTTCTTTACTACGCGTTACACAAGTGAAACTATGTATGGGACAAATAATTTATGGTGCAGTTGGTAGCGTAACAGTTAGGTTGTTTGGTCTCTGGGACAGAAGTGCTGGGTTCGGTCTCAGGACAATTACTGAGGTTCTGTCCCAAGCCCCTGCATCCCATGCATCTTCCCATGTCAACAATTGCCCATTGCATAGATGGGTGTTGTGTTGCAGTGTGTTCACAATGACAAATAATCACTACCTCACTACTCGCTAAAGAATTTGGAATTCTAGGTGAGAATCTCAACTTTGGCATCTCCCAATTTTGGGGCCAATAACACTAGTTACTACTGAGGTCCAGTGGCTCTAGAAAAGGACTGCAGCTTTTGTGTCGTAGAAATTCAGACACAGCGGTATCCAGACCTGAAATAACTTTTGTCTCAACAGCCCAGGAGTGAGCGCTCTGTTGTTCCTTTTCCTCCTCAGTCCTTTTTCTCTTTCCCTGAATGGTTTTCCTTGTGGTCCATCGAAGCATTCGGCTCTACTTGCTCCACCGTGGCTTTCCTCTGTCGTCTCGACTCGTGCTATGAATGATGGATTCTTTTAACAGCTTGCCCACAGATGAGTGATTGGCGCCAGCGAGAGCCAGCCGCGAGTTCGCCGCTGGCCTGGCTGCTGTCATGGGCGGTAAGAGGGTGCAGGGGGAGATAGTCGATGACAAATGGAGTAGTGTGGCCGTCATTTTGCAGGAAATTATTCCCCATCATTTTGCTGCCATTCGGGGCATTTATCGAAGTGGGCCGCCGTCCTCAGCTGCGTTGTTCTAATGCTTGTACAAGCGCAACGCAGATAAACCATACGGATGTTGTTCCGTGCATCTGCTGTGCAGAATAACATTGAAATGCTTTCCATATGTTCTTTTAAAATTGTTTTTGACAGTATCATGGGAGCTGATATGAGAATGGTGAAAGAGAGTGATTATTTGTCATTGTGAACACACCACAGCACAGCACACAGTGCTCCACAAACTAAATGTGACCTATGCATTTAACCCATCCGTGAAGGAGCAGTGGGCAGCTACCAAGCGCCCAGAGCAGTGCTTGGGGACGGTACCTTGCTCACGAAAGTACCTCATAGTGGTAACTTTACCGGCCCTGGATTCGAACCTCCTACCTTCTGATCACGGGGCGAACCAACTGCTGGTTTTAAGATTTTGAACGTAACAATTGACATAAAGTATGAAGAACAACATTGTCACATCGTACATATTTTCCTAATTAAAAATAACGCACCCTGGTGAACCGCTCATTTTAACAGCACATTTATAAGCAGCAAAATGCCTTTCGCAGCAAGCAGATTTTCATACTAATCAAACCTGACATTGAAAAAATATCAAAACGTATCTTGCACATGTTGGTTGTTTCAGTTATTTTGAAATTCTTTAAAAAAAAATTGTTAGTATCTTCCTCAGTGTGTGCTCATGTACTGAATTTCTGCACCCAACTTGAAACCAGATTTTGCTGTTTAAAAACACTACCCTTTTGCACTTTCTTACGGCATGAATGTGCCAACGATGTGCTAGACTGTGTCTTTTTTAAGACACACTAGGTCACTAGTCATTAACTTAAAAAAAAAAAACCTGGGATGTAAGACAGGAAAATCAACTGAAATGAACTTCAAACTATTTTTTTCAAGTACCTAGTGTTTCTAAATGGTGTTAATTTATCTGAAGTGGCATCTGATAGGCCATCAAGACTCGTTAGCATCACTTTCGCTATGTAAGGCGAGATGGAGGTTTTTTTACGATTAAAGCAAGAATCTGTGGCCATATTTATCCATATCCATCCATATTTATTCATAACTTGTACAATCTGAAAATCAACACCTCCAAAACATCATTGGAACCTTATTGTGAGTTGACATTACATTGCTAAAAATATAGATTTTCATATTTTAACATCATGTTTCACATTTTTACATGATTTAGTAGTATTCTACAGCACAAATATCAAGCATTAATGGATGAAATAGCTTAGATGTAATTAGCTACTTTTTTCTAAGTAGCTTGTTGTGTAGTTAATTACTTTATTACAACAGTAGTTTGGCTGTAGCTTAGCTGCTTTTAATCATAAGTAGACTGTACTATCAGAAGTTAAACAACTGAAAGGCTACAGACCCGGTGTTCTTGCCGTTTTTGACCTCGAATTAGAAGAAGTCATCAGAAGTAAGTGCACCGTGTCCCAGAAAAGTGGTCAAGATGGGAGTGTGGAACATTGACTTGTCCTATGCAAGCGTTTTGTAATAACATACAGCAGTATGGGAGGTGTCGGAGCAGTTCGTTTGGGGTTGCCTGCTTTATGACTTTAACTTGGGCCTGTCCGCAGCTTTAGGCAAAACATTTGCTTCTGTAGCGGGGCGCTAAGGCGAGGTGCAATTGAAGTACTCAGCAATAGTAACAAAACAGATGTAGCCAACTACGCCACCCCGGGAATCTCACCCACGGAATTACAACTAGATTTTACTCAACGCAGGTTCGTCAGTAACAGACGGACAGAGACGTGATTCCCAATCAATACTTTTATTTTGCATCACTACAAAAAGTAAAACAATATCCACAGCAGGCTGAAGCAGAATATCCAGCCGGTCAAAATGCATCACCTCTTCATCACAAACTGAGGACGTAAAAACACTCCAAACAATAACACCACAGCACTCCACACATTAACAAATAGAAGAAAAAGCAAAACTAAAGGTCCACAAGTCGGCCACTGTGGGAGGCAGCTCCAAGAAGAAGAGGTGCTCAATCCCAAAGTTCTACACGCAGCTGGTTACACACACACCCCAGGTGCCTGTAGAAAAATCAGTGCCGGACACCCGGTGACAAACCTCCCCGACCGGAACGCCCAACTGCAGCCTTTAGAACACACAAAGAGAAAAAAGTAAAACACAAAAAGAAAAACACAAGAACACAAATATTTCAAACACAAAACAAAAAAGGAATTACGGCAGCCACACGCTGCTCTAGTCAAAGCAATTTCACATCAACGCCACATACACAGAACAATACAGATGATCCACAATAATTGTTCCGCGTCCAAACTTGGACCGAATGTGGCCGCTTAATCAACTATAACAGTCGGAAGTAACTAACCAAAAAGAAAGAAAAAGAAACCCCAAAACGAAAGCCGTAGCTGGAGTAACTGGGGGTACGCCAACCGCCTAATTATCCCGCCAGCCTGACTAAGCATACTGGCTACAAGAAGCGGTTCCCCAGAGGACAGCCCCAAAATGGAATCACCTCGCAAAACTTTGAGTAAAGACGGGAACAAAGTAACGCAGGCAAAACTTAGAGCAAGACGGGGAATGTGCTTAACGCACGCAAGTAGCTAATCACCCGCTTAACCGGGCACAGGCAGACACAAATCTCCCACACAGTTTGCACTGCTAACTGTTTGTCCGGGCCATAAACGTACCCAAACTATAACCACGCGGTCAAACAGAAAGGGAGAGCTTCCGGAGGCGGAGCTCCACTGACCATTTCTTAATCTTTTTATACGCCCCCAAATAAGCTGCACCAATCAACAGCCGGAGTAAGGCATTACCAAGTATATAGGACTGATAAACCAAAGATTAGCGGTATCAGCGGTACACTTATTTGATTTTCTTCAGCGCTACGCTTGTACAATATTATTTGACTGAATGTCTTAATGTCCTTATGAACAAATTTGAGGAAAGAAATAAGAAAGGACTCGTGAATGAGAATTCACCTCGAATATGGCAGTCAAATTCGGCTGTTGTCATTTTCCTTCTGAGCCCCTGGCTAAGTTAGTATCAATAATGACATTCCTGTATAGGCATCTTGCGATGCCCTTGACCGTAAGGACAGTGCTGTGACGTTATATTGCTGGGATAAAGCTGTCCATCACCTCACCTCACATCTGCCATGGATCACAATGATCTTGTGTAAAGCGAGTTACTCCTATCAGGTTGTGAAGGTTGTTGGTTTTTTGACTCGATAAAGGCCGAGGGAAAGCAGGCCACTTTTTTAAAACCAGTACTGGGTGCATGAAGCCCTTCTCACAATATGGCCATATGGGCTGGTCAAGAGCCAGGAACCAACTGTGCCCCTGAGGCTCAGTATGGCACAGCCGTAAGACTTGGCAAAGGGCATCAGCGGAAATCTGTAGCTGCCGCGCTTGATAATCCCCGGTTCGCCGCAGAGAGCGTAGAAAGTGCTATTTGTGTTGTTGCTATAAGACAAGAAGGGTGTGAAAGGTCGTTGACGTCAGTATTTTAACCCATGCGTAGTTGATTAAAAATACATGCAAAGTTTTGATTTCAAAAACAGTTCATCCACAAATATTGTTTCTTCAATGTCCCTACAGTATGTAAATGTGGCGTGAATGTCTGCCAGCCCTTTTGGCTGCACTCACTGGTCGCCTCCAGTCAACTTGACAACTGCTAAAAAATGACTGCAGCTATGGCAGCGTCTGGTGTTAAAGTGTTTCTGTGTGGAAGTTTCCAAAGACCCAAGACTGAGTACTTCGAAATATCACTAAACAAAAAGGTGTTTTGGTAATTATTGCGCTTATGCCGCTAAGTCTGCTTGAGTTTTTGTGTAAAAGTTTTCAAAGACTAAGGCTTGAAGGCATGCAGTTTGATGAGCAGAAAACCAAAAGCCATTTTGTTCCCTGTACAAAGTTTTGATGACCAAAGCAGCATCAGTCAAAGTCAAAGTCAACTTAATGTCATCTCTTCTATATATTGTACAGATATACAGAGAGACGAGAAGACGTGGCTCCAGTTTACACAGTGCAACAAGAAATAGAGAACAAAGAACAGACAGGGCACACGGAATAAACAATATATAAATAAATAGGACACAAAATATACATTTTAAGCCAGAAGTGGAAATTGACTGACAGTTTTCAATATGAAAGATTTCAATATTCAGTCTATTAATAGAAGTGTATTCTTAAAAAGTCTGACTGAAATTTAAGTTTGTACAGATATTATAGCAGCATTGGAGAACCATTCTGTGCAATACTTTTCAGTAATTTGTGCAGATATAGTTAGTTAAAAAGTGACCAGTGATATATACATGTTTGACGGTTGTGCAAATGGTAGAGGCAGTGCAAAAATTGTGCAAATATTATGGCAACGTTGTAGCAATAGCAATACTGTACAGTTTGTAAATATAGACATTTTTCAGCACTATACACACAGCTCGTGAAGAGAAAACGTACATGTTTTCCGGAAAATGGACCAGCAAGGTAAACCCTTGTTCATCCTTGTAGCTGCTAAATACACTCAATAAAGCCACATGTGTCCTGGGTTTGATCTCCGGGTCAGCCGTGGGGCCTTTCTGCAGTGACTTTCTACTGTGCCTCCCCTGTTAATGGGCTTTCTGCGGGTGCTTTGGTTTCCTCCCACAGCCAAAAAGCGTGCAGTTTAGGTTGATTGCTGGCTCTAAACTGGCTCCATAAGTGTGAATGTGAGGCTTTCAGGCCCCAGGTGTGTTGACGCCTTTCACCTGTAGTCCCGGGATAGACTCTGGTCCCCACAAACCCGACAGGGATTAAGCGGTTCAGGTAATGAATGAAAGCTACATGTTAATTTCCTGCTACCGTAAATTTTGAGTGTTTGAGAAAACGATTTTTGGAATTGTTTGTGAATTGTTTGAAAGTGCTTGCGTGATCTTGCACGTTAAGCTTGTTGAAATCCTACATAATTATTTTATTTCTCCATGGGAATGCCATTGGCCACAAGGTGTAAGGTGGTGAACATGGTGAATATTACTCTCTTAATATTTACAGTAAGGGTTGGTGTTTAATTTTACCATCACCAATATTAAGTTATTACAAGGTGCAGTACTGTGGCTCCACTGCCGCCTCTTTCTGTCTGTGCCGCTTGTTCGACTCGCTGCTTCATTC
>JAVGVS010000144.1:440000-525000 GCA_032718565.1 Distichodus sexfasciatus
CAGTCGCCAATGGTGACCGTATCTCTCAATGTCAGGGATCTGGTTAGGATTTGAACAGAGCTGCTAGCCGTTAGCCGTTAGCCCGATGTAGCGTGGTTGATTAACCCAAACGCGGCTGGGAGCGCGAGTGGGTTGGAGAGCCACCCAGTTGCTCTAAGAACTCTCTAATGAGTAGAGCAAGGATTCCCACAAGAATCCGTGTTTTATATGACACACACTCAATCGAGGAGATAACCAAGTAACTGAGAGTACTCACAGTAGAAGCCGACATGGAGATCGGAGTTGGGCTGGTGACTCAATGACTGAGTGATGTGCCGCGAGAAAATGACTCCTTTTATACTTCTCGAACCGCCACCGACCACGGGATGGAGTGCGTGTGACACTCAAGCCGTCAATCTAATCCCAAAATTAAAATGAATAAAGCAAGAAACGGCTTTTAATTATGTGCGGACACTCTCGGCCTTTCCTACTGCACTATCATCTGACACACCCACTCGCTACCTGCAACCTGCTGCAGAAAGGTGTGTAAAATTAGAGTTCTTCGTCGCTATAGAAATTTTGGATAGCCCACTTCTATAGCGTTCTTATTAGAATGTTTATTATTCAGCTCGCCGGTCACACCCGCAAATTAGCTTGAGCGCTCATGGCTCCTACGTCAAACTCCACAAGTTCAGTCAGATCTTTCTCTTTATTACAGGCAAGACTCATATTTTAACTGAGAAAAAACAACAAGCATTCTACTCACAATACAGCCATTCATCGATAATTTCTAGTGTTTATTGTGGGCGTGCAGTAATCGTGTTATTGTGACGTCACGCGCCGGGGGATTGCGGGAAATGTCGTTCTCTCACAGAAAGGTCAAATGCAGCTCATGTTATACACCAGAATGAGTCCAAATTGGCTCAAGTTTACTCAAGGCTTTAGTATTTCTTCATTTTAAATTGATCAGAAAACATTTTTTGCATTCTGTAATTTTAGAAAGTAACCAATAGGGAACAAATAAATATAGAAAAATGCATTTTTGTTATCAAATAACTTATTCTGTATCCAGGTGGATACCAAATGGAGAAGTATTTCCTCCTGCCACTAACCTTATTTTTCTTCACAGTAGTAAGCCATAGAATGTCTCTGCATAATAAAAACTCTGCAAATCAATAAAACAGACACTGTACATGTAAATGAAAGGCCCAAACGTATTTTTTATAAAAATGATGTGTAAACGCACCAGTTCAAGCCCTAGACCAGTAAAGTTACCACTGAGAAACTCTGCATATTTGCTCCTTCACGGATGGGTCAAATGCAGAGGTCACATCTCATGGTAGGTGCACTGTGTGCTGTGATGTGTTCACAATGACAAATAATCACTCACCTAAATTCACTTAAATCATTTATGTGCTATGTTCATTTCATTAACAACTGAGAGACAAATACATACATGCATACAAAGCCTGTAGAAGGAGTTTGAGCTGGATGATTGCTGGTAGCAGTATTTTACTTATTTTTTTGTCTTGGCAAATTTCAAAGGCAGTTATGGTGCGGCTTCCTGTACTAACCTTGGACATATCACTGCAGTGCTCCTCAGCTGAAATCATACTTTAAATCTTTTGTTTTTAATGCCAAGCCTGAGCCAATTGTAATCGTCTCAAGGATTTTCAGGCAGAATTTCACAAACAACCTGACTCATGGAGGCCGTTATCATGGGTTTAAAGTTCCCACCAGCAAAATAACACCTACATCTATACCTCTATGAAATAATTGTGCTTGCCTTGGTACGAGGTAGAAATTTCTTTTTTTTTTTTTTTGTTTTATTTGAGCCTTTGTTTTCACTTTCAGGTTTGTTATTTGCTGTTTCTTGTTTTTGCGTTTGTCTCTGTCATTCTAGGAGGAGGCAAGTCGGAAGGCTCAGCAACTTTAATGTACTTTCATACAGATCACGCTGTGGTCAGTTCTTCCCAGCAGTGCTACATGATTTATTGGCTGGGACAAAAAAGCCCCAGAAACAGTGTTTGGTCTTTGTGTAGTGAGTTTTTATTTATTTATTTTGTTTTATTATTATTATTTTTTTTTAAGCCCACCACCACCCCCCCTCTTCGGAGGACAACTTTATTTTTAATTACAAGTTTCATTTGGGCACAATCCCAAACGACGCAACAATTAGAATATACATGCACAATCCGCTCCAAACGAACGTCCACATAGAGGGGGGGACAAGAAAAGAGAGAGAGGGAAAAAAGGGAAGAGCAAGAAAGGAAAAAGGGAACAAACAAACAAACAAAAATAATAAAATAAAATAAAAAAATTAACAAACAAAAAGACAACAACAAAATGATACAAAACCAAAAAATAAAAATAAAAAAATAAATAAATATTTGTTATCTGTTATTTGGGGGGAGGACAAATAACAGAGGGCTAAACAGATTGACAGACAAACAATAACCAAGACAGGACTATGTATAGACTAAGACAAGACAAAACTGACAGGACAGAAACACAACACGATCCTGACGCAGGTTGTGGTCGGAGAAGAAAAAAAAGCATCGCCCCTATTAAAATATTGTCTAACATGAAGTTAGTCCAATGAGTAACAAAATAAAAAATAATAATAAATTAATGAATACGTCTTTGTGTAGTGTATTGTTGCTTGTTACATATTTGTGTAATAAGGTTTTTCTTTTTCTGTGGGGAGCCAATTTGATCCACTTCTGAGTAAAAGAAGCACAGCAAATGTGAAAAATAAGAAAAGAAGAGAAAGCATCCTGTTAAACTCTGTAAAGAGCTAAATGACTTATAACACAAAAATTAGGAAACAGAAGTCAGTCTGGATAAATGTAAATGCTAATATTCCTTATTAAATATGATTTTGTCATCTTATTGATCTTTATAACAAATAAAATCATTTTTATTTTAAGGGCAGTTGCTAGGATAACAGGCACTCTGCATCTTGATCGGAATGTTACCGGTTCAAGTCCCGGACCGGTAAAGGTACCACTCATGATCTTCGTTAGACCCGCTGCCGATCTACGGCGATTAATTCTAGTTGCAGACTAGCCTTTCTCTAGTTGCAGGCGTGTGTAGTTGATGGCGTCAACACTACAAAACGCATCCATAACAATATTTTTATATGCTGTGTGAATGAAACTAGCTTTTGGCTCAGCTCCAGTCAATACAACCATTTTTTAAATCACTAGCTGCAGCAGAGTCAGACTTGGCCGTTCATTGAGGCAGCTGGAAGCATAATGCTTAGGGAGTTATTCCTGTAAGTGAAAGGTCGCTGGTTCAAGTGCCAGACCAGTAAAACTACCACTGAGGTACTCATCAGAATGATACCCTCCCCAAGCACTGCTCCCTGGGCGCTGCAGAAAGCTGCCCACTGCTCCTTCACGGATGGGTGAAATGCAGACGTCACATTTCGATGCACTGTGTGCTGTGGTGTGGTGCGTTCACAATGACAAATAATCTAACTTAAAGTATTTAAGGGATGTGTACAACATGTTAAAGTTTCTAACCTAAATAGCCCTTGACCTATAGCAAATTATTTATTATCTACCTTTTCAGCCTCTGTAAGATAAACATTTGGGAATTTGTAACCTGCAAACACATCATCATTTTCCGTCATGCACGACTTCCATTCTCCTCTCCTGTGGGTTCTTGCAAAACTTCCAACAACAGTTATACAAGACCTCCACGTATACCCTCTATCGAAGGAAGCCCTTATCTCAGTGGCGGATTAATTAATAAAACAAATTTGTTAACGATTTTTAATTACCAATGTTATCCACGCCCTCCATTAATTGAAGCGGCCATGTCTCGCATCCTTGCGACACAAACTCCAATGTTCCCGTCACTCGTGCTCTATAGGGCTGGTGTGGCCAATCCATATATCGAGTGAAACACACGGTGACTGATGGTGGACAAATTGCTCCATCGGTAGGACTGCGCTGCTCCCTCATTTTTAATAAATGAGAAATGACTCCAGAGCTTTGGGGTCCTGACTTCTTTTTGCTTAAGCTGTGGAGTTTTATTTCTCTACCCCGCACCGTATTCTCCCTCAGCTCTCTGTTGTAATAATCTTAATTTGAATGTGGAGTCTGTATTAGTGCAGAACAAAGATAATTAATGTACTTCTACTGATTTTTTTTCTGTCAATTAAGCTGTTTACTATTTTGCCAATTAATTGATTCATCTGAAAGATTATTTTTTAAATTGAGATATGAATGTTCACTTACACTTTTAATTGCACTGATCACAAGTATCCTTTGAAATCTTACCATTTTATATTTATTACATTTACTGCACTTAAAATTATTGGTGTCTTTAACGGTAATTTAAGGTAGCAGGTGAATGACACGGCTTTAATATTGAGTGTATTATTACTATTGCCTTGCTAGTTGTTCATGCAAATTTATTTGGTAATAATTAAGAGAGTAATATTCAGTACGTTTCCTTTAATTTTTATTATAGATATAACTATTCATTCTGATTTTATATGTTGTATTTATAACGTTTCTTCCATAAAGACACTTAAAATGATGGAAGAAATGAAATAAATATAACTGCAAGCAGTGATTACGGGGGCCATGCAGTTTGCAGCTTTATCAGTTTTTTACGAATTGAAGTATATATATGTTGAGATTTGATATCTTTCATCTTTTTTTCTACGTATTTACGGTTCAAAACTTATTCGGCTAACTTTAAAATAGTTTATTATGGCGCCAACAAGTGGGATATCGACTTTGAAGTGAAGCTTTGCAGCCATATAAAGAAATACCTGAAAATGGGCTTAATAATTACTATAAGAGAGTGTCTAAAAACATATGTCTTGCTGAATTTGTTTCAAAGTACTGATTTGCATAATATAGCCATATGAATAGGTAAATGAAAAATGTGCTCAATAACTATTAAAGAAGAATATGCTGAGATTTAAATAATACGATTTCATATTATGAAAATTAGCGGTAGCTCACTCAGAGCTAGATTTCTATGATATTCAGTGTGTGGCATTGCATTACTATACGAAGCCGAGCACATTTATTTAAAAAAAAATACAGCCAAATGAAAACCTAAATTAAAAATATACTAATAATTAAAGATGAATGTCTTGGGATTGAAATAATACCAGTTACATGCAGATTGGATAAAAATCCAGGATCTAGTTGACTAGTTATGCCGATTAAAGAAAAATCCAATATGGGAAAAATAGATACGAGGGTTTATTAAGATTCGTCTTGACCTAAGAAATAAGATAATATATGACTTTGAAGAATCAGAGCTACGATTCAAAAGTTATTACGGAAAACGCATAATAGCTTATTAGCGCCACCAAGTGGTAGAGTGGTGGAATTATTATTATTTTGCCTGAGAAGTATGTGATGTTTGAAATGTTGAAATATGGAAAAGTAAAGTAACTTTTTTCCTTAGTATTGGGTAGAGTCAAGGACCTACCTGCCAAATTTCAAAGCTGTAGGTCTTACCGTTTTTCTCCACAACGCGTTTTGAGGCAGAAAAAAAAAAAATCGGCACAATAACAATAGGGGACCACGCATGTTCCACTGCATGGCCCCCTAATTAGACAGAGAAGCCAAAAGAAGAAGTAGAGTCTGAGCAAGTGCAGTCGATGTAGAATGTAGACTTCTCAGTGTAGAATAAACCCAGATTCCAGCCTAAATGCTTTTGCACTTATTTAGCAGAAGCTTAAGCTAGCACGTACATGACTTAATGGCTTTAATAATGAGTGTGTTTAGCAGCTAGAACGCCAAACGCTATTAAAAACCTCTCTCACTAATGGTAATTTATAGGGATACACCGAAATGATTTTTTTTGGCCGAAACCGAAAACCGAAAATGAGGAAACACTTGGTACTTACCTCACTAAAGTCAAGCATTGCAATTGCATAAATTAATATTCATGGTTCAAAGAATAAATGTGTTCCAAAACTATGAAAATATTTAATTAGCATTCAAACAATGCACAATATAAAATAAAATTTGAAATAAAGTATTTTACTTGGCCCCTCTCATGAATAGCCTAAAAGCAAGATAGCTGAAATATTATACAATTAAATATCTTCTCTCGTGAATTCAAGTGCATTTTAATATTCTGAACGAAGTGCATGAACAAAGTGCATTCAGAACAAGTGCTTTAAAAAGTGTTGAAAGATATAACAACATTCTCTGTAGGCCTGTAACAAAATAGTGTATTCAAACACTAAAATGAAAACTTTCTTGCCTTTTCAAAAACGTCCGCCACAGACGCAGTGGGTGTGCTCGAAGGGTCTTGGCTCTTCTATGCTTCATACTCTGCATGGCGATCGGGATGTTTTGATTTTATATGATAAATTAATCCCGACGTTAGCAGTGTTTTTGGATGCACCCCATCTAGAAATTTCGGCATTGCACGCTTTACAAACGGCTTTCCGTGTGTCTTTCTTAGACATGTTGCCCATAATCCAATCTGGCGAGTGCAGGTTGCGGTTGTTGCTTGCGTCATCACTGTTTCAAAATTTTTCGGTGGCCGAATATTCGGTGCATCCCTAGTAATTTAGGGTGGTTTTGTGGTTTCGCAGTTGGTCCATCCTCCTGAATAACCTCTATGCGTTTTCACTTCAGGAGCTGGTTTGTGACACTACTTCATTTTTGCAAACAAAGCACTTTCTTTTCTGATCATTTGAAGTATTCCTGTCTTCGAAGCCTATATTTTCCACTTAACCTCTTTTTAAGTGAATCTTGTAGGGGAATTATGAGTTTTTCATGCTGATATCTGCTGAGGCAGAGTGCAGGCAGAGTTGAGCATGTAAAGACAAGATATTTTACTCGCTAAAGTTCCACTGCACACTCATAATTTTGCCACAAAAATAACGCCAAGCGCCAAGCGAGAGCAGAGCATTTCCAGCGTAGTGAACAACATTTTAAGAAAAAGTCACTTCTGGCCTTATGTGCTGTACCAAGTCAAATAGGGCACATGTGACACTCCATGTGCACTACCTAGCGCGGAGAGAGTTGTTATGCTACAACCCCAGCTATTTCATGAGATTCATACTACCATATAGAAAAGTATGATAAGGGCACCTTAATTACCATGCTATTAAGTGCGTCAGTACGCGGCTCGGGACGCTGGCCATGTGCGAACTCACATTCGCCTAGTGCGGCAAACAAGCAATTTAGTTAGTTAAAAATATTTCACATGCGCAGGCAGAGTTCAGTGTGTAAATACAGGAGATTTTGCTTGCGAACGTTCCACTGCATGCTCCGAATTTTGGCACAAAATAATGCCATACATTTTAAGACAGAAGGCGTGGACCGTATAAAATTCCACCTCAGACTTTAGACATACTTGGTATAAGTGCTACCTTTCCAATGTACAATAAATGCATCATAAAATATCATCTGAAAATATTGGACAAATCTAAGCATCAGTCTGATGCTGATTACTTTAAAAAAAGAAAAACAAAAAAACCCATACGATTCCGATATTATCATCCATCCCTAATTATTTTTCATTGTGAACACAGCACAGCACAGCACAAAGGTCACCCCAGTGTGGGACCAGTGGGTGGCTTTTGCAGCAGACAGGGAGCAGTGCTTGAGGACAGTACCTTGCTCATGAGTACCTCAGTGGGTACCCTTAGTGGTCTGGGATTTGAACCCCACGACCTTCCGATCATGGGATCAACTCCCTAACCGTTACGCTACCAACTGCCCCAGTGAGCGACCCTATAGTCTGGCGATTTTAAAAATGGTTGTGTCGAGCCAAAGGCTAGCTTCATTCACACAGCATATAAAAAATATCGATGTTGCGTTTTGTAGTGTCGGCGTCCTCAACTACACTACGTCTGCCCTCTTGCCAAGAAACAGCCGGCCTCCAGGACTTGAAAAGCGAAGCCTGGGGAATGGGGGAGAAAAGGCTAGTCAGCAACTAGAATTAATCGTTATAGATCGGCAGCGGGTTTAACGAAGTGCAGAAGATGTTTGTCTTGGAGCTGACGTACGGGGGGGAAGCTTTGGTTTAGCTACAGCATACAAAGGGCAGGAATGTTTATACATTCTCGTATTTGAGTTTGCGCGCCTGACGGTTTTGAAGTCGTTTCTCTCGGCAGGACCTCTGCAAATGGCATGGAAATGAAGACAATTAGCATACGCAGAGTGGTGTCAAACCGGGCCCGCAACCCCATTAAACATGGGGAGAAAAGAAAAGTTTATGGAATAAAAGTCTCGATGGGGTTGAAGGAGACATGCTGACAGTCATGGTTTCTTTTGTCAGGAAAAATCTTAAGCAGTAAAGTCAGAGTGAACAAATCTCTGCTGTGCTTGGACCGGGTACAGTTTGTGGGTGTTTGATCAGAGCAGTGGCATTTTCAGTTTCATTTTAATGGTATTATTAGACATATGGCTCACACTGCTCATTACAGTCTGCAAAATCGGTGACATAAATAATTGGTAGGTTGTCATAATCCGCTGTAGAAACAGAATGTGATTCCAAACCATATGTCACAGAAAATCAGGTCCAGACAACAGGACATGCTGCTAGACATCATTCCGTTAGTACATCACTGAGATTTAAGTTAATTGAAGTGAGTGATTATTTGTCATTGTGAAGACAACACAGCACAGCATATAGGGCACCACACTGAAATGTGACCTCTGCATTTAGCCTGTCCATGAAGCAGCAGTGGGCAGCTTTTTTGGCAGTGCCTGTCATGGACTGGTACCCATACGGGTCGGGGACTTGAACCGGCGATCTTCCAACCGCCCCATTACTGAGTGTTCAGTGTCACTGCTGGGTTTTGAGTGTGTATGGGGTAAAAGGATTAATCTACATGTATAATGTAGAGCACTGGCAAAATTTCTGCAGCAAAGAATAAAAGACTGTGCGCATCTCCTTCAATTCGATTAGGTTTATGTAGAAATACTGAGATAAATTAAAGCAGCAACAACAATGTATATGCCCTTTAGAGAACAAGACGGATTTTTGTGTCGACAGTTATACATCTCTCTCTCTGTCTGTCTTTCTTTCCTGTCCAGCAAAGCTTTTTTTATGCTTTATTGGCATGAATGTGGATGACAGTATCGACAAAGCAAGTGAAATACAGCAGTAATAAGTAACTAAATGAAGGAAACTTTAACTTAATATATGAGTATATAGTATGCAAGTGTATATATAATATATTACTTTCTCTCTGTCTGAATTAAACAAAGCTTTATCAGTATGAACGTGAATAACAAACAAAATTCACATACAATGAAATACATGAACTAAAATATCAACTATCACCATATTTTAAGGAATATAACTAACATTTGAACAAAAAAGCCTGTACATTTAATGTAATTTACTGGTGGATTTTCATATTATGGCAAAAAGACACTCTTATGGTCAACCTCTTTCTCTCTCTCACTCTCTCCTTCACGCTGTCTCTCTCTTCTGTCTTCTTCTGTTTTTTCCCAGCAAACGCCCTCCTCTCTTCCATCCTCTTCTTTCTCTTTGTCCTTAATACATTCTCTCTCTACCTCGCTCCCTTCCCTGATCCATATTATGAGGAAGTCAGTCGGGTTGCACTCTCACGGACGCAGGCATCTGCTACTACACAGCAGGGCTTTCAGTAATGTAATTTATGGCATTGTTTTTTGTAATAGCGTCACAGAGAGGGGTGGGGTGGGGGGGATGGGGGGCGGGTGAGGAGGGTAAAGTATGGTGGGACAGAAAAATTAGAAATAAGAGTGAGAAATATAGAGCAAGAGAGAGAAGTGGAGAGAGTCAGACAGAAAGGCTTAGATGTCTTACAGCTCCCCGTTCTCCAGTGCTGCTTAATTAAAGCTGCTGTGTGCCTGCGTTTGCACAGAAGGACGTTATCAGAATCGTACCAAAGTTTTTATCTGCCAAACGATTTAAAAGTCAGACAGAGCTGCTGCAGTGTGTGTGTGTGTGTGTGTGTGTGTTATCAGCACTGTGCTAAGAGAGAAATCAGAGGAGAGAAGAGTGCGTGGTGCGCTGGGTTTGGGCGTGTTAAAAGTACTGCATTTCATCATTTGTGTTACACGTTCTAATTACAGATGCAGAAATGTTAATGAAATAAAAACGTATTAAATTAAGATTAATAAGAGGACTGAGATGGGCATTCAATCTCAGATGGTCGTAAAAACACAGTAGGTGGTCCTTTTGATATCTGCATAATTTTTTTTTCTGCTGGAAAGTATTTAGTATTATGCATATTATAAATATTATTCTTATATAAACATGAAATAACTGGTTTTTGACATAATTTTTATTACCTATCAACGCTTTGCAAAATGGCAGTGATGACATCATCAGCGTACTGCATTTGTGTGTTTTTGTACCATAGGGCTGTATTAGAATGTGTAAAAATCCATAAGAATGTGTATAGTGAGGATTATTGTTACAATATAGTTGAAGTTTAGAGCTAGACTTGGCTGTAGGGGGGTGCATTCACTAAAGACGGAGGTGTGTGTCTCCCAGCACATTTTCTAGATCCACTCTGTAAACACAGCAACTGCAGATTTTCAGTGGAAGTGAGATTTACCTGCACTGCTTTGGGCCTTTTTTTTCCCTGCCCACTGTTCAGGACGTTATTGACGATCCGGGACTAAAAGGTTTGATATTGATCCCTGTGCTAGAGTAGGACATTCAGTGCTGCTAGTGCTGCTGTTCGTGAGATCATAACCAACCTGCTTTTTTCCTCTTCCTTTTATGCGCAGGACTTTGAGTGACCAGAATGTCAGAGAAGGGTTCTGCTTCAGATATGAAGACTGCAATGGAGATGGACAGCAGGAGAGGCACTCAGGTACAGTTTGGTGCACAGAATGCGTTGCTGTTCATTAAATGCAGCCTTGCATGTCACATTACATATTGGTCATTTTAGAAAAGATATGCCAAAACTGTGTATTTAATGGGAATACCCCAGTTAGGGCTGGACAATATAGCGGAAATATTTATCATGATGAAATGATTTAATCATTCATTTATTCATTATCCGAACCGCTTAATCCCAACCGGGGTGGTGGGGTGGACCGGAGCCTCTTCCGGGAACTATGGGCGCAAGGCGACGACCAACCCTGGGCAGACGCCAACGCAATCATACTCTCACTGTCACCTTACGGACCAATTTAGAGTCGCCAGTTAACCTATAGTGCATACCTTTTTGACTGTGAGAAAGGCCCTTTGGCCGACTCGGGGATCGAAGCCAGGGCCGTCTTGCTGTGAGGCGGCAGCGGCAACCTCTGCGCCCCATGAGTCACTTTGAATACACTTACTCTGTACATAGGGCACAGAGATCCTAATTTTAATGTTATCACTAGAAACACTCTTTAATGTAGCAGACAAAATGTGTGCAGTTGTTTTGTAATTGTAATAAATCCTAGTAGACTTTGAGGTAGATCAAAAAATCTCTAGAGCTTTATAAATAGAATGAGATCAAATGAAGTGCACCTGACAAAAAGTCAATTTTACTGAGCAACCTAATGTCCCGATGTTATAAATGAAATGAAAAATCAATAACTATGAAATTAAGCCTCAAGCTAATGTACAGCCCACTTGTGGGGGATCATACTTTAGTATAAACAATGAATAATGTCCATATTGACAAGCTGTACTTTTCCACCAGTGTTGCCAGTTTGTGTTCCTACCTGTCAGTGGTGCAACTGAAACCATATACCTGTTAATTGATTGGCTGTATGTCTGTCATTCTTAGGAAGCACCATAATAAAGGTGTAAAATTGGAAGTAAACATTTAATTTATATTCATGGCATCTAGCAGACGCTCTTATCCAGAGGAACTTCCATTTTCTAATAATCACAAGTACAGTGTCTCTGGAGCAGCTTTGGGTTTAGTGCCTTGCAGAGGGGCCCAATGGTGGTAGTTCTGGCAGCAGGATAGAGTTGGATTTAAACCTACGACCTCCTGAACTGTGGTTGAGAGTTTAGCCATCACAAATTTGTACCCCACAGACTGGCCCATTGTTACCAGTACCAGATCCAGATATTTGAGTCAGTGATCAGTACTTGGATGGGAGAGCTTGCGATAGCATAGCTTGCGTTGCCGTTGGAAGAGCTCTTGCCGGATCCAGCAGTCATGCCATTTTGTGTTGTGTGTGGATCCCAGAGCCCCAGGACAAGAATGGAAACATTGAACTGTAAAAATGCTGAGAGAAAAAACTGAACTCATTTGGTCTTACTGCTTAAGAAGTCAGGATGCCCTGATTCCTGGATGTCCTGGATCCCATGTCCATATATTCATCGCTTCCCACCAATCAAATTGGACTCCTAGTCGTCCTGATCTACAACTGGCCAAGTCTCTCTCTCTCCTCTCATAGCTAATGAGTAGTTAGTGTAATGTAGGGCTGGGCGATATGACCTCAAATATCATGATTAATGAACGATTATTTTGTTTTGGGATTTTTTTGTTTGTTTTTTGCCCTCATAGCCTCAAAACTGAGATATTTTTTCTAATCAGAGAATAATTGTATTTGGGTAGTATGATTTTAAGGGAACAGCACATGAACGCACACTGGGGAAAGCGTTAAAAGAGTTGGAACCGTAATTGAAATATTCCTTTACTTATGTTTTTGAATGATGGTTTTGATTAATTTCTGATTGATTATGCAGTCCTAGCGTAATGGCACAAAACGGCTGACATCGCATCGTCCAGGTGGAGCTGCCGGTTTACGTGGCGCCGCATTGTCCCCTTTATGGACCCTAGAAAAGTGCAGTTTAAGTGAATCTTTAAGTCTGTACCTTGTGACACTAATAACGTCCTTCAAGTAATGGACTGGGTCTACCTCATTAAAATCATATTCCCCTACTGTCTCGCTCACACTCCCGCTTATTTTTAGGATCATGACTCTAAGATGTCAGATGAACACCGGGATACGGACGACTCGTCGGAGAAGACGCCCAGCAGGGTGTCCAGGTCCCCGCAGAAATCTTCCAAGAGGCCCAAGGCGGTGCCGGTAAAGGTGGCACTGCTGGACGGATCTGATTACGAGACTGGAGTAGAGGTAAAGTCTCAAACATTTGAGGAAATAACTTTAACCCACATGCTCAAGTATTGAATATTTGAAACCCACATCATTTTTTCCAAGAACTTTATAGTTATTAAACAGGGTGTGTTTTTGAAAGAGTGGAGTGGAAAGAGTTTTTGATATAAAATTGATTTATATTTGTATATCGAATGAATTGGGCGACATATGACTGAGATATCAACATTCAAAGGAGTCGGGTTTCTCCTGTCACACCAAGTGAGAAACGGAGAAATCTGCCTTTGAAGTTGACTATCGCCGTAGCACTCAGACGCTTGGTGCGGTCGCGGCTACGTTTGCATTTACGGTAGCGTACGCTGCATTCACAGCCACACGGATAGCCTACCTGCGTTAGGTTAACTGAACTCGGGAGACGAAGATGGATTCCGGAGAAATATCTTCATGCTAGTCAACCAGTGGATTTAGCGTAAATATTGAAGTAGAGCGGTCAAAACAGAAACTTTTAACATTCTGCTGGAATTGAATTCTTCACCTCAAGAAAGTCACGTTTTTAGGATGGAAAGGGTAAGTTTTTCAGCGAAATTTATTCACAACAGTACAGTATAGACCTTCCACTGTTTCAAAACATTAAAAACAAAAAATCCAAAATTTTACCCCACGCAACATAAACGGTCGTTTTTCTCGGAAACCTCCGTTGCGACAAGTTTTGCCGTGCAGAGTCACATATTTGAATCCACTACATTTTTTTTATATCTTGTACCTTTTAACACTTTATTTTGTGCTCATTGCTTTTACATGTTTGCTGTAACGTTTAAGATAGGAGGAGTTCGCTCATTTCAGGAAAAAAGCCTGCATTTACTTACATCATACATCATGAGTACAATTACAGAATAATTTATTTGATGAATGTCTAATTTAAATGATAGTAAAATATGATGTGTGGCAGAAAAAGTCAGAATATGCAGAATATTTTCCTTTGAAATCCTATTAAAAAGGATATTTATGAGGATTAAAAGTTCTTATCTTTTAAGCATAATGTAAATAAAATCTAACATATATAATGAAGTGCATAAGATCATTTTTAATTGTTTCTGATAAAGAGGCAGATTTAAGAATTTGACAATTCTCTCCTAGACAGTTGGTAGTTACTGATGCATCAAATGAAGGTCAGCATTAATTTGAGGATTTACACAGTATTTTAGCACTGGTGAATCAAGTTTAACATAACAACTTGAGATATTATGCTACGGTTCACCTGAAATAATGACGCGTTAACACACAGGTCACTAAGATGCACTTTAACAGCCGACTGTTTGGCCAATTATATTTTTGGTGCTCACGGCTTATACACAAGCCCACACATAAAAAAATGACAACAGAGTTACTATTTACAGCAACCTGAAGCTAAGCTGTTTTATAGCATGACATTGTTTAGATGGATGAGCAACTATGAGAGCTTGTGTTGCTGCTAGACGGCTGTTGTCGGGTCCATCTTCATGCCAACGCCTCAGTGCCGTAAAATTGCTTCTGTCCTTCAGATGAGATGTAAAAGTGAGCTCCTGCCTCTATGAGCTCATAAAAGATCCCTAGACATCTCTCATAAAGAGTTAGGCTGTTAGCCCAATGTCCTGGATCAATTTCCCACCATGACCTTTTCAGATCTGTGCTTTGATCATCCGTGATCTATTGATGCCTTGTAGTGACGTCACAAAACTGTAGTCCCAGCCATATTGAGTACCGGGCATATCGAGTACTACACTCGTTCCCAATGAAAATGAGTACCAAATCCGTTCCAGATTGACAGATAAGCTAACGTTACATGGAAGGCATTCACTTCAGTTACCGATGTTATGGATATTTCTCATTTTGATGCCAGAGATACAACGAAAAGATTGCTGTTATTGGATGCGATCCGTACAGAGTCCCTACAGACTCAACTTGCATCCGCTGACACGCTAGCTGACTTTTCCTTCCACAACATTTACATCTACCTGATACATAACCCATCGTCATATAAATGATGGCATCACAACGAGAACAAAATCTTTTGGCTTAAGGAAAGGTAAATCACGTTCTTTTGATCAACTTTGTGTAAACAGTTGCTAGCGCTATCTAGCTGTTGTTAGCGCAGCAAAGTTGTAGGCTAGGCTAAGTTAAGTCATGTCATGTTGTAGAGCAGGGTTAGGTGGGTAAACTGAGGGATGAGTGATGTGTTGGCTGTTTAGTCTTGAGTAAACTATTTTTGGAATTACAAGAGGTGGGTGAACTAGCCTCCACGCCAACGAGCTGCTTAACTTGTCTTAGTCTCAGTTTTGTTCGTAGTAATAATAATTTACCTGATTTAAACTTTACTTAAGAATAGTTACTTATTTCACAGCCATTGATTTGCACATTTATTGATAATTAAGTTGTTGTAATTCAGTGACGTGTTGGTTCTCATTGACAAACAAGCAACAGTTAAACAGCCTATTATTAGAAGCTGTGTCTAACGTGGTTAGATGGATGGATGGATGGAATCAGATGCTTCATTTTCATTGGACAAAGCCATACTCGATATACCTGCTACTCAATTTGGCGGCGGCTACAGTTTTGACGTGCATGTGGCGGTTAAAGCAGCTTTACATTAGAGCTTCACAAAATTGGAAATGTACTTTGCAATAGGTTTTTTTCCCCGTAAAAATACATTTCTAGTCGCAGAATTAATCAGCCACTTTTATCTAGAGTGACTTACGTTTTCCTAGTTATATGGACAGTCTCTCTGGAGCTACTTGGGATTAAGGAGGTTGATAGTTCTGGATTTGAACCTACAACCTACCGCAAGGCCACCACCGGACACACCCTGTAACACTTGTAATACTCTTGTTTTCCATTTTAAACACCTGACATGAAAAGACGACAGCATTCGCTTAGAAAATACAAATTTATTTTTTAAAAAATGGAAAAATAATTTTTAAAAAATTGAATTATTACTTTTGCTCTGAAGACTTAACTTTTTAAAACTTTATACAAGAATCTTTAAACCAATAGAGATAGTCCCCGAGTTATGATGGTATGATTTTTCGTTCTTACAATGATGATAGCTATTCGACAAAATTGTAAAAATAGTTTACATTTGGTGTGGCAGGCAAACGGCCGGCCTTTTTACCACTTTCCCAAAGAGCAACACTGGACCAGGCCCGTCCCTCCTGTAGCGGTGCTGTTGGGTTGACAGATGGCTGTAGGTTGTCGTTTTCTCTCCCTGAGCTGTAGCGATTATTAGGGGGGAGGGCAAAGGAGTCTGATGGGTGGAGCCTTCCCCCTCATACTCCACCCAGTCTCCAGGGAACGCTGCATGCCGCTCGTAGATCACAGACAGGCAGAACTCCCGCCCCCAGGCCTCTCTCTTTAGTTGATGGATTGTAATAGCCTGTAGCAGCACGGCGTGTGTGGGTGGGTGTGGGGGTCTTACTCGCAGCCCCTTGCTTGATTCTTCTCATTTGGCCTTGCTGCTGATGAACTGCGCATGAGGAAAGACATACTGTCCGGTCCAAAGGTCAAGAGTCAGCTGTACTTGGTCTCGGTTAACGAAGGGCTGGGGGGAAATTACGGCTTGGCAAGATTAGCCTCTGTGCCCAGCCATTGGGAAAATCATGCTATTACACGGTGTGTGTGTGTGTGTGTGTGTGGACACAATATTCGCTGGTCATCGAGGGGACCAAATGCCAAATTTCATCTCTATATTGGAAAAATATACTTAGTGGGTTGAAATACATGGTCTGTCTGTGTATCTGCCTTTTTGTCTCACTCTGTGTCTGTCTTTTAGCTACCTTTCATTTGTCTGTCCTGTTAGCTACCCTTTTTGTCTGTTTTTGAGCTACATTTCTTTTTTGTCTGTCTTTCTTTTTATCTCCTTTATCTACTTTTTGTCTGTTTTAGCTAGCTTTTTGTCTGTTTTTTGAGATACATTTCTTTCTGCCTTTCTTGTTAGCTGTCTTTCTTTTTGTCTGTATTTTATCAACTTTTTGTCTATTTTTAGCTACCTTTCTTTTTGTCTGTCTTGTTAGCTATCTTTCCATCTGTCTGTTTTTAGCTACAGTACCTTCTGATCTGTCTTTTTAGCAACACTAGTTTCTGTGTGCCCTTAAGCTAGATTTGGTCTTTTTGTCTGTATTTCTTTCAACATTTTAAGTATCTGTCTAATTTTTTTCTTTCTTTTTTTTCTCTCTGAGGCTGTCTTTGTCTGTCTGTCTTTTTATCTGATTTTTTTGTCTATCTTTGTTCTGTCTATTTGCTGCTTTTATTACTGTGTACCTTTCTTTTTGACTGTCAGTTTATTTCTCTGTAGTCCATCTATTCTGTCTGTTTGTCTAGCTATCCTTCTGGTCTGTCATCCTGTTGCTCTCTCTACACATCAATGTATCATTCAATCTCTTGTTCTGTTTATCTGTACTTAAGGCTTAGAGTCTAAAGAGGGTTTAAATGAGATTATATGTGGCTTCGTTATGATGTGTGCATGTAGCACGTGAGTGCATCCCTGTGTACATTTGCATATTTGTGTGTGTGTCTATGTGTGAGGTGTGGCTGCATCCCCTCTGAGCATCCTGACACAAGCCACTGAAGCAGCATCTCATTCATATTCTGATAACCTCGATCAGAAAGGGGTACAGTATTTGAAGCGATAAATTAAGTGCCTACGGGAAAAAAAAAGAAAGATTCCCCGCTGGTAATGGACTCCCCATTCCACATTGATTCCGCGGCTCGCACACCGTTGATAATGACGAGCTGCTGGTGTATGATTAACTCCCTTGTATGGACTCACGAGCCTTGTGCGGAATCGTACCGATGCGGCGCTCATAAATGAAGTCGGCGCTGATATCACACATACACACATGTTCAATGAACTGCTCACAACAAAGCACGGATAATAAGGTTTGCAGGACCTTGATGTCAGAGCATTTCATAAAATCGGCACGTTACTGTGCAATAGGAACAGAAACGTGACAGGCGTTTAATTCAGATATGACGCAATAGATCATGATGTGAAATATTCCCTCGTGGCTTTGCGTTGCAGATTGGTGCATGAATCTTCAGCAGAATGATCTACACATTAATGCTGTGGAAAAATCTGAGCCAACTTTTGAAATATAGAAGACCTGATTGCCACTTTTCTGTTTAAAATTCAGAATTTGCCATGTTCCTGGTTTTTTTTTTTTTGGCAACACTATTATTCATCATTTGTGACTGTTTGTTTCCTTGGATGTCACTCATATATCGATTTAAAGGAAACACTTTTTAGAAAGGCAAATGCATCTGTGTAGAAACTAAAAAATATTTTTAAAAGGTGAAAAATATTTTTCTGATAGAAGATGATTTTGAAGTGTGAACCATTGTTTCTTGAACTTTATTCAGAAACCCGTAAATCTGAGTAAATGTTAACTTCTGTGATATTAGATACAGTTGAAAAAACGGCAAAAACAGAATTTTTGTAAGATCGAAAAATCTTAAGTTCAACTAGGTGTGGGTGATATTCCAAATATACTTGATATATCTCGGCTTGTTCCACGTGCAACGTAGCGCATACGTGTTTGCAGAGCGTGCTTGTAGAGAGAGCAGTGAATATCAACACAGTTTCGGAGATGGATATGGATGACTTGGTTCTGACGAAAAACAGCACTGGTTCTGTTATTCTGTGCACAAAAACAGAAGAAAATGCGTAAAAATGCATAAATGACATTCTCCGCAATGTAAACGCGTTGTGTGTGTGTGCTTTCGACTCAACGCCATCACTTGCAAAAAAGCTCCAGTTCAGTCAAATTTTCCCCTTAATTACAGACAAAACTCATATTTCAGCTGATAAATAACAACCAGCGTTCTACTCACAATACAGCTGTTTACTGGATATTTTCAGTGTTTATTCCAGTGTTCATTTGGCCACCTCAAACGCATATTTTTTAAACATCCTCTGAAGTCAAGTGATTTTTCAAAGCGCTGGATTTTAAGCTATATCACGATACACCATGTATAACACGATATATTCTCTTTTTCTGGTAGAGAACTACAGTACATTGACCACACATCCATCACATTATGGGCGGGGGAGTGTGGTCAGTGTAGTTGTCTACCAGAAAGAGAGAATATATCGTGTAGTACACAGTGTATCGTGATATGTGACCCTCCAGGGCAAAACCAGTCGCTTGTCGCAATGGAGGTTTCTGAGAAAAACGACCGTTTATGTTGCATGGGGTAAAATTTTGGATTTTTTGTTTTTAGTGTTTTGAAACAGTGGAAGGTCTATACTGTACTGTTGTGAATAAATTTGGCTGAAAAACTTACTCTTTCCATCCTAAAAACGTGACTTTCTTGAGGTGAGGAATTCAATTCCAGCAGAATGTTAAAAGTTTCTGTTTTGACCGCTCTACTTCAATATTTACGGTAAATCCACTGGTTGACTAGCGTGAAGATATTTCTCCGGGATCCATCTTCGTCTCCCGCGTTCAGTTAACCTAACGCAGGTAGGCTATCCGTGTGGCTGTGAATGCAGCGTAGGCTACCGTAAATACAAACGTAGCCGCGACCGCACCAAGCGTCTGTGAGTGCTACGGCGATAGTCAACTTCAAAGGCAGATTTCTCCGTTTCTCACTTGGCGTGACAGGAGAAACCCGACTCCTTTGAATGTTGATATCTCAGTCATATGTCGTCCGATTCATTCGATATAGGTCGATATATATTCGTTTTGAAGCTTGATTTATGCCTTTTCATGAAGACATTATAACTCAATTTTGAAAATTTGCAACAAGCGACTGGTTTTGCCGTGGAGGGTCACATATAGCTTAAAATCCAGCGCTTTGAAAAATCACTTCACTTCAGAGGGCGTTGAAAAAATATGCGTTTGAGGTGGCCAAATGAAAAACCAAAGGCCCAAACGTATAAAAAAATGTGTTTATATACAGTAAATATCCACATATGTGAAAAACTCCATTTCTGTATAAACGAAAGGCTGAAAGGTCAAAAAAAAAAAATCTGTGGTAATAAAAATATCCACCTATGAGTAAACAGGCCCTAAGAGAAGATGGCTAGACTTAAATTCGTGAGCCCCTTATCTGAAACAGTCTCATCATTCCAACAAAGCTATGTATTGACTAGTTACTTTTGATAAAAGTATCTCTCTACTTAAAGGTCAGACACTGGCCTTTTTACCTCTCTCCCAAAGAGCAACACTGGACAAAATCCATCACTCTTAGAGATTCTGCACTCCGCTTAGTGCTTTCATTTTGGAATATGTAAGATGTCAAGACATCGATTGGCACTTTTGCTGTTTAAAATTCCCAAATTGCCATGTTCCTCTCCTCTTTGCACCACCGCCATTTTTCTCGATCGGAGCAATCTCGCTTTCTGATTAAGCTTACGCTTTCAGTGAATCATCCTTGGCCGAGAGAGTGTTCTGTCGAGGCCAAACTGAAACAGGAAAAAATCTCATCTACACTTCGGGGATGGCTTTCAGCACTCGGGGACCTCCAGAGCCTGCACCATTACTTCTTGCCGAGGAGCGTTAACCCATAATCGAAGTCTTGCTTTGCTAACTCATCCATGTCTGTTGCGTTTTCAAGAGCTCTTCTTTCCTTTTTTTTCAACGAAAGCCATGGTCACTGCTCCTTCACCCTCCCTCCCTCGCGCCCTTTCTCTGCTTCTCTTTTTCTCTTGTGCTTCATCTAGTAGAGATTGGGAGGACACACACACACACACACACACACATACAAAAACGGGGGAAAAAAGCCCTCACCACTTCTGTTTCCATGGAAACAGTTGCTCTGTCTCCCTGTCACCGCGGGAACCGAGCTCCCTGGGAGCTGAGCTGCTGCTAGAGCCTGCAGTCTCAAGCGCCTCAACCCTGCCACCGTTTTGTGCAGAACAGCCGGGTGTGGCCTTGAGGCCCAGAGGCAAAGGAAAAGGTGGTTCTGAGCGCACAATGGGAGCACATCATTACCAATAAAGCCGAAAAAAATTTGTGTGTGTTTCATCTTGACGTTGGCGTAGCTCTTAACTCCACTCACTTATAGAATAATACGCAGAACAGAAATCTTTTGAAGGTGTAAGGTTTTGAATTAGGAATTGATGAGATATTTAAGGGATGTGGTGTGCTTGTGTGTGTGTGTGTGTTTGTTCATGTATTAATCGCATTGTGGGGACCTTTTTGTCCCCTAAAATCACTTTTATCTGTTTTTTGGGGCTTTGTGGGGACATTTGAGAGGTCCCCATGAGGAAAAATGACTTTATAGAAAATGTGCTTGTTTTATTTGAGAAACTAAAAGAGGTAAAATGTGTGCTTTTGGTTACTGAGGTTAAGGTTAGGGTAAGGGTTAGGTGTACACTGCAAAAAATAAAATCTCTACAAGTGTAATTGACTTGAATGCAGCATTTTAATCTTGTTATGCCATTTTTTGGATTTATTTTCTTGGTAAGACTGAATATTGTTTAGATTATTTGACTTGTTTCAAGAAAATTTATCTTGTTTTAAGAAGTCTTAGCAAGTGCAATTTTCTTGCTGCACTGGCAGATAATTTTGCTTGAAATAATTTTTTTCTAAAATAATACATTTTTTCTTATTTAAAAGGCATTTTTGCAGTGTGGAAGTGTAAAATTATGTACTTTAGTCATTATGGGAGCCTATGGAAAGACCTCACAAAGATAGTAATACAAGACTCTGTGTGTGTGTGTTCATGATGATTTTGGGGAAAGAAAGACGTGAAATGGGAGCAAATTAATGACTAAGAGAATCACAGTGTTAACACAATCTAGATTTTTCACAATTTCTTAGTCTCTCAGTTTCTTTCCATTCAACAATTGTTAAATAAGTTAATGTTTATAAAAAATATTAAACTAGAGCCTAATAAATCCTATATGCAGGTGGTGGTGTCTTCAACACAATTTAGATTTCACCATATGTATGTACAGTATGTTTTCTAGCATCCCTGTTCACGCCCAGTTATCTGTTAAATAACTTTTCTGAAGAAAGGGAAAAATATTCTCAGTTTTACTCAATTTCTCTTTCTCACTTTTTTGTGTATGTGTGTTCTGCTGAGACAGAAGTCCTGTAAAGGCCAGCTTTTGTTGGATATGGTGTGCGAGCATCTGAACCTGTTGGAGAAGGACTATTTCGGTCTGACATTCTGCGATTCAGACAGCCAAAAGGTTGGTGTTCCCTGATTTTTCCTCTTTCTGTGTGTTTAACTTGGACAAATTCTCTCCAAATTGGAATAAATCTTGAAATTCATCACTGATATCAACCCAAAACAGGGCTTCTTTCATTTCTTTCAAACTCATTTAGCTCACAATGGTACACAGTCCCTAAATAGACAACGTAGAAAATGATTAAACAAGTTCCTTGTGAGAATGAGATGTTTTCTTGAGCTCAAAAATCACTTTAAAACATATTCAGAAAGAATATACCAATGTCTACTTTCAAACACCAAAACTATGTCTTCAGCAAAACCTTCCATTATAGAAGTATAAATGTTCCTAAAACAATATAGCAATTGTGGATGCAGTCAATGCAGTTATTGTCGATATTTGAAAATAATTTCTTGTGTAAGCATGGGACAGCATCTTGTGAGCAACAGAAAACATCTACTGAGCAATTGAAAACATTTTACAAGCACACAAAAACATCACACAAGCATAAAAAAACTCACAAGCACACAAAAACATCTTGCAAGCACACAAACATCTCATGAGCACACAAACATCTCACCAGCACACAAAAACATCACACAAGCAAAACTTGCAAGCACGCGAAAGCATCTCACAAAGGCATCTCACAAAGGCATCTCACAAAGGCGTCACGCAAGCACGCAAAAGCATCTCACAAAGACATCACGCAAGCAAACGAAAGCATCTTGCAAGCATAAAAAACAACTCACAAGCACACAAAAGCATATCACAAAAGCATGTTGCAAGTACATGAAAGCCTCTAGCAAGCACACAAAGCATCTCGCAAGTACACGAAAGCCTCACTAGCACACGAAGCATCTCGCAAGCACACAAAAGCATGTAGCAAGCACAAAAATGCATCTAGCAAGCACACAAATGCATCTAGCAAGCACACAAATGCATCTAGCAAGCACACAAAAGCTTCTCGCAAGCACACAAATGCATCTAGCAAGCACACAAATCATCTCGCAAGCACACAAAGCATCTCGCAAGCACACGAAAGCATCTCACAAGCACACGAAAGCATCTTGCAAGCACGCAAAATCATCTCGCAAGCACACGAAAGCATGCAAAAGCATCTTGTAAGGGTGTAAACATCTCACAAGCACAAGAAAACATCTCGCAAGCGTAAAACACAGAAAACATCTTGTATGCGTGCAAAGAAACAACTCACAAACACGAAAAAACATCTCACAAGCACATAAAGCATCTTGCACATGCAAACATCTCGCAAACAAAGCAAGAGCTCACAAGCACACGAAACACATCTTGTGTTTAATAAAAACTTCACATGTTCACAAATAAACTCTCATTTAATTATTTCTGCCTTTAGTGCCCTTGCCTTTCGGGGCTCTTTACAATGGACCTGATTTCAATGGTATTATTTTTAAATCTGCTTAACTGCTTCTTCACATTGTTTCAACACATTGCTCCCCACCACACAAGATCCCCGCCGTCATTGCATTATATAAGAGAATCTTCTCTTGAGAACTTGCACGGTGAACAGAACATGCCACCTCGTGAGATAATGTGCCCTCCCAGGAGCCCCGAGCTGCGCTGTAGACCTGTAGTTGGTTTCCACAGTGAGATTTTGATTGATGGAGGTCTCCACGTTTCAGGGGAACCCCAGCCCAGATCTCAGAGATATATAAGTCCCTCTTCCCCACTGCCGGGTTCTTTAATTCCCTCCGTCTGGGCCCGGGATGGCGTGACGTTGCAGCTGGAGTTTTAAGCTGTAGTCTCCAGCGCGGTTTGGGAGGTGTGGGAGGGAGGCAGTGACGCGTGGTGAGGAGAAAACAGCTGCTGGGATCACAGAGGAGAAGGAGCTTTCTTTTGGTGGAATAACAGGCAGCTGGATGCTGTTAATGTTTTGTCATTTGAACTGCAAGTGACTCGCAGCAGGACATATCAAGATGCCTCTCCACCCTTTTTCACTTTGATTTAGAGATCAGCATGATGTTTAAGCAACTGTGTATAGAGCACTTGAAACCTGTGCTTTAATAATATTTTTGTTATTATATAATATTTGTACTGTTATTAAACCTATTCTATTATTAATACTTAATGGTTTGTATTTAATTACTCTATTTAAATTAATTTAATTAGTTAATTTTTTGGAGTTAGACCTTTTCTTTGTAATATTACCCATTAGTCACTAGACTATTACTTGAGTCAAAGTATTAGACTCTGATATTAACAGTAAAAGTTGTTTGTTGGTTTTAATAAAGGTTAGATATTATAAGAAATACCAGAGCCAAGGTCTTAAGCTTAAAGGTTTTAAATTTGATGCCGATTCTTAAATTCCTTTAATTACAAAAATGTTTGGACTCACGTTTTAATTTCTTACTGAATGAGTGTGAGTGATTATTTGTCATTGTGAATACAGCACAGCACACAGTGCACCACAACGAAATGCATTTAACCCATCTGCGAAGGAGCAGCGGGCAGTTAGTTAAAATGTAATTAATCTAAGGAAAGTGCCTGTGATCATTTAGGAGCACTGACTAGTTGTGGGAAGCAGTCAGACATAAATGGAACAGCACTGACGCAGCACACTGTGAAAGGCTGTAAGACAGCTCGCCCGAACGGCTGAGTTCACTAAAGACAAACAAGGGAAAAGCTGTTCCCTTTCTAAACTGTACACTGGCTACAGACAATACATACAACATTGTCAAGCACTGTTACTTATTTCACATGGATTTGCTAAGCAAGAGAAGTAATCATCAAACGTGCAATACATTTTGTTTGCCTCATTTTGTCACTGTATCGTTCTAGCACTATATAGTACAATATACTTACAATTTCCAGAAAAGAACATCAGTGAGTTCTTACTTGTGATGCAGAGTGTTGGAAGTTTTTTGCTTAAATACAGACAGATAGATAGATAGATAGATAGATAGATAGATAGATAGATAGATAGATAGATAGATGCTTTATTGTCATTGTACCAGTACAACGAGATGACATTTGAGGCTAGCCCGCAGCTGCGCACAGCAAAGATTTAGAAATATAAAAATATCAAATTTAAAAATTACAAGTCTTAGAGCCTCATGGACACTATTCCAAAAAAAAAAAAAAAAAAAATTACTGGGACTGTTCTGTATACATGCTTGATTCTATTTGTGTCTAATTAGATTCTACCTAATTCATTTGAATAAGGTCTAAAATATCCGAATCCATTAGAATTTCTTCCCTAAGAGGTTTAAAATGAGGCTAAGGGTGATGGACTGATCTGGTTTAGGGTTATGGTTATGGTCTGGATCAAGTTAAAATTAGGATTAAGGAGTTTGTGAACCTCACTGTAGGTGAAAATCAACAGAATCGATTTGGAATAACCTGACAGATTAATGTAAAAACATTCAAATTGATTGATGTGTGGGAGTGTGTGCGTTAGGCGAACACTACACTTCACAGCCTCAGTCAGATATGGATGACCTTAAGTCAGTTAAGCAGGACAGAGATGATATTTAAATATTCCCTGATGCTTTGAAGGTTGTTGAATATTAATGCACTGACCACTTATTGGAATATATATGAAGTTATTGCTCTGGCCACAGCAGAAGCACACATGCATCAAGATGAAAGCTTTCCATCTCTCTCTCTCTCTCTCTCTCTCTCTCGTGCTTGTAAGAAGCTCACAAAAATACTCTTCTGTGTTATTTCAGAACTGGCTGGACCCCTCTAAGGAGATCAAAAAACAGATCCGAGGTAAGTTTGGCGTAAAAGTGCGCTCTGTTCTCAAAATACTTCTGTCCTTGTGACTTTAGCCAACTATTTAAAACGTCCTGGTGTTGCTAAGGACATCTCCCTGTCCTAATCTGTTGTTTTTGCCTGTCTGGTTGCAGTAGGCTCCTGGCAGTTTGCCTTCTCCGTCAAGTTCTATCCCCCAGACCCGTCTCAGCTGATTGAAGACATCACTCGGTGAGAATTCCATTTCCCTTGTCCGGATTTCCCTACATGCACCAGGCTCATCTGTTATACCCCATCGCGAACCACCTCATGCACAATAATTCTCGCTGCATGGCGTTTGCTGCTTGGCATGAAACCTGTACTTGTCTTTATACAAAATTTGGAGATTCTAAGATCTAAGAAGCTGAAAATATCTCAGGCTTCTCAAAGCTTCAAAAAGACTTCCTTTACCCTTTTCTACCAAAACAAGTGACAACAACACAGACATTTCAAACTTAAACAATGTTCGATAGACAGTTTTGGGGAGTAGCTAACTAAAAATAGTGGCACTACCAACTTAACTACTTTTGTCAGTAGCTTATGACGTTTGAAACGCTGTAGCTTTTCCAGTAACTTTTTTTTTTTTTAACGTAGTGTGGCAAAAAGTTGTTTAAAACTGTTGTTGTTTTTCTCTGTTTACAAAGATGGGTGTTTTCAACTATGAGGTGTTTCTGATTGGTGAGAATTTGCAGAAGTGGTATCTGATAGGCTTAAGTGCCCATGTAGTGCATGCTCATTGCATCACAGTATGCTTTTGGCAGCCGTGAGATGGAGTCGGCACTAAGATGGAAGCAAAAAGCTGTAGCCAGAGCTTATGTATTTGAGTGTAACACCAGCCAGATTAAAACACTGTCTCTGCAAAACATATTTGAAACCTTATAATAATTTGACATTACAATGTTCAAAATAGAGATTTTTAGTGTCATTTTTCAAATGCTTTAAGAGTATCTTACAGCACAAATATTAAGTATTACCAAGTGAAATAGCGTCAGTGTAGCTAGCTACTTCTTCTCTGTAGCTTGTAGTGTAGCTATTATATTTAAACAGTAATTTAGCAGTAGCTTAGTTGCTTTTTATCATGATCAGCTTGTAGCATGAAAAACGTAGCTTCCGCAACACTATCAATATAATATGTAATAGATTAGCTGTAATACATCATATCTGAGCTGCTAATTGTTCTAGAGTCTTGTTATTACTTGCTATATGAACTTTGTTGGGATTTGTAAGTTTGTGTGTATATTTGTACGTTTGTGCAGATATTACTTGTGTCTGCAACTGAGGGAGGACATGTTGTCAGGGCGTTTGCCCTGTTCGTTCGTCACACACGCGCTGCTGGGCTCCTACGCCGTACAGGCCGAGCTCGGTGACTACGACCCAGAGGAACATGGGCCTGACTACGTGAGCGAATTCCGCTTCGCACCCAATCAAACGCGAGAGCTGGAGGAGAGGGTGATGGAGCTACACCGCACATACAGGCAAGGGAAAAGCTTACACACACTTGCCACACTTGCTGTTGTTTGTCCCCAAATCCTCAAAATGTCATATATAAGAAGCAACTTTTATATCAAACTTTTCCCTAGAGAGATAGAGAAAATGTCTTGAGATTTTCAAGGTTTTCCACTTCACTTTCATATTACTATAAAAGGAGGAAAGATGCCTCGCCTTTCTTCACATAATCTTAATCCAAACTTCAGTAACTAAAAGCAAGTGCTTTGCCTCTGCATTTTCTCCTGGTAAGGTTGGGTCCTTACATGCAACAATGTCTGCACAAAGCCAAAAATATCTGACAAATCACAGTTTTTTTCACTAGGAATTAGGGGATAATCAGAACCATGAGCACACATGTGAAGACACACTCATACGTTGCTGATATTGTGGAGTCACATGATTAGAATGAGAATCAGAATGGTGTTTTTTTGCCATCTTTGTTGTCACATACAAGGAATTTGTTGTGGTTAAGAACAAAAGGAAATCCAATGAGTGTTTTTATGTACAGAATATTATGTACATACAGTACTGTGCAAAAGTTTTAGGCAGGTGTGAAAAAATGCTGTAAACAAAGAATGCTTTCAAAAATGGAAGTGTTAATCATTTATTTTCATCAGTCAACAAAATGCAGTGAATGAACAAAAGAGAAATCTAATTCAAATCAATATTTGGTGTGACCACCCTTTGCCTTCAAAACAGCATCAGTTCTTCTAGGTTCACTTGCACACAGTTTTTGAAGGAACTCGGCTGGTAGGTTGTTCCAAACATCTTGGAGAACTAACCACAGATCTATAATCCTATAATCCTACAAAATAATATCATGACTATGATCCTACAAAATCCCTGACTTTGTGCAAGTGTACCTATAAGAATTGATGCTGGTTTGAAGGCAAAAGGTAGTAACACCAAATATTGATTTGATTTAGATTTTTCTTTTGTTCGCTCACTTTGCATTTTGTAAATTGATAAAAATAAACAATCATTATTTATATTTCTGAAAGCATTCTTTGTTTACAGCATTTTTTCACACCTGCCTAAAGCTTCTGCACAGTACTGTACATATGTTTGCAATTATTATAGAAGTGAGTGTTTAGACTTTATCACTATGCTTTGTGCATATTTTCTATCTCCAAGCTTTATAAATTTGAATGCTTATTGGATTTAAGCATTCTCATGTGATATATACAGTATATGTGTAATTAAGGAGGATGTTGCTTAAAGTAACATCCTACATCAAGGTGTGCATAATTATTATGCAGCTTCTTTATCGTAGGCAAAATGGGCAAAAAAGAGATTTTACTGACACTGAAAAGTCAGCATTTGTAAAATGCCTTTCAGACGGATGCACCGCTCTAGAAACAGCTAAGCTTTTGAGGCGGGATCCCCGAATGATCAAACATTTTGTAGCAAAAAGTCAACAGGGTCATAAAACACAGGTGGAGAAGAAAAGATGCAAATTTACTGCAAAAGACTTGAAAAGAATTAAAGGTAATACTATCAGAACCCATTCTCCTCCAGTGCCTCCATACTCTAGAGCTGAAGCCTACCTGGCGTGTCCAGAAGTACCATGTGTTCAGTGTTTAGAGACATGTAAAATGAAGTTACGTTAAGTTAAGAGTCAGTTGTGATCTTCGGCCTTATTGATGAGGCCAGTTGCAGTTGTGTACTCACATAAAAGCTATTTTTTCCTCATGAGGAAGCTTTAAAATGGCACCACAAAGTAAAAAAACCCTCCAAATCCAACCTTTACAGTCTCCAGAAAACTTCCCCTCAAACATACCTTCGTCCTGTTGAGCTTTATTGTACCATAACGTCAAAAACCAGGCATAATATGGCTTCTTTAGCTTTAAGAATAATACATGACTTATTTTTGGTAGCAAATCTCTGGGTTTAGAGGACAGTTATGTCCAGTGTTGGGCACATTACTTTAGAAAAGTGATTAGTTATAGTTACTAGTTACTTCTTCCAAAAAGTAACTGAGTTAGTAACTGAGTTTCAGCATTATAAAAGTAACTAGTTACCAGGGAAAGTAACTTATGCATTACAATTAAAAAAAAAAAATTCAAATATGTCAAAAATGTGGATCCCCCTCCACCCATTGATGGAAATTTAGCTGTATGTTCAATTATTTGTAATAACACTGACTATTAAATATGTGTAATTAATGAAATAGACACTTAAAATAAATAAAAGTCTAAATATAAATAAAATAATACATTTTTAACAGAAAACATGGTACACAAATCTACACTACTCTAATATCGCTGTGGGACAATGGGAGACAAGACACCTATCAAATTTAACATATCATTGTAGATTTGGTCATTACTATGTATGTAATAGTAGAATGATAAAACACCATAGATGTTTTTTTTATATTTTACTCCACCTTAGCCAGTCATCATCCCTTATGCGGTTGTCTCGCCCCTCACCAAAGAAAAGAAAAAAGCTTTGCGGCTCCTGTAGCTGAGAGCTTGGTCGGATGAAAAGAGCTTGATAACAGTAACGCGCTGCATGTTATTGTCAACAACGGTAACAGCGTTGTAACGATGGAAACAGTAATTGGGTAGATTACCCGTTACTGAAAAATGACTTTTTTTCAGTAACGCCGTTATTTTAACGCCGTTATTCCCATCAATGGTCATGTCCTCCTAACCTGCTTAAACCTGCCCACACACAAACACACACACATGTACACACACATCATCTGTTTGTTTATTAATGTACCGTAACCTTGGTAACCATTTCTTAAGCAATAAAATGCTATATTTTTGGTTAACATAGATAAAAGATTTTTTAAAAGAAGAAATATATTTGGCTTCTACACTGTAGCATTGACTATTTCCATGAAATGATTTGCTGCTCTTAGCCTTGAGAACATGTCAGATTGGTCCAACCCCATGCGAACGTGAGCACAATGCGATCTGAAGCTCTGACAGGCCGCTCGGCGGGAGATAAATTAACACCAGTGACCAGATGAATCTGCTCAAATCTGTGCCATGCTCTGAAATGGGTTGGAAGGCAGCCTGGACTGAGGAAGAGAAACTTTCAGCCTCATCAATTCAATTTGCCAGCGTTTTTTTTTCGCCCCCTCCTCCTTTATAGGGTTGTGTTGAAGTGACTGTGGTGAGGATGGTAATTACGATGATAATCATGTTTTTGCTCTGCTGTATGTAGGGGCATGAGCCCCGCTGAGGCTGAGATGAACTTTCTGGAGAACGCCAAGAAGCTCTCCATGTACGGAGTTGATCTTCATCACGCCAAGGTGCACATAAATTTTCACACCTCCCTTTTATATTCGTAATGACTAATGAATATATTTTTCGATTTATTTTTATCTTTCAGATTTCATTTCTCTCTCCTTATGGTGTACTTGTACAACTATGTGTGTGACAAATATAGCTGAATATTAAATCTACACCTAGATTTAATTATTAATTTACAGTAATTTAAAACAAATACTGTGAACCTTCACCGAACCTTCAATTCAATTACAATTATCATGGCAATTGTTCGATTCAATGCGATATCTTGATCCATCACGATGCATCTCATCAATATTTCTACATTACTTCACATTGCTCGCAGATCAGGCAGCCACAGTTACTACCACAATGTTCTTTCTAACTAGAACTTTTATGCCATAGCCAGAAAATGTCCAAGCAATGTCATTATGACATAATCCAATGGTTTTCCCAGGGACCACCACTCAGACTAAGTAGGAGATGGGGGGAGTATTTTTTTCTATTACTTTTCATTTGCAATAAATTCATTAGTCATAAAGATGCTCAAATCATCTGGAAATGTTTGTAGATGGATTGCATGTCACGGTCCACCGATGCATCGATTATGTGTTTAATTTCAACACCTCTTATATACAGGTCAATAGAGTGTGTAAAATCAAATTTAAGCAGGATATCCTTAATAAAAATACAAATTTTAAATACTTTTTGTGTGTGTTTCAGGACTCTGAGGGCATTGACATCATGCTCGGTGTGTGCGCTAGCGGTCTCTTAATCTACCGAGACCGTTTGCGCATTAACCGTTTCGCCTGGCCCAAAATCCTCAAAATCTCATACAAGAGAAGCAACTTTTACATCAAAATTCGCCCTGGAGAGGTAGAGAAAAAGGTCTTTTGAGATTTTCAAGGTTTTCCTCTGAGATCATCTTGATATGTGCATGTTTACTGTTTGCCTTTGTCATGAGTTATTCCTAAGATTGTGCCTTTTTAAAAATATTGATAATTCTTCCCCAAGTAAACCTTTAAGCATAAGTTGACGTGAGAATGATCCCCATAGCTTTTAATCCTCTTTGATATAGTTGAGGAGGCACAACAATTTGAACAAGCCATTTAACGAGGCAAATTGGCCCTTCCGATTTTTTTCCTACACTCGGAAAGTGTGGCCAATTAGTTCATGTTTCTAATTATGCAGCATTTCAAGTACTAACATTTACAATTTCTTAGGCATGAATTATTGCATGCTAGTTTCTGCTCTTTGGTTCCTTTGAAAAGGGACATAGACACATGGGAGAGAGCAGAAGAGCGAGGGAGGGAGGGAGGGAGGAGAGAGAGAAATGGACTGACAGAGAGAAATTGTGAAGAAAAAGAAAGGGAGGAAAGAGAAAGGAGAGGATGAGTGGGGAAAAGAGGCAGAGATAATGGGGAGGGAGAGAAAGGGATGAATGAATGAATGAATGAATGAATGAATGAATGAAAGAGAGGTGGAAAGAGAGAAAGAGGGGACGTGATGATGGAGAGAGTGTGGGGGAGAGAGGGAGGGAGGAAAGGAGGGTAGAAAAAAGACAAGTGGAGATGAGAGAGAGAGAGGAATTGAGTGATGTGGAAAAAGGGCGAGGGAGGGAGGGAGGAGAGAGAGGAATGGAGTGACAGAGAGAAATTGTGAAGAGAAAGAAAGGGAGGAAAGAGAGAGGAGAGGATGAGTGGGGAAAAGAGGCAGAGATAATGGGGAGAGAGAGAAAGGGGAGAGAAAGGAATGAATGAATGAATGAATGAAAGAGAGGTGGAAAGAGAGAAAGAGGGGGCGTGATGATGGAGAGAGTGTGGGGGAGAGAGGGAGGGGAGGAAAAAGACAAGTGGAGATGAGAGAGAGAGAAGAATTGAGTGATGTGGAAGAAAGGGAGGGAGGGAGGTGTGTGAGAGAGAGAAGAACTGAGTAACAGAAAGAGACGAAGGGGAGGGGAAAGAGGGATGAGTGAGAGAGAAAGGGGAAGAGGGAGATAAAGGAATGGATGAGGGAGAGGTGGAAAGAGAGGAACTGAATGATGGAGTTACGGCGTTCAGAGAGTGATGGGGAGAGGTAGAGAGAGGAATTGTGCAGCGGGGAGAAAAAGAGATGAAGGAGAGAGCGAGAGAGAGGGGAAGAGGGGAAAAAGAGAGAGGAGGAGGAGGAGGAGGAGAGAGAGAGAGAGCAACTGATTAATGGAGGGAAGGGAGGGGAGAGGGGAAGAGGGATGAATGAGAGATAAAGGGGGAGTGGGAGAGAAAGGAATGAATGAGGCAGAGGAGGAAAGAGAGAATGAGAAGGTACAGAGAGTGATGGAAAAAAGTTGAGAGGAACCGAAGGGAACAGAGGCTCAGGAACTGAATAACAGAGAGAGAGAGGGAGGGTAGAGGACTAGAGCGGAAAGAGTGATGAAGGAGGGAGAGAGGTAGAAAGAGAGAAATAGAGGAAATGAATGATTGAAAGAGTGTGAGAGAATAAGGGAGGGTAGAAAAAAGATGAGTGGAGATGAGAGAGATGGATTCTTTGGCCCAATCCCAATACCCCCACTTAGCCCTACCCCTCCGTTTTGCGCTTACTCGCGTAGGGAAGTGTTGTCCCACTTCTTTTTAGCGGCGAGGGGTAGTGGTGTTCAGCCCTCAAGATGGCCCTCGAAACTGAGATTTTTCAGATGCTGACTTAAAACCGAGTGAAAATTCCCACAATGCATTGCAATACACAATCAAGAAAAGAAAAGATGGCTAGCGGTGTTGGGAAAAAAGTTGATAATTGTAAGTACATCTTTATAAATACGCTTGCAAAAAAATCAAATTTTAGCGGAATATCTTAGTTTAATGTAAGTGAAACGGAGGATGAGGTTGAATTTTTCAAAAACAATTTTCTGAAAATCGCTAATTCCGTGCGTAGAGACAGAGCAGTATCTCTGTAGTATTTATAGAAAAAGAACCGAGCAGGGGTGAGTTTCACAAAACCGTCGAAAAAATAAGCACGTATTATTCAGAGAGAGAGCGTTCAAAGTCCTTTTTATGTAGTTTTTTGGCTACGACACTTTTGGGAAACTCACCCCCGATTGTTTTCTGACGTAAGCGAGTGGTGTCCCGATTCCTAGGTAAAGATTTCAAGCCCTACCCCTTGTGGCTACGATCTGTGAAGTCAACTTCGAAAGGGAGGGCCCTCGAAATCGAGTGGTAGGGCTAAGGGAGGGGAAATGGGATTGGGCCTTTGAGTAGTGAGTGAGAGGGATGGGCAGAGAGAGTGGGGGTGATGGAGAAAGAGAGGGAGGGAGGGATGGAAAGAGAGGGAGAAACAGACAAAGAGAGAGGAACATACAGATGAGGGAGAGAAAAAAAGGAGTGCTTAAAACTGGGTTGCATTTCTATAACCTTTAGACTCACTTCTCTTGTTTCTTTTAAAGGGGCATGCCACCCAAAAACCCCAGTCTGGCTAACAACGGATGAAGGCAAAATATTTTAGCAAATTGTAACGTGTACATGCTAGCAGAGTGATGTGCCACCGTATTTCTGTTGTATTGTGTATTACTCACATAAGAATGGACCGTTGTATGTCATTATTTATCACAAATCTTTGGTCATTTTGGCATACAGTCGGTGCACTTCCAAAGAGGCAAGAGTATTCAGATTTCACTCGCTTTCATTCTTTGTTAGCCAAATCTGGGCCCCTCACAGTAGCATGTCCTACTGACCCTATGTGCTGAAAATAACAGTCTGGTCCACCGAGTTTATTTCATCTAGTCATTCTTATCCGCAAAAATTCACAGTTGGAAGCTGGTTATTGGGCCAAGTCTTTTTGCCAAGCCATTTTAAGCAGAGGTGGGCAAAGTAGCTAACTTCATTACTTAAGTGAAAGTACAGATACCACTAGTCAAATGCTACTCCAATACAAGTGAAAGTCGTACAGTCAAATTTTTACTTAAGTTAAAATACTGAAGTACTTGTTTAAAAAATACTTAAGTATTAAAAGTACATCTTCTGTCACCACGTTGTTGCATCAGTGCCACAACACCTAATGCCTCTGACTAGCTTGTAGAAGCTGTAGAATATACAACTGGTAGAATGTTACAGAATGAAACACAACCCCAGCTGACAAAGAAAACCATTCCTTAGTTTACTTTGTAATTAATTGTAAGACTACACACCCCCACAAAACAGGACGGTAGTGTTCTGACACAGCTCTGGCGGTGTGTGCACACATATATGTGTATGTTAATCAGGAGGACAGTGCAGTAGCTGTAAATGCAGCCTGCTCACAATATAAAATCAACATTCCAACCTGCTTAAAACACAGCTCTACACCTCTAGCTTCATGACTTTCCAACAGCAACAATGTTTTAATCAAGACAGAAAACAGCAGAACTGTCTGAACTTGGTTTTATAGTTCCAGGCTACAGGCGTGATGTAACTCTACTGACTGTCACCTGCCAAACAACCAGTCACCTTTTAGAAAAGGGGGAATAACATCCACTTTATCCACACATTTGAAAGTAACGAGTAACGAGAACTTTGATAGAAATGTAGTGAAGTAAAAAGTACAGTATTTGTCTTTAAAATGTAGTGAAGTGGAAGTCATACGTTTCCAAAAAAAATACTACTCAAGTGAAGTACAGATACTCAAAAACTTTACTTAAGTACAGTACTCAAGTAAATGTACTTAGTTACTGTCCACCTCTAATTTTAAGCTATGATTAAAAAAAAAAAAAAGAATCAAACCAAAACTAGCTAGTAAGTGACCCCTCATGAACCATCTTAAAATATATACTGGACTAGGCTGATTATTTCATAAAACTCCACTGTACCTTCTGTAGTAACACAAAGCCCATCTTCCTTCACTTTCCCCCTCACGCACACCAATACACACTGCCCTACACGCCCAGTATGAACAGTTTGAGAGCACCATTGGCTTCAAGCTGCCCAACCATCGAGCCTCCAAACGCTTGTGGAAGGTCTGCATCGAGCACCACACCTTTTTCAGGTAGGCCGTCACTCCCTCACCGCCCTCTCCCTCAGCACTCTCTTTATTTTCTCGTCTTTTATTAAACATCTATATTCGCTGTTACACCCTGTCAGGGAAGATACTTGTTTATTATCGTTTTCCTGCATTACCGTCTTTTACATGCATTTTAAACCCATTTCATGCTGCTGTCAGTGTATTTGAATAATTGAAAGGTGTCCACTGAAAGGAAACTCTGAATGTAGATGGCTTCCGTCAGAAGGTTCAGGATTTTAGGCTTCTGCACACTGTCAAAATTGCCAGCATTTCTAAACACAACTTCCCTTACAAAGATTTTAGGCTTCCAGCAAAAAGTTGTCGTCAACCTTTAGCAAAGTTGTCACAAATTTGCAGCAAGGTTATATTTTCACATGCATTTACATTTACAGTATTTAGCAGACGCTTTTATCCAGAGCGACTTACAACATGCAAATTAAGGTTGTGGCAAATTTACAGTGGACTTCTAGCAAACTTTGTGGAAAACCTACACAGCTGGCAAATTTGTCACCAAGAGTTCACTACAGGTTTGCCATTACTGGCAAATTGTTTTGGCAAATCACTGGCAAATACATTTGCCACTAGTGGCAATTTGTCATCGTTGCCTGAACACTACTAGTTTGCCACTAATGGCACACTTTTGGCAACATATTCTGGCAAACTCCACTGTTTGCCAAAAATTGCTGCTGCAAACATTTTGTTTTTTTAAGGGAACACACCAATTTGTAATGTCTGCTGCTCTTTAATGTGAAAATGCATTTGTTGAATGTATGTGATGTCAAGCTGAAATTACCACTGAGTGGCTCATTGTGTTCTGGCTTGTTTTGAACAAATCCCAGTTATAAATGAGTGATTTTTTGATGATGGATGGCCTTATCCTACACATTAATCTAACGCGGAAAGACACATTTGGTGTGCAAAGGCCTTTACTTGCATCACTAAAGCCTGGATGTTTTTTGGATTAATGACCCTCTCCATAGGTTGGTGTCTCCCGAACCCCCACCCAAAGGCTTTTTGGTGATTGGTTCGAAGTTCCGCTACAGTGGACGCACGCAGGCCCAGACGCGGCAGGCTAGCGCTCTGATTGATAGACCGGCGCCCCAGTTTGAGCGATCGGTTAGCCGGAGGTACCTGCTCTCGCGCAGTTTAGATGGAGGTATTTTTTTTTTTTCAGTTTCAAGCCAAACAACATTGCACAAATAAAACTGAGAAAATAAGCACTGACATATCTGTTACAAGTTCATTCACCTCGCGAATTCATTTGTTACATCTCGACTGTGGAGGGGAATTGCCTAATAAGTCATGTTTTAGTGCCTTACTGAATAGCATTGTAACCACAAAGGAAACTTGCACAACACACAGCCAAAATGTGTACCATATACGCACTACCTACAGACTATCTTTCACGTTTTACTTAAGAATAAAATTAGGAAAGATAAAAACAGAAGTAGCAGTTGAAATTGCACTTGTGAGGAAGGGGAAATTAGCCACTTAACATGTGGCTAAAAAGACAGCAAAAATACAACTAGATTTAGAACAACAACAGAACTTTGATATGATTCTCATACTAACTGTCAGTTAAACCCTGTTTTAAGACCAGATTACTTATTTTAAAAGAATATATGTGGAAGTTACATTTTGTGCATCATGCTGTAAACTTTTATATGAGTCTTATTTTGGTGAATTGTGTTGGATTCTTTACATTTATGGCATTTTTTCATAATGTACAGGTTGTAAGAATATTAATTTGAAGGTTTCAGCAAAGAAGAATGATTTATTGGATTGATATTCATAGACTTGTTGTTCCTAACACTTTCTACTTGTCTCAAAATGACATGTTTATATACAGTATTGGGTGGACAGCTTAACTTTTTCAGTAGTGAAGCTACTTTAAAACGCTGTAGCCTTTCCATTTTTTTAAATAGTGCTACATTGTTACAGAAAAATACTGTTACTTTATTGTGATTTGGCATTACATTGTTAGCAAATGTGGATTTTCATATTAGTTTTCATGTGAACATCATGTTTTACGTTTTTTATTAATTAGCTTTAACCTTTTGAGGGCTCAGCCTGCAAACTGTAAATTTTTGCTTCGTACAGGAATAAGGCATATACATGAGAAACATACGGCTGAAATCTAGAGAACCTTACACAATGCGGTCACATAAGTTCTGATTTTGTGCAAGATTTTTAGGTGTGTCTGACCCTATTCTAGAGATCAGCTCAAAATGCAAAAATACAAACATTTGTTCATTAAAAAATCAGATTTGTCTCGGTATTTTCATATCAAATACCTACATAAATGAGTAGATCTGAGCCTTCTGGGTAAAAGATGTGTGCATTTCTCTATATATATATATACCAATAAATAGAGACAGAAGAATGCTGAAGAAAGACCAAGATTTCAAATGATTATAAGTGTCCTTCACACAAATGTCATGTTTTACTGGATGAAATAACTTCAGGGTAGTTAGCTCATTTTTCTCTATAGCTTGTAGTGTGATCAGAGGCTAAACAATGATGCATTTCCCAGCAGCCAATGTTCTGGGTAAGTTGCATAGAGAAAATATCAGTAAATTTTCAAAGAAGTTTAGGTCCCGGGTTAAAACAGGCATTTAAGAAGTTGATCTTATTACTAGGACATCACATCAGTACATGCAAAGCTGCCTTCACGAAATCAGCCAAAATAACATTCGAAAAAAATGTAAAAATTCAGATTAGGCCAGAGATTTAATCCCGGAATTTGCAAATGTTGTCCCAAACTAGACAGCAGTCCTGAGATTGGAACGCAGTCATAATCTGAACAAATAATAAAGAAAGACACAAATATTAAAGATTGTTGTGGAAGAAATATAGATCATTTACAGAAACAATAGCAGGTAATGGCATGCCAAAGCTTTACACTGTTACTGTGTTGTGGTCAGCCTCCGCTCTGGGAGACACTATGGACAGACTGCCTCAGTTCCCAACCAGCGAACCTGTGCATGGAATGTCCCGAGATGAGCTGGACCAGGAGTTCATGGACTCCAGTCAGGAGCAGGATCTGGACCAGGACAAGGTTTTGACCGATAGGGGTGTGGAGAGCGAAGCTGCTGCCGCCTCGAAATCGATGGAGCTCAAGGTGCGGTAGGACGGCTGATGGTTCTCTTATAGGACAGTTTAGGAAAAGTAGAATGTTGTTGAGCCTTGTGTAGAAACAGTTCAAATGAGAAAGTTCTGCATGAAACTTGATGATCTCATCTAATAGATATTAATATCTGTAAGGCATGGATTTCTTATAGAAAGTAATCAAACTGCAGTGAAACCAATATTATTTCTTCTGTTAAACCTCTGTAGGTTGTTCTTTATGAATAGTACGTTGTGTTCTGATGTGATATATTTACACTGTGCTAAGAGTTTTTAACATTAAGTTACAGTAGGTCATGACTAACTCACTCTCACTCCGGCTCCTGCCTTCTCTTACAATTCGGAAAGTAATCCCTAAAGGCAGCTGTCTCCCTCCCTCCCTCAGTCCCTCCCTTCACGCTGTATTCTTTTTTGTCGTCTCTCTCTCTCTGTCTCTCTCTCTCTCTGTCTCTCTCTCTCATATTCATCTCCTCACCGCTCTCAACCATTCTCTCTTGAGTTCTTTTTCTTTCTCTCTCTTTATTCTCTCTCTGTCTCTCTTCCTCTCCTTCTTTCTCTCTCTTGCATATTTCTCACTTTCTCTTTAAATATTTTCTCTTATTTATCTCATTGCCTCTCATTCTCGATTATTTTATGTCCTCTCTCCCCCGTCTGTCTCTCTCTCTCTTTCTCTGTCTATGTCTCTCTTCATCTCTGTCTGTCTCTCTCTCTCTCTCTCCACTGTTTCTTTTCCTCATCCCCCCGTCTATGTCTCTCTGTTTCTCTCTCTGTGTCTGTCTTTCTCTGAGTGTCTGTCTCTGTCTCACTTTCTCTGTCTATGTCCCTCTTTATCTCTGTCTGTCTGTCTGTCTGTCTGTCTGTCTCTCTCTCTCTCTCTCTCTCTCTCTCTCTCTCTCTCTCTCTCTCTCTCTCTCTCTGTCTCTCTCTCTCCAGTGTTTCTTTTCCTCTCCCCCTCCTGTCTCTCTCCTCCTGTCTCTCCTCTCCCTCTCTCTCTCTCTCTCCCCCCTCTCCATGTCTCTCTCTCTCTCTCTCTGTTTGTCTGTCTCCCTCTCTTTATCTCTCTCTGTCTGTCTCTCTCTCTCCACTGTTTTTTTTCTCTCCATCTCTCTCTTTCTCACATATTTACCTCCATTTCTCTCTCTCTTGTTGCTCTCTCTGTCTTTCTGTCTCCCTTCTTTTCTCTTGTTTAGCTCCATTTCTCTCTATCCTTCTCTCTTTCTCTCTCCCCCTCCCTTTATATTTGTCTGTCTCTCTCCTAGTTCCTCTTGTACTTTATTTCCAGATTTCACTATGCTACAACTTTATTTTTGTGCCGTCCTCTTTTCAAACCTAACTTTATTTCTTCTCCCAGACTTTTGCCTAATCTGCCAGTTGACTTTGCCTGCCTTTTCTCTTGACCTAATCCAGATTTTCTTCTCTGCTCTGCTTTAATCCCTCTCCCGCTCTCTTACTAATCGCCGCTCTCTCCTTTGTTCTCGTGCTGGCAGAGGGAGGAGTCAGGCTCTCCTCTAGACTCTAAGGCAGAGGTATTTCTTGGTGTCTGGCGTTTGTCTGTCTCCCACTGTCTGTCTTATCTACTCGTCTGTCTCTGCATAGATTGCAGTAGCATGATCGTGGGCTCCACTCTTACCAGCGTGGTTTTTAGGCATGATTTGTGCTTACCTGGCTAATCATGCGCCAACAGATGAATCTCTTCTGTAATGAACCTTTTAATCGCCTTCTTATAATGAATGATTTTAGACGGGTTGCTCACTTAAAATCGCAGACGTTCTTTGTTTATTCCTGTCCTGCTTGACAAGCCTTGGGCGTTCCATCCGCCTCACCTTGATGCTCGTTTCTCGGGCGAGAATTTGTCAGCCTCAGTGCGTGCTTGGCGCTTTAATGGACGCGGAGACCTGAAACAGATGGTACAGAAATAGCATAGCGGTTGGAGCATATTGCATCGTTCGAATGCTGCATCGACTCGGATGGATCAAAGAGCGCCACATATCGCTTTCCGACTTCCAGATCGGTTCACTTTTTTGTGGGATTAGGAGAGACTTTGGTGCAGTGTTTATCTTCACCTCTTTCAAGACGTTTTAAGTGTTTATATGCATCGGTCAACACTTCATGAGAGAACTGAAGTCTTTTGTTTCACTGCTCTGGGTATTTTGGCTTTGGACATCCAAGTTGTTAAGAAAAATAAGCTGTGTATCTTGAACAGTGACACAATCTTGTCCACTCTCTGCAATACCATGGCTATTTTTATTATGTATATACCCTGCTGATAAATACAGCACTGAAATACATAGATTTTAAGATGATTTGTGATGGTCCTTTGCTGGTTGTTCGTGGTTTGTTGCTGCTCAAGAACTAGTTTGACAACAAACTCATTTGGAAAATTTTCAAAACATATCTTAAAACCTAAAACAAGGGATGGGTCGATATACGTATCTCAGCTTGTTCCATGTGGAATGTAGTAAATGACTATATTGTGAACGTCGAGTACAAATCCTCACATTAATGTTGAACAGACAGCATGTACTTCACTTTTGCATTTCGCTTCTCTGACCTCTCAAAGCAGACGACCTACTTCCCCGTCCATCCACAACACTCTCCTAGTGCATGCACATTTTGTAACCGAAGCAGAGGGAAGTGAGTGTGCAGAGAGAGAGAAATGAATGTCCACGCCATTTCCGAGAAAAAAAAAACAGCACTGGCTCTGTTATTCTGTGCAAAAAAACTGAAAAATTGTAAACACGTATAATTAACATTCTTCATGGCGTAAACGTGCAGTGTGTGAGCGCTCGCGACTCGAGTGGAAACCAATAATTACAGACAAAACTCATATTTTAGCAGGTAAATAATAACAACCGGGTATTTACTTGATATTCTCAGTTCTTTTTCCGGATGTGTGTCCATCGCATTATTGTGACACGAGTCTGAGTCATTGCCGGGGGGATTGTGGGAAATGTAGTTCTCTCACAGAAAGAGAGAATATGTCGAGATATACGTATATTGTGCATCATGATTCAGCTTAAAAATATCACGATATTATCGTCCAGCCCTACCTTAAACCATGAGCCATATCTGTAGGAATTTTTGCTCCCGAAAAATTGAGTGATAGCTCTTCAAGAGCACTGTATATAGTAAGTTATAAATCTGTGCTTTGCACATGTTCTTCAAAACCTTCACAATCAGAAATGTCAAAAATACATTTGCTATATAGGTGGGCCGTGGTGCTACAGGGGTCTGGGTAACTGTAAGATTTGGCACAAGAATCTCAATTATTTTTACATCAGGGCAGCTGGTAGCGTAATGGTTAGGGAGTTCGCTCCGTGATAGGAAGGTTGCCGTTTTTAGTCCCGGACCAGTAAAGGTACCACTGAGATAGTCTTGTGCAGGGTACCTGGACAATGTCAGCCGTCCATGTCAGCTGCCCACTGCTCCTTCACGGATGGGTCAAATGCAGAAGTCACTCACTCATCTTAAAAGCTTCTACTGGGGCCCTTAACCTCATGTTGATCCAAGGAAACTGTCTCTGTAATTAGGAAATCAAATTACTCTGGATACAGGATGGTAATGGGTCATGCAGTTTACTAATAGTAAAATTGCAGATTCTAAATCATCGGCCTCTCTGTGTGTAAAAATACTTGACCCAAAAAGTTAAACCATTTCCCAAGTCAAATTTTTAGCTGGCTGTTTAGGGACCAGATTAAAGCAGTTTGACCAGACCAAACCAGCTTATCGGACCAGCCTGTTTTTGTCAGTAGGGTATGAAACTGTGCTGTGTGTGTTTGGCTGCCTGCCTGCCTGCCCTCTAAAACTCAACCACGCTCTGCTTCCCTGTCTCCACTCCTGCCACTGTCTCCCCTCTGCCTCCGCCTCGCTGTGCCTCGCGCCGCCTCGCCTCACGCCATCCCTCACTCCCTCACCCCCTCTCCCCAGTCGGACCAGGAACTCGCCCCGCGCCCCAAACAGGAGGTACTTCTCGCCTGAGCTGTGCTCTTTGTGATAGGGTCTTGTTATAGTTTATCTATATTTGTCTCCGAGCCAAAGTTCCGGAAGCCGGGCCAAAACGGAGCCTCATTAATTGCAGAAAGCATCCGTCATATGTTTGTATGTAGTGTTGTTTTTGATGAAAGGTATATTTTTGTGTATTTCCACTTCTCAGCCACAATAGGCCACAATATAAACAATAGGCCGGGTGTACACTAAGCAGTCTTATGACTTCTTGATCTTATGTGAGTTTATGTGGGAAAATCTTGACATATGAGGAAATATGGATTTGAAGGGTGTTTCTTGTGATTTTGTGTAATCAAATCCAACAAAAGGAAAGGATGATAGGCAAAGAATCTGGCTACAGAAAAAAGAGATTGGCTCTCAAACTGAGAGGAAGATCTTATAAACGCTATCCAATTAGTCACTGATAAAAGGAAGTATTGTGTGTGCTCTGATATTGTGATGAATTTCTGCTTTTACTGTTGGACCATTAGATCTCACTGTCAGTCTGTGATTAATAAGTCCACAAAGATTTGCTTCCCGTTTTTGCAAATATATGAACACAGGCGCTCTGGCTGCTTTTGATCAGCAACAATACTGTAAAACACAGAATAAGACTTTTTCTCATCTTTCCAACTCACAACCACAGTGTCAGTATTTTTTATTAATTGTACGTCTCCCATCAGTTTCAGTATGTCACAGTTCAATTCAAAATTGGCCCACATTAGAACCTTATAAGAGTTTTGTTTTCAGGAAAATGTCAAAGAAACAGAATTGGCCTTAATAAAGAAACATATTGGCATGTTTGTGATATTGTGTTCCGTTTTTACGCTTGGCTAAAAAAGGCTGAATATCAGACTGTGCTGGGTGGCGCGTTGGCGCAGTGATTAGGGCTGCCGCCTCACAGTGAGAAGGTCCTGGTGTTTGCATGCTCGCCCCTTGTTCACGTGGATTTCCGCCATGTGTTCTGGTTTCCTCCCACAGTCCAAGAGCATGTGATGTAGGTTAATTGGCAACTCTAAATTGGCCCCGTAAGGTGTGAGTGAGTGTGTGTGTGTCCAGCAGTGTGTTGGCACCTGCCTAGGGTTGGTCCCCGCCTTGCGCACATAGTTCCCGTGATAGGCTTCGGTCACCACCGGGTCAAATTTAAATTTTAGATTTCAGAGAACAATTACAATTTGGCCTAAAATGTCATAGTCTACACTCGACGTTGGTGGACAAAGTAGCACAAAAGGTAGATACATTCAAGAAAGATCCTTTAATGTCTGTAATTTCCCACATTACAGTTTGTTTTGGCTTTTCGGCCGGTTTGCCTTGCAGCAGTTCCTAGACAAGCCGGAGGACGTGCTGCAAAAGCACCAGGCCAGCATCAACGAGCTGAAGAGGGCTCTGAGAGAACCGAACAGCAAATTGGTCCACCGAGAGAAACGCCTCTCAGCAGCCTCGTCGGGCAGCACTCCAGAGAAGAAAGCTGTGAGTATAAGAAGCTAACAGGAACTCTCAGACTCAAGCAAGATACATATGTTTTACACTTACACTTTTAACCCTGTGAGCTTGCAGTGATCACAGGTTAGTATCACAAAATGTGTTGGTGAAGGTGGTAACTTCCAGTGCAGCTCTATCCAAACTACCACCACTGATCTCCTGAGCGAGACGCCCCTTAAACCCAGGTTGATCCAGGGAGACTGTCCCTGCAATTATGAAATTGAAGACGCTCTGGACAAGAGCATCTGCTAAATGTAAATCTGTAAATGTAATTACATGATTTATATTGTAAGAACTATTTTAGTCATAACACAGAAAAGCAAGTTTCCTCGATGTTAATTAGAGATATGCAATTAGCGTTAGCGCTAAATCGAATGGATAGAAGTCACACAGTCAATTCACATCTTGTATTTAATTGAGCGAGAACCAATTATGATTCAACATGCTTTTTGTTATCACTAATAATGTGACTCCAAAGTTATAACATGTAATGAGTCTGGCTAAATTGTTATTGTCATTCTCTATCAGTCATAAAGTTTTACTCTGACTTTGTGAAGTTGTTAATTACAGCTCTGTTCTTTTTAATAAGACACTCATTAAGTCACTTTAATGAGTCACAGTCTTACTTTAAGAGGATGGTTTTCAACACGTGACATCATTATAGCAGTTAGATTCAACTTGGAAAAGTTTAAATGTTTCATGTAGAGACTTTGTGGGGCAGGTCGCGCTAAATACAGTACAATGTGAATTTGGTTCTTATGGTTATTAATGACATCCATTTTGGTGTTCAGAAGATGCAACCTTTCATACAACTGATGCTTTACAGGTATGTGCGGGTATGAATTCATGCCCAACAAGTTTAAGTTGTATATAGGGCATGCTTATTAAAACATACATTTCTTGCCTCAGTTTTTGCATAGTCCATAATTCCCATTTTAGTGACAGTTGATTGAGTTTTTAGGCGGCGCCCACAAGACATTGAAACTGTTCACTCTATATTAACACATAGGCCTCTGGGGAGCCCTTATTGATTGGGAAGCAAGACGGTTGTCAAAGGGATGCGACCCTCGGTTCAAAAGAGGAAAAGAGCAAGAGAGCTACTAGAGTAGATCCGTCACTCACTGGTTCTCTGTCTGAAAATGACGAAGCCTACGGGAAAATCCTTATGGAGCACGGCTGTGGCAGAGCTGGGAAAGTGCAAAAGATTTCCATCCCGTCACCAGAGAAGCCGCAACGAACCAAGACTAAAAGTTCAGGATTAAAAGGGATGAGAAATGTGAACTCTGCCAGAGAGAATGTATACCACAATGGACACTTGGAGAACGGATATGATGAATATCCATTAGAGCCCTGGAATAACAAGCGGAATGCAGGTTCGAGTATTGCAGAAGATTCCATGAACCCAGACTTTTGGCGTTACGAGGAGAGAAGCTGGGGTGAGAACTCTCCCAATGAAGCGATGGACAAGCACATGAGGCATCAGCATAATGGAAGCAGGTGGCAAAGACAAGCTGCAGAAAGTTCAAACCATAACGAAAAGAACACCATAAAGACCCAAACAACCAATAATGCTTATGACAGAAAGGCTAAAGATTCTACAGTTTTCAGGAGCGACTCCGTTCGGAGTGATATTGTTCAATCTGAAGTGAAAAGAGTTGTTCCACTGAAGCCAGAGAGGTCAAAGAAGTTGAAGGGAAGCAAGGCAGAGAAGCAGCAAGACGACAGCGAAACTGACAAAACCTTTGCTGGATCAGATAATGAGACTGAGGTAAAAAAGGATGAGCTATCAGGAAACAAAAAGATACTGGAGGTTTTCGCCCAGTCCTACAGACCTGTCGTCACAGATCGTGTTACAGCAGTTGCTAAAAGCGGCCTGACCACTAATGGCCATAACAGGGCAGCTAGCAAACGTGATCGTCCTTCCTGTCTGGACAGGCACCAATTTCAAGATCTAGCAGACAACGATAATGAGAGATTCAGTCCAGAGGAAGAGCAGGTCTATTGTGAAGATCCTTCCCCGCTGTCGGATTTCCCATCAGGCTTGACGTTTTTTGGCATTGATCAAATGGCTCCTCCCTACGCTCCTTTAAAATCCCAGAGGACGAGAGAGGCACGAAACAAACAGACCACCCCTAACGACTCAAGCCATGGCTTTCTCAAGGGCTCCAGCTTAGACTCAGCCAAGAGGAAACCAGTGGTAACAACTGCTTGCCTTCTGCTTGTCACCCACAGGAACTTTAGGCATCGCATGATCCCACATACCCATGCAGTTTATTTATTATTTTTACCACACACCTGTATCTGAGGAGAGACGGGCGAAACGCCCATAATCTTATGTTAACCATTGGCTGTTAGAAGTATTAGATTTTGCAACCGCTGCCTGTGATTGGACCAGGACGCACTTCCTCTTTGCCCTTTCCCTTCTCTCCACGGCTAAACATCTGCTTGTGCATTTGAGACAACCCATAGGATCCTTCATGTAATTTTCATTGCCACTAATTGTCTCTCAACCAAAGGCCTTTCCTTCCAACAGCTTTTCTCTGATACCATTCCATCGGTCAGAAAGGGAACGGTTGTTGCTGGGAATGAAAGGCGTCATGCTGTTATGCCTAAATGCCATTTTTGCAAACATGCAGTGCTTTCTAAAGCAGGACTTTCAAAAATGGCTGCGTAATTACTTTCGAGCAGGGCACAGCATTAATTTGATAAGTGGTTTGTTTGAGCTTGGCTTTGTTCCCGGAGATGCAACTGTATGTTGCCGTAGCCTGAAAGACTTCGGCTTTGCTTGGTAAATCGGTGGTAGAAGTGTCAGAAGGCAAGGAACGCTGAGGTGTTTTATTTTATGATGGAGAAGTTTGCTGTTCTCCCACGTGTGAAGCCTAACGGGATCCTGGGAATTTTTGTAATTTGCATGAGTATGTTGGTGTGCTTACAAAGCTCTCCTTTGAAAGTTACAGACAATTTAGACCTGAAACTCCCGATCCCCAAAATCAAAGGGTTTCCACTAGGTGTAATGTTGCCATGTCAATACAAAGAATCCTTTGAAAGTCCTATAAAATCTTGCCTACTTTAGCGTTATAATGTGAAGCCTAAAGACTCATTTTAGCTCTTTTGGTATTAGCAAAAACAGTAAACGATTGCAAGGAGAACTCGTTTAGCAAATTACTTTGTGACCACATGACATCTGATGAATGAATTGAAATGTTCCATGTAATCAGTCAGCTTTAAAACTTCAAACTAGCTCTGGCATATTTCAGAGCCGATATTGTTTTGTGATCGGAAGCACAAACATCTTTAACACTGCTTAAACTTCTAGCTTTTAATCGAGATTTGATGAGTTACTTTTCCTAAAATAGCTTGCGTCCGGCTGGCGGATCATGGGACATGTGCACCTTTGCTTATTGGGTTTTAGGGTCTGTTTTGGTGTCCTGCTCTTTTGCCTAACATCTCAGTGCTCTAATTGTGCATTACTCTCCTTATTATCTCATCTCACCAGGAGCCTCACCCCACCCCAGCAATTCATGCGGAGCCTCAGGAGGAAGTCCAGGTGCCTCATTTTTCCATTCATCTTACCTGCCTTTAGTGTCTTGCGAACTTTCAAGCCTTAGTTGTTATGCTACTTCGCTACTTCACACTTCCGCTTCATGGTTGCATGAGATCGCATGTATATCGCATTGAGATTCTACTCATTAATGGAAAGTCATTTGTACCATTGTGTCTGATGATCCAATGGAAGTGGCTTTTGTCTCACTGCATGTAACATTGTCCCTGTTTCAGGGACTTGCCATTCATTTGATTCAGGGCATCTAACACTTTTCCCCTTTGAGTAACATGCAAAGACTTTCCAGAACATTGGAATCTTTGAGACCTCTCAAGGTGGAGAGGTAAATACTTATACTGAGGAATTAGGTTCATGGGTTATCCATGCAAAAACAGACGAAGAAGTTCAGTCAACATGTTCTGCCTTTAATCCTCCCTCAGAGACATGTCCCTGTGATTTAATCCATCCCATCGGCACCTACATTTCTGATATATTTGTGCAAAAGTTTACTTTCCTTGCCTAAATGTCATGCTCTGTTTTTTAAAAAACCTTGGACACTGTGCGCAAGGTTCCCAGTACTGGGTTAATCATTGTCACAAGGCAGTTTAATTAGATCAATTAAGGGCCATGAATTCAACAATAATCACTTATGCTTAAACTGAAAAAGGATCTTAATTTATACAGTTGAGTGCATCTTTGCTGCCATTGAAACTAGATTCTCTCATATAAGACCATATCCAGCCAGAATTTAATATTAGACACTGTTCTAGCATCATCTTCAATAATGGATTGTTGTTGCAGTCCAATATTTAAGTTATTACATGTTTAATTTACCATGTCACACCATCTTCTTTTGCTCCATCCTCAAGCTTGCCATTTGATCGCTTGATTGCTCCCTGAATTCCACTTGTCTTGTCACCTTCAGAGAGAGCCGTGGGAGCGACGCCTGGGATCCGTGACGGAAGACGATCCCGACCCGGAGACCCTGTTCCTCAAAGAGACCCACCTGGGCATTGAACGCAAATGTTCCAGCATCACCGTCAGCTCCACCTCCAGTCTGGAGGCTGAGGTGGATTTCACCGTCCTGATGGACCTCCAAACCGGGATGGAGGAGTTCTCCAGGGGAATGTCAGAGCTGGGAGAGAAGGACCTTTCTCCCGAGAGCAGTCTTTCAGACCGACCAACTCATCCAGCCTTCATACTCGGGGCCGATCCCATCATCCTTCCAGTGGAGAAACCCGCGCCAGACCTTTGGAGGACCCCAGAGGAACCAAAGCCGGTTGTGGAGCACAAGCCTGTGGAGGAGCGGAAACCCGAGGTAGATGGTTTGATGAAACTTGATTGTCGCCCGATGGAGTGCTACATGAATATGTGTATGTGTTAAGTTGTTCTGTCACACCATTTTATTTTCTCTTTTGCCAACAGGGCATCAAATCAAAGCATGAATTTTCATTGGAATTTCTGATTGAATCATGATTGAGTCGTGATTGATGCTAATTCTGTTCCATACGGTGCAACCTTCCATAGTTCCATATCAGTCCGTTCAGGTTTGGTTGTTTTTGCGTTTCTCATAGTTTTGATTCTTTTGTTTTGAACCATAACTTCATAACACACTGTTGTGTTCTTTCAACTGGCACCGACTTCCTAATTTCCAGCGTTACGATACGCAGCCTGTCCTTGATCTATTCCCATTGCCTCTCCTTTTTTTCCCCTTTTTAAAGCCATTTGTGCCAAAAAAAGCCCCGCGGTCAGTGAAAGCTGCCCAGGCTTTGAAGAAGGAATCAGCAGAGCTTGCTAGCGTCCAACCAGTAAGACGAGATGTTGCGGAGACAATGTCCTTCAAGCCTCCTAGCCGAGAGAGCAGCGAGATTATCGCCTCCCAGGCTCTGAGGAAGACAGAAGTAAAGATTGAGACTCAACCAAATGGATCAGAGGTCACCACAACCATCATGGAGATTGCAGACCAGGTGAATTTTCACCCGAGGGCTCATTTTTAAGATGTAAAAGCACGTTAAGATGCTAATGTGTCTTACACTAATGTGTCTTGCATTCCGTGCATTCGAATAGGTATTTTTAGGGGAAATTGCACCAAAAGTAGCCACAGAATGTAATTTATTTTCCAAAGCGAATTGTCTTTGGTTGCTCCTTTAAGTCTTTATAAAATCTGACAGGTTTTCTTTCTGAATTTAGACTTTTTCATTTCCAGCAGAGGCTTTCAAATTTGCCATTATACCTTTTATTTGTATGTTAAATGTTATCATTCATTCATTATCCGAACCGCTTAATCCCAACTGGGGCTGCGGCGGAGCCTATCCCTGGAGCTACGGGCGAAAGGCGGGGGACCAACTAGGGATGCAACGGTACAGTGTGCCCGCGGTTCGGTATGTATCACGTTTTTTGGGCCACGGTAACGGTACGGTTTCGGTACATTAATGTTATCTTAGCTCTAACATCCAGTAGGTTCTTTGCCTTTTCTACTGTATTTCCAGGGCTGAAACGATATTAGAATAACTCAAAAAAATTGTTTACAAAAAATGGTCGAAGCAATTTTTCAAGAATCGAAGCGTATGTTTAATTCTTTTCACTCACTACATGCTCCGCTTGTGATTCACACGGACACTTATTAATGATGCACAATAGGGCTGGGTATCGTTGCAGATTTCCTGAATCAATTCGATTCCGATTCACAAGGTCATGATCCGATTCAATTCTCGATTCGATTCGATATCGATTTATTTAGAGATTTCTTTGCGTCAATACTAGTTTTGCTTGGTTATAAAATAACTTGTTTTAAAACCGAAGTGTTGGCAAACATCGGCCTTTAGGCCAGACGGTGATTTGAGCAGAGCAGCTTCAGCCATGGCTCTGTTTGGTTTCGGTTTCGCCGGTCTCATGTTTTTATAGCTCTCCTTGCGCGGTCGCGAGAAGTAGTGCATAGCCGCAGGAAAAGATCGATCTGCGAATTTTTGAATCGATATCGTATTTTTCGAACGAGAATCGATATTGATCGGTGAATCGATTTTTTGAACCCAGCCCTAATGCACAACGCTTTCAGTTTCCCGATGAAGGCAGGACCTGATCCCTCTGTATGTGATAGTATTTGTGAGATATTCCGTGCACAAAAACAGAAGTAAATGCGTAAAAACACATAAATGACATTTTTCGCAATGTAAACGTGCTGTTTGTGAGCGCCATTACTCTCTAAAACATTACATTACTGCTACAGTTCAGTTAAATCTCCTCCTTTATTACAGACTAAACTCATATTTGAGCTGATACAGGAGATGCGCTGATAACGTTCTACTCACAATTGATGAAATTGATGAGATTTTCAATATTTATTCCCGTCGCTTTATTGTGACGCAGCTCCGAATTGCGTGTGGGGGATTGTGGGAAATGTTGTTCTCTCCCAGAAGTGCCACAAACAGCTCATTTTATAGGCCAAAATGAGTCCAAACTGGTTTAAAACTACCCAAAACTTTAAAAGTCGTTTTGAGCCAATTTGGACTCCTTTAGTCCTATAAAATTAGCTGCTTTTGGCATTTCTGGGAGGGAACTACATTACCCATGATCCCCCTGTGTACTACAAAGCGCCACTTCACAATAATGGGATAAACACTACAAAATATCAATTAATGGCTGTATTGTGAGTAGAACGCTGATTATTATTATTTTTCATCTAAAATATGAGTTTTGTCTGTAATAAAGGGAGGATTTGGATTTGATTTTTTACACAGCTGAGCGGCGATCCTGCATGATCACCATTTAATGATGCCCCCACCTCCCACTCCCATTTTAACGCTCATGGATCTGCTTTTATCTCAAATATACCCGGGCGTACCGAACTATCGTAGTTCACCTGGGTGTACCGAACTCAACAGGGCGTACCGAACGGTTCGGTAAAATACCGTTGCATCCCTAGTATCAACCCTGGGCGAGCGCCAACACACCGCAAGGCACTCACACTCTCACTCACACCTTACGGGGCCAATTTAGAGCCACCAATTAACCTACACTGCATGCCTTTGAACTGTGGGAGGGAACCAGAGCATCGGGCGGAAACCCACGCAAACACGGGCAGTTGGTGGCGTAACGGTAGGGTGTTCGCCCCGTGATCAGAAGGTCGCAGGTTCGAATCCAGGGCTGGTAAAGTTACCACTGAGGTACTCATGAGCAAGGTACCGTCCCCAAGCACTGCTCCTCCCGGGCGCTTGTTAGCTGCCCACTGCTCCTTCACGGATGGGTTAAATGCAGAGGTCACATTTCGTTGTGGTAATCACTCACTCATGGGGAGAGCGTGCAAACTCCACACAGAAAAGCCCTACGGCTGACCCGGGGATCGTACCCGGGACCTTCTCGCTGTGAGGCGGCAGCACTAACCATTGCCCCACCGTGCCACCCCCAGTAGTCCCGGGATAGGCTCCGGGCCCCGCAACCCTGATAGGGGTTAAGTAGTTGGAAAATGAATGAATGAGTGAATGAAATATTACCAGTGTTTTTTGCAGTTATTGCCTTTTGAGTCATAGTCACAGTTTCTCTGTTACAGTGAGCAAGAACCACCGAAATATACAGTCGTAATGACAAAAATCAGTTGTACAAAATGTGTAAAGACATCTGAGTTCTGAGATGGCAAGCCCTCTTGTTTAAACAGGTATGACTTCCACGATTGGTCATGTGTTGATATTCTTGTTGTAGGATCATGGTTTAAGCAGTTTGCGTGAAGCTTCTTTCGCCATGACTGAGAGAATCTCTCCTGTAAGTGTACCAGCCTGGTTCATTTAATTCCGTAGCTGCAAGCTGTCAGTTTGTCTGTTTTATTACTTCCAGTGTAGTCTTTACATTTCTTAAAATCATGTTTCTTACATTAAATAAAAGACTCTATGTATTAGTTCGACTTGACATTTATGAGGGGTTTTCATATTTTAGATTTCATGCATAAATGAATCCAAAATATATCATATTTCTGTGGTAGGTGAGCTTTGGCTCTTTTGGGAGAGAGGGCTCTGGGTCTCCTCTAGTTGTATCAGAGAATGTGACTTCAGCCACCACGACCCACGTTACAAAGGTAACAGTGATGATCAACACGTAGGCTGCTAGTGATAGCATGTCCTGTGTGTTCGACGGTAATTTGTTATTTCTGGCTCACTGATGTCTGTCTCTTACAGACTGTGAAAGGGGGATACTCAGAGACCAGGATTGAGAAGAGGATTATCATTACAGGAGATGACGATGTTGACCAAGATCAAGTAAGTTCGTGCTGAGAACTCGTTTAGAAGGGGCTGAAAACAAAGAAGTAGGACATAAAACTTCTCATTCACTCACTAAACTGAGCCGGGTGTGCGGGTCACTTGAGTCAGAATTGCCAGCTGAATCGGTTGTTTTTCACAGAAGAAAGTATGCACTTCCAAATAAATGCAAAAGTAACAAGATAAGGCTAGCAGAGTGGCAAATATTTATTTTCAAGTGGCAGTGGAGAAGATTAACTGGCGGATTCACTCTGTATGTGCTTCAAGGAGCGCTAAACCGCTCGTGTGAGCGATTCAGATTTGGCTATATGTTTCTGGCTCTCGAGGAGATTATTCAACAGATTCACTCATGAATGTATGTGCTTCGCACCGCGCTACTGATTCGACTGACACCACTCCCATAGTCTACAAAGAGGATTCAACTCTGCAGGAAGTTCTTAATATCCCTCATTTGAGTGTGATGTTGCAAATGAACTGTAAATTATGACATTTTTAGCAGCTATACTTGCTACTCTGGCTGTATTGATCTTGAGTAATGAGTTTGAAATGATGATAAGAGGTATGTACATGATGGGGTTTATATTTGTGACCCTCCACGGCAAAACCAGTCGCTTGTCACGACAGAGGTTTCCGAGAAAAACGACCGTTTATGTTGCGTGGGGTAAAATTGTGAATTTTTTTGTTTTTAGTGTTTTGAAACAGTGGAAGGTCTATACTGTACTGTTGTGATTACATTTCGCTGAAAAACTTACCCTTTCCATCCTAAAAATGTGACTTTCTTGAGGTGAGGAATTCAATTCCAGCAGAATGTTAAAAGTTTCTGTTTTGACCGCTCTACTTCAATATTTACGGTAAATCCACTGGTTGACTAGCGTGAAGATATTTCTCCGGAATCCATCTCCGTCTCCTGAGTTCAGTTAACCTCACGCAGGTAGGCTATCCGTGTGGCAGTGAATGCAGCGTAGGCTACCGTAAATGCAAACGTAGCCGCGACCGCACCAAGCGTCTGTGAGTACTACATCGATAGTCAACTTCAAAGGCGGATTTCTCCGTTTCTCACTTGGCGTGACAGGAGGAACCCGACTCCTTTGAATGTTGATATCTCAGTCATATGTCGTCGCATTCATATAGGTATCGTTTTGAAGCTTGATTTATGCCCTTTCATGAAAACATAATAACTCAGTTGTGAAAAATTGCGACAAGTGACTGGTTTTGCCGTGGAGGGTCACATTTTAGTCATGGTGTAGTTAGGACTCGATTGATTCGGGTTAATGAAGACCTCAGACTCGTGAAAAATGAATAAAATTAAATAATTTTTCAAAAATGATTTCAGTAGTGAAACACAATTTCATGTTACAGACTACCTGCAATCCAGGCTACCAGGGGGACACGGACCACCGGTTAAAACCCCCGATATAATCGATTATGGTCTGCCACTGCATCGATGCAGAATCAACCTCCATGTCTGCATCAAGATGCATCGATTATGTCATTAATTTCAACACTCTGAATATATATATATATATATTCAAACTACAGCAAAAGAGCAATAGAAGAACTGGTTTTATTTTGGTCAACTGCCAATTTTGATTTCTTATAGACACCAAGTCTAATATACGTTTTATTCTTTTCAATATCATGCTTCTTTTTATATATAGACGATTTGGTACAATTTATCCTTCTGTTTGACAAGCCATTATCAGCTTTATTTAGCATTATTATATATATTATATATAAGGTACGTGTTATACACACTTGAAAGTAAAGCCAAGCGACATCGCTAATAATGGCTGGTCAAAGAGAAGGGTAAAATGTGTGATGAAATACATGAAAGGAATGAGAAGAAACGCAGCAATAGCTCACCTTTCGGATTGACTGGGACTATATATAAACCTGCTCCTTTAAGCTGTGGAAATGTTTTTCCTCTGTTCTCTCCTGACATGAGAGTTCGCTTTCTCACAGGCTCTCGCCATGGCGATAAAAGAAGCCCAGCAACAGCATCCCGACATGTTAGTAACCAAGGCCATAGTTGTCCGGGAAACGGAATCTTCCACACAGGACCCACACGAGGAATCCAAGGTATTGGTTATAAGCAGTTCCCAGGAGCATAATTAATCCTCCCTGTGAAAATATACACTTTCCTTGGAGTGCTTGTGTCATGTCAGCCTTGTCACCACGTTGGTGTGTCAGTGACAGTACAGTTTACATTTTTTAAAAATTAACAGTAGTGACTGCTGCATGATCCTACGATTGCACAAAAGATACTACATAGAATAGCAACTCTGTGTCAGTTAAAATAATTTGGGGTAAAAATTTAAAGTGCAATTAATAGATTTGTGCTACAATAAGAATTTTTAGAATAAGAATATTTAATTTATATGTAAAATACCAGTGTTGATGTTGAATCCAGTGAAAAATAACAATATTTCTTTACAGCAGTAGGTTTAATGTATGTTTCTAAAATTGTAACCCCAAAATGCACTGCACCCTGTATTGTATTTCTTAACATTAAAAAGAACAAAAATCATAACCACATCTAAAGAAGACTAAAAAATATTTTTTGGTTCATTACTTGTTCCGCTAATTTTGTGATATTACAAATTTAACATATCTTTTAAACAAAACTATTTTGTTGACGTTCAGGCTTACATTTAAGGTATTTTTAGTATGATTCCATTTGCCTAACCATAGTTTCCATTTATTGTTAGCACTTTTGGCTTTTTCACTGGATTCTCTACCAAATAATTGGTCAATTTAGCCAGAAATATGCCTCGAGTGATGGGGAAAATCCTAAATATGCTTTTAGGCCAGTATGTCTTATTAAAGCACTGGGTTTAACCTGTCATTACTGTTTTTTTCCCCTCAGTCCTGATCTGTTAGACACTCAGGACTATGTACAAGAGACGTCCTGGACTTTCATACCATCAGTTGGCGGTGGTTCTCCCACTGATCCCAACCTGCAGGACCCAGGACTTCAACACCCACATCTGGACATGCGTTCCCTTCAGAACACAGAACTCATCCTAAATGCACACATTCTTCTTTTGCCATTTCATTCACTCGCTGTATTGTGAAAGGCTGAACGAGAGATTTCAACCTGTTCGGTTTTCTGACCCAGCCTCGGGGCCCAAAAACGCTCTAGACAAACTGCTGTGTGCCACTTGACAGACTTCTGAACTGAAGATTTATCTGGAAGAAGGACAGAAGTTGGTGGCGTGTCTAGGCATAGAAACGATTTTTCTGCAACCTTCTCTCTGCAGACGTGCCCGTGCCTGTGCCCATGCCATACGCTTGCTCGGCTAAAGCTGCATCACGTCTAGAATTTGATACTTAATCCAGTCATTTGCATGTGGCAAGGAAGGGATTAGCGTAGTGTTAATAAAGGAACAGGGCGGAATGAACGGATAACGACGGACAGCAGCAGTGTAATACGGTGCCGCTTGTGGACGGGCAGACGGCAAGACACAAGAACGACAGCCTAGTGACAACTACAAAAAAGAAAACTACCATTATGCTAAGATGAGATAAAAATTCTTTACGGCATCATGATATTTACCAACCTCCCCTAAGGATCCTCTTCATCTCTAGTCAAGTGTGTTGTTAGAAAGTCGACAGTTAACTACATGAGCTTGAAAACGGAAGCGACATTTCTCTTTTTTCATTGCACTTTGTGCGTATTTGGTATGACTTTCATTCAAGGAAACAGAAAGGCATTTTAATTTAAATTGAACCCCCCATATAGCCATGTGTCCTTGAAAGCAAATATGGTTCCTAGCATTTTTAAAGAAAAAAATATTCAAATAAAATAATAGTGAAACCAGTGAAAAAAATCTGCCAGGCTGAAAAAACATTCAGCTCAGCTCATTAGTGGTGTTATAAATATAGAGATGTTTCATTTTACACAAAAATTCAAAATTCACTATGTTCCAACCCAGCCATGGTTATAATTATCTCAGTTAAAAAAAAAAAACAATAACCACCACCATCAAATAACCAAAAGTTGTTCTGTTCCAAACATTTACCCATCATTACAGAAAATTAAGCCCTAGAAACCCCAATGTTAGCAATGCATACTGTTAGTCTTTTCCATAATTGTGTCATATGCATGTAAAACCGTCTCATTTTAGCAACATGCAGTTCCACTAGTTTTAGAGAAGTAAAAGGTTTAATCCTGGACTAAATTTGCGAGGCTAAAATATGAATTTCACTGCAGGGCTTACCTTTAGCACAAACACTATCACTTGACTTTCTGAACACCCCAAAACAATGTCAATAGAGCAATTTTGTTTTTGTGTGAATGTCTTTCTCTCTCAGTTTTGCAGTACAAAATGGGCTGTTGGTTTTAACACCTCTCCCATTCCGGAAGTTAATGGATGCCGTGTTAAGTGTCAAAGAGACTTTTCCAGGTTTTAGCGTGTTTCTCTCTGATGATTCCGTACTCTATGGTAGATGTCATGAGCCTTTGATTTCTATTTTCAGTGGAACGTGTACACAGTGATCCTCTTTACAACCTTCCCTCTGTAACACTGAGTGCCAGATCACGGTCCAGAACGACTGCGGACGTAGGTGATGTTTGTAGTGTTTTATGGGTGTGTGGGCTTTAATTGCTGTGTGTTTTTTGCTATATTTTCCCAATGAGACTTGGTTGATCTTGTGTTAGGCAAAGTCATAAACGCTCTCTCATTTCCATTAGGATGCTGAAGGTGTCTGGTTGTAGATAACTTATGTAATGGACCTTTGACAAAAGGACTGTGCCACTTGCTCGACTTGACAATAGACAAGGGTAGGAACGGAGGGGGGGCATCGACGCAGTGCAATTACAGACTTATAGAGGTCGCAAAGGGCAGTTTTCCAGACAATATCTCGAATAAGCCGCGCATTTCATTCCAGAGTCGTCCTTGAAGAGTAAAATATGAATTTGCAATAGATTACAGAGACAGATTTAGAAATATGGCAGCTTAGTGGTAGAATACCAAGTGTTAATGGCTTTAAAATAGGCAGTGCATTGATGATTTCATCTATAATAATAAGAAAAATGTCCTTGTTGATTACCCCATATCTGGATTTTTCAGAAATTAATAGAATAATAAATAAAAATGATAAATGATAAAAACAGGCTTAAAACAGAAAAACAGCTAATTGGAAAACATGACTCGTTATCAATATAAATTGCCATAATTTACTTAAGGTTTGTATTTATTCAGTGCATCTAAGAAATCGCCACCTGATGGAGCCCTATCACCTGGCTAAGGACAAGTCCCAATGATTTTATATCGCCCCGCTTGTGGTGAAATTGCTTTTTTCATGCATCAATAATAAGAAAATTGCCTTGTTAATCAATTATATCAGCAAATTTCAACAATAATTAAATAAGACAAACATTTATCTAAATTGCACATATTTGTGCCATTAAAGCCTGGCTATGAATAATTATTTTAGATTTTTAGATTTTATATTGCCCCCTTGTGGTCTTTGGGCCTGTTTACATGTATGCAGATATTTTTATAAACACATTTTTTAAAAATATGTTTGGGCCTTTAGTTTACACGTAAACAGAGTTTTAACCACCTCAAACGCATATTTTTTTTAAAAAAACGGCCTCCAAAGTGAAGATTTTTCAAAACACTGGATTCTGTGGATACATGTAAACGAAAGGCCCAAATGTATAAAAAATATGCATTTATAGAAGTATCTGCATACGTGTAAATAGGCCCTTAGTTATAGACAATATGCCAGATTAAATATAAAGCCAAAATTGGAAACCACAATATGGGCCAATTCTAAGTAATCAGCGCCTAGTAACATATTGATAAAATCTCAACCAACAATCGATTGATTATGAGATCATTAGTTTAAATCGGTCTCTGTTTTAACCTCCAAGGAAAGGCAATAAACCCAAATATGACTGTGTAAATTAGTTTGGATGTTATTCTAGATAAAAAATGTGCTAAATGTCATGTTCTAAACGTTTCAGTTGCAAGAGTTGATTAAGTCCATTAAAAATACAGCTATCATGAAACGCTTAGTAGCTTTATTTCCACGGGCGCACCTAATTACCCATTAACACAACGTTTTTGCTAGTTTAAAACGCACTCAAGTAGCATTTGCACTCTAAACTGTGCTCTGCCCTCAACTGCAGGTTAGAAAATTAAACATTCATTGAACAACGACAGATAGCAGCGTTTAGTCAAACAGGCTTAATCTCTGACTGGAGAACTGCCCTCAAGTGTTCTTATTCTTAGTAAGAAAGTGCCATGAAGAAGCTGCTAACTTAATTCCACACCAGTCATTACCTACTTAACCCAGACCTCCGTCTCATCCGTGAAACAGAGACTTTTAATATATACACACAAGCCCTGAGTAGATTAGCGATGTGCTAACGCTAGCCCTGAGCTAGCCTGCTTGGCCCTTTTCACAAGTGTGCTCTCTGACAGGTCCCAAAGTGGCTTAGATTTGGACTTGAACCCACAATCGTGGCACACGTGGCTTCCAGCAGGGTTCAGCTCTCCCTGTCCCTTTTCTTTTCCCCTTTCTTTCTCCCCTATTAATGAACAAGTGTTGGGCAGCTCTGGATACGGCATGCTAGCAAAGGAGCGAGATTCGTTGAAAGACGCAGTGCTATCTGATGGTCTTCTTTTGCATCTGCACCTCTTTTCACTCCTACTCTGTACTTCCTAATTCTCTGTGTTTACTGTACAGTGCTCTACATGAAATAAAGCAGTCAGTCGATGCTGTGTGGTGTCATGAATGAAGTCCGAATTGCAAACGTTCTTGGAGAAGAGCAAGAAACAGCTCCATGAAAGCCTGTACAGGCAAAGTAAAAAGTATGTGAACCCTTTGGAATCATCTGTTTTTCTGCATTCATTGGCCATACAAGTGATCTGATCTTGGTCTGAGTCACAGGTACTGAAATACATAATGAGCGTAAGCCAGTAACACACAAAGAATTCTACTCTTTCATGTCTTTTTTTTATACAAAAGCATTCAGCGTTCACAGTGGTAGTGGAAAAAGGAAGTGAACCTTTGGATTTAATAACTGGTTGCCTTTGGCACCAATGACCTCAACTAGGGATGTGGCGCGGTAGTTGGCGCTGGCGCCTTACAGCGAGAAGCTCGCTCCTGGCCCCAGAAGGGTCTTTCTGTGTGGAGTTTGCATGTTCTCCCCGTGTTTGTGTGGGTTTCCTCCGGGTGTCCTGGTTTCCTCCCACAGTCCACAGACATGCACTGCAGGGTAATTGGCAACTCTAAATTGGCCCTGTAATGTGTGAATGTGTGAGTGTGTGTGCCCTGCGGTGTGTTGGTGCCTGCCCAGGGTTGTTTCCTGCCCAGCGCCCGTAAGCTCCTAGGATAGGCTCCGATCCCCCCGCGACCCCAGTTGGGATTCAGTGGTTCAGATAATGGATGGATGGATGGAGCTCAACTAGGCACTTCCTGTAACTACAGAACACACCTGCACACCATGTGGGAGGGATTTTACTCCATTCTTCACTGCAGAGCTGCCTCAACTCTTCCATATTATTTGTCTTCTGTGTATGGCTCCTACACAAATCCTATGTGTTTGTGGTCATTGTCCTGTTGCAACACCCAGCCTCTTCTGAGCTTAGCTGATGGACAGACATGCTCACATTATCCTGGAGAATTTGTTGAAACTTAGTTCATATTCCCCTCAATGATGGCAAGCTGTCCAGGCCCTGACACGTAATAGTAGGCCCAAATCATGACGTTCCCGCCACCATACTTTACTGTAGGGATGGTGTTTTGACGTTGACCTGCAGTGCCCTTTTTACGCCAAATGGAGTTCTTCTTGTTGCTCCCAAATAGTTCAATTTTGGTTTCATCACTCCAGAAAACATTTTCCCAGTACCTTTGCGGAGTGCTATTTTGCAAACTTTAGGTAAGCAGCAATGTTCTTCTTTTTTGCCTTCCTTCTTTGTGTCCTGCCATGGACTCCATTCTTGTTCAATGTTTTGTGTATTGTTGAATCATGAACAGAGATGTTAACCACTTCTAATGACTTCTTCAAGTTGTTGCTGTCATTCTGGAGTTATTCATCTTCTCACTGATGACTTTATGTTATGCATTCTGGGTCATCTTGGCGGGATGCCCACTTCTAGGCAAAACAGCCACAATACCAAACTATCTACATTTATAGACAACTTGCCTAACAGCAGACTGATGAATATCTAAAATCTTTTAGATGACTTGATAAGCTGAGCTAACACTGTGCAATTTTTCACTTGTCAAACTATTTTTTTGGATCAGCCCGAGTTCCAGCATAATCGTGCGTCGTGCATTGCGTAGTATACATGGAACGCCGTTATCACACTGTTGAAGCAGAGCCACGAGCCGACTCACCTGAACCTAAGTGGGATTCCCCTCATTGCGCCTGCGCCAACACAGAACAGGAAGTGAAATGCAAGCTGAGTACAGAGTAAAAACATGGCGACGTGTCGTATAGTCTGGACAAAGGCATTGGAGGCTCAGCTTTACAGTTCCGGGTATGGGAGTACGGTGGGTCATGTAGTGTGAGCAGTCAAGTCGCATCAGAGCATCGGCCCGTATAGAGCTTTGACTTTTTAACACATGCGACTTAGTCGTACAGTTTGAGCTAAAGGTTTACAAAACAATTGGAAATTCTTGATTGTTGCTCTTCAGATAGCTCTTTTGTGTGAGGCATGATTTCTTGTCAAAAGCTTTCAACGTTTCAGTGTTTTCTATCAATCAGTAGTTCTAGGCCACACCTCTGAACTCACTAACAAGCTAATGACTAAAAAGTAATTAGCATAGCGTTCACTTACTTTTTCCAACCTTCACTTTCACAGTTTGAATGATTTATTCAATATGATCAAAATTTATTTGGAAATGTGTGTGTCTTTAGTTATAGGAGACTGTGTTTTTTCCTTATTGTGATTTACATGAAGATATGACCATGTTTTATATGGGAATTAGACATAAATATAGAAAATTCCAAGGGGTTCACAATCTTTTTACTTTGACTGTATATAGAGTACAGCAGTTGTAGGCAACTCCAGTCTTAGAGGTCTGGTGTCCTGGAGGTTTTCCATCCTACCTGACCAGCTGGTGGCGTAGCGGTAGGGTGTTCGCCTCGTGATCAGAAGGTCGCAGGTTCGAATCCAGGGCTGGTAAAGTTACCACTGAGGTACTCATGAGCAAGGTACCATCCCCAAGCACTGCTCCCCAGGCGCTTGTTAGCTGCCCACTGCTCCTTCACGGATGGGTTAAATGCAGAGGTCACATTTCATTGTGGTGCACTGTGTGCTGTGCTGTGTTCACAATGACAAATAATCACACTAGTAGTTATCGACCTGAGACCAGGTGTGAATGTTCTTAAGTTGGATGGAAAACCTCCAGGACACCAGACCTCCAAGACCAGAGTTGCCTAGTATAGTATGGTATAGTATAGTATAGTATGAGAGTCGAAATAGCCAGAGAAATCCATACATTTTTACTATTCTTTCATAAGGACCAATAATAAATGTGTAAACGCATTCACTTTCCCCCTAAAGTTATTACACAATCAGCACAGAACTTCAAAATGCGTTTCCTTTAAAAATGTCCCCTTTTTTCTAAATTAACATGAAAACAATCGGCTCTGGTTTTCTAATTTAACGAGACAAAGTTTTCATGGGGAAGGAAAAAAAAATACAGAATTTTTTTCATGAAAACCTTGTCTTATTTAATCTCTCTTTTTTTTTTCTCCACAACTCCGAACTCATTCAACCCTGTCTTTATAGACTTTGCTTTGTGCAGTTAGCCAGGTTACGTTCTTCCAGCATCCTCCAAACCCAGACGCAACCATCTGACTGTCAAAAAGAGAAGGAGAATTTCAATGATTTCAGTTTCCACTGCTCCGTGATTTCAGTTAGTCACTGAGCTCTTCAGAAGGACCCTGATCATCAATAATTAACTGAAATGCCTCAATACATTTGTCTGTATAGTGTATGTTCAATCAAGATCATTGTTAAAATGGTGTCATCTCTTTTCTCCTGTCAATTAATAACATAAGATCATTTAAAATGATTCGTAATTGTCAATATAGACTGTTTCCAGCTTCATTTTTCAGCCCTACTTCAAGTACTCTGCAAAAACCCCACCTCGATCATGTTCAGTTGTTTATTTAAAAGCAGCCAGACCATTTAAATACTGTTGTTGTTCAAAGCCACTACAGAGCCAAGACATGCTGAAGAGCGACTGACTAGAAAAAGAATGAGTGCAAACATAGCCACAAGCTACACAAATTAATGTTTAAAAAACGCTGGTCTGTTCAAACCAAACTGATGTTCATTGATGACACTGTCAGAATCATTCATTCGCAAGACAGTGCATGATGATCTCGAACAAACACTAACTAGAATTTAAGGCTGTTTTGGTCCTGAGGGTAGGCCTACTGTTCTCATTAAGCAACACACTAGCAAAGCATTTAGAACATCACAACACAACCTCACCACTGCATTCGTAGGAACTTCAAGAAGCTGTCAGATGATGTACAAATAAGAAGCAAATTTGACAAGTATTCATTCAGCTCATATGTGACTCTGCACGGCAAAACCAGTCGCTTGTCGCAAATTTTCAAAGTTAAGATGAATTTTATGTTTTCATGAAAGGGCATGAATCAACCATAAAAATGATAATTATATCGAATGAATCGGACGACATATGACTGAGATATCAACATTCAAAGGAGTTGGGTTTCTCCTGTCATGCCAAGTGAGAAACGGAGAAATCTGCCGTCGAAGTTGACTATCGCCGTAGCACTCACAGACGCTTGGTGCCGTCGCGGCTACGTTTGTATTTACGGTAGCCTACGCTGCATTCACAGCCACACGGATAGCCTACCTGCGTTAGGTTAACTGAACTCGGGAGACGAAGATGGATTCCGGAGAAATATCTTCACCCAGTGGATTTACGGTAACTATTGAAGCAGAGCGTCAAAACAGAAACTTTAACATTCTGCTGAATTACCCCACCCCAAGAAAGTCACGCTTTTTAGGATGGGAAAGAGTAAGTTTTTCTAGCAAAATTTATTCACAAATATACAGTATAGACTCTCACTGTTTCAAAACACTAAAAACAAAAAATCCAAAATTTTACCCCATGCAACATAAACAGTCGTTTTTCTCGGAAACCTCCGTTGCGACAAGCGACTGGTTTTGCTGCGGCAGAGTCACATATACGGTTCTTCCGAATTAGAAGTCAACAGCGCAAGGAGTACAACAAGAACTTTCAGACAAATAAATAGCTCTTTTTGTACAGATAAGGCCAGCATCTGTAGATCTTTTTTCTGAAACAGGGGACTGTAAACTCCATATATTTTGGGAACAATATTGGACGGAATGGACGAGAATGTTGAGTGGCACTGGGACGTACTGTATGTTCCACGCTGGGAAAAAAAAATCAGTCCGAAAAATCAAAGATTGTCATGTCCAAGGTATAACAAACACCTTTTCGTCATTACAGTTTGAATGTTGATGGAAAAGGAGTCCAGTATTTGATATTTTTTTTGCAAATAAAGGTCCTGTAATCTTTTAAATACTACATTTACCATGTCATATCAATCCTCAAGTTGTAAAAATGTTGTCAGAGCTACTCTGCGCATCAACATTCATTTGCTATGCCGGAGTAATCCCGGGTTCAGAATAACCATGACGCTGTGACTTCCAGAAGCGATGTCAATATATAAAGGAAACACAGCAGCACCCAATTGCCCTGACAAAACAGCTTTGGTATAAATATTCAAACTCTGGTAGACAAAATAGCTCTGCTCCGAAAGGTCTGTAGAAGGTTTTTTTTTGCAAAACCTATGCGGCGAAAAGACACTCGTATTCCACATGTCGACCCTAGTAAATGTTCTCTCTGGTTCGCTGTCTCTGAGCTTGGGCTCTCTGTCATAATATACACGTGATCAGGTAGGACAGGAACTAAAGAAGTAGTGAGAGGCCTGAAATCCCTCACGGCCAAGGTTGCTGGGACCATGAGCCACTGCCATGTGGGATCAAATGAAAAGAGAGAGAAACAGAGATGAAGAAGAAGAAGAAAATTGAAATAGAAGCAAAACTAGAGCCCACTCAGTGCTGGTGATTTTTAAGATTTGATACTGATTTGATTTTTATTATTTTTTAAGTAGGAATAATACGTGCTGGGTATCGCTAGTGACTTTTGTGAACTCCATTCCGATTCGCTGTATGTCATGATCCGATTCACCTCAATTCGATTCAATTCGATTCGGAGCATCGTTTATTTTTTGGAGATTTCTTTACTAGTTTTGCTTGGTTATAAAATAACTTGTTTTAAAACCGAAGTGTTGGCAAACATCGGCCTTTAGGCCAGACGATTTGAGCGAGCAGCTTCAAGCCATGGCTCTATTTGGCTTTCGGTTTCGGCCGGCTCACTTTTTTTTATAGCCTCTCCAGTATAGTCAAGAGAAGATCGATCCCGCCGAATTTTTGAATCGACATTTATTTTTCTAACGAGAATCGATATTGACTGTGAATCATTTTTGAACCTGTTTCAGTAACAGATCTATCAGCTAAATACTTTAAGACACAGCCTGACTCCAAGATTTCACCAACAATAACATATACACAAGTATGTTCACTAAAATAAGATGAATGGTACAAACGTCAACTTGTTTTATTGACAGTAATAGTACTTTTAAAAAAGCATTGGCAGTGCAGTAGGCTCTCAGGACAAACCATTTAACAACAGTCATAACGAGTAGAACAATCCCTAATAATCTTTTTTGTGTATGAGCACTTTTTACTGTTTATATAACTCAGCATCTGTAATTAACCTGGTTTGATAATCAAGGTGTACCTGATGTGTGTGTGCTTGGAGGCTCAGACCTGCCATCCTGGGATGGCATTAAGCCTGCTCTGCTCCCTTCCCCCTTCTGCCACTGCTTGATCTGATGATGTAATCCCTCCTCCACAGGTAGCGTAGAGCTCCAGCATCGCCTTCTTGGTCTCCCAGCACACTGTGAGCGCTGCCTGCCTCTGCTGGCAACCACCTTTCAAGTTATAGCTTTAATTGGTCGGCTATTTCTCACTTATTTGGAAAACACTGCCTGGCAAGGCCCCAGACTTGTCTAGCTCATTTGTGGTAGTGCTGGAGGTATGATAGAGCTAGACTCAAGCCACACCCCTGGTTCAACAGGAGGCATTTACCACCCACCAGTACCACCCAAACAATATCCATACCACTTTTAAGGCCTAGTCAGAAAATTCCCTTGAAGATTGCAACACACTCGCTCTACATACTGTATATACAATGTTGGTATACAGATAGCCTCTGTGAATATGGCCAGTGTCAAGTTTGTTCAACAGGATGGGAGCACATAATGACTAGGAAAATACAGCACGACTGCTTGAAAAGTTGCAGTCCTTATAACTTAGCATCTTATTTCAGATGACTTGGGTTCATCTCCAGTGCAACACTGCCTCATTAAAAAAATAAATAAATTTGCCGTGCCTTAATGAGCAAATCCCATCCCTCCTTAATGTTCAAATGTGGCTGCGCGCTCATTTCTGAGAGAAAATTGGCCTGCGCTTTTACGTGCATTAAATTTTTTAAGGCCTTACTTGTAACCTATGACTTCCTAATTTCTCATATATCCAGAGTTTTGACTTGGTCCCATTTCAGAACAATCTTGGAGTTTGTCTCATTCCATGTGACTTTCGTCGGAGCTTGACTCGGCGCTGACGGAAAATAGAGAAAAGCAAGAAAAAAAAGCGTCACAGACTCGAGTTCTAACTGGATTCAGACAAGAAAGCACGATAAATCCCCTTCCACCTTCGGATTCACACCGTGCAGGATGTCTTTAATAGGCCTCCTCGGATATCTCGAGGCAGTACTCCCTAAACTAATATTCAGCTATGGATCAGTTAATAACCTTTAATGAGACTTTATTTAGTCATGATCCTGGGAGAACATTTTGACAGCTGCTCTCTAAAGACCAATTAAGGAACTATGTCTTTATACAATATTTAATTAAACATTTTAGTAATAATTCTCTTTATTTCGCTAGACTTAAGGAACATCCTCACTGGATTTTTAGCCGTACTGAGTCTTCAGACAAGGGTTAGAACCATGTCACTTTCTAAATCATACATGCTAACTTGCACAGTAGTAGCTTAATTCGGTTACAGACCATTTCCTAATTCTAATCTGTCTGTGTTTTTACATTTGACATAAAGTAAGGCTCATCAGGGAATCAAACATTAAAGCTTGGAAACTAGGACAAGGGCCTCTTAATAATTACATATTATTAAACCAAAATTAGTATGTCTTTCTATGTCATCTTTAGTTTAATCATCTTTACTCCTTCCTTTTGAGTCTATCATATGCTTAATAGACCTGATATTTTGGATGGCTTGCCCTAGAAAAAGAAAACACTGAATATCTTTTCTGGATTGAAAACACTAAGTTATTGCATTTTAACGTTCTCTATTTTTACAGGATAGAGTCTTTCTTTCTTTCTTCCTCTTTTCGGCTTTTCCTTCCAGGGGTCGCCACAGCGAATCACTTCTGTCTCCATTTAGTCCTATCTTCTGCATCCTCTACCCTCACACCAACTAACTTCATGTCCTCTTTCACCGCATCCATAAATCTCTTTTTTGGTCTTCCTCTCAGCCTCCTGTCTGGTGGCTCCAACCCCAGCATCCTACCTATGTACTTCCATTATTCTCCTCTGGACGTGTCCAAACCGTCTCAGTCTGGCCTCTCTGACTTTATCTCCAAAACATCTAACATGAGCTGTCCCTCTGATGAACTCATTCCTGATCCTATCCATCCTCGGGCCACTCCCAAGAGAACCTCAACATCTTGAGTTTCCTGCAACCTCCAGTTCTGCCTCCTGTCTTTCCTCATTGGCACTGTCTCCAAACCATACAACATGGCTGGTCTCACTACTAATCTTGAACTGTCTGCTACTGTACATCTTTTTATAAATAGCATAACTGTCAAAAGAGAGCGACTTAAACCTTGCTTTTTAATGTTACGTTGTTTGTGTCTGTGTTTGTCCTGAGTTTGTTGATGACATGGCCGGGAACGTACGTGGTCTCTTGGTGGTTACGTTGACCACAGCGCTGTCTGGACCCACTCCGGCACTGTTGAAGGCTCTCAGGGTGATGTGTGATATATGGTGTTGGGCTCCAGGCCAAGCATAACCTCGGATGTCCTGTTTCCCACTATCCTCATCACACTGGCTGTGTCCGGACTCTGCCTTTTGGTCCAATATTTCAGCTAGAGTTGAGGATGACAGATGGACATAACTGATAACATGCCGTTTTTCGCTTTTGGAAATGAAAGGATTTATGATAACCAGATGTTGGTGTTACAACAGATGTTCATGTGATTATGTGATGGCTAATAGAATAATGGGACGCAATACTGATCTTGCTGGTATTTTTAATAAAATTAGTACATGATGCCATAAGGCAAATTCTTTTTATATTACTTATTACAGTAACTACTGATGCTTCTGGCGTTTATTATGCTTCGGCTAAACTGCTGCTTTGTTGTGCACTCTATCACTTGGCTTTGTTCTTGTTGTGAGTTACACTGTGTTATAAGTAGCTAACTGCGCTTGCAGTAACTCGGTTAAACGAAACAGGTATAAAATAAAGATATTCTCTTGAAGAACTACAAAGCACTGATGTACGTCACTCTGAATATGATTGTCAGCCAGACTTCATGAATGTAAAGGTAGTTTTGCGACGGCACTGCTCACCAGAGCCCATGATACGCTCTTACTGGTGCTCTGGGCTGCAGAGGCTTTTCCAGCTAATTTCATCTCTATAGCAGACAGACTTTTTTAGCCCGGACCTTCGAGGGTGCTTCGCTTGGCTCTGGGGGCACGGAGGAAAGTAAAGAACAGGGTGTTACTATGATTTCACCCGATTACGGAAGCACTACATTTACATTTCATTCTCAATTAAAGAGCACTTCATTTTAACTAGGGATTCACGACGATATCGAATCATCTCGGAATCAGAATCGTCTGTAAGTCATCAGAATCGGCTCTGCTCATACGTCATTGACTTGGCGCTATGTTAATGGTGTTATCTTTAAAGCAAGATGTGCACTCACTTCGCTTCTTTCTTTTATCAACATCGGTATCGCATCGGTACATAAACCATGAAAATATCCGATATCGGGCATCGCCAGTTATTCCTATTGTGCATCTTAATTTCAGTCTGTGGTGATGATATTTTGTAAAAGATTTGCCAAGTGGACTTCTTACATTATTGGTGAAATTGGCCAGGTAATTACTGAACAGCTACTAATAGCTTCCTAACGATAATCTATATATGCGACTCTGCACGGCAAAAACCAGTCGCTTGTCGCAATGGAGGTTTCCAGAAAACAACCTTATGTTATGCTGATTTTTTTTTATGTTTTGAAACAGTGGAAGGTCTAGACTAGTGATCCCGAGTCTGTAATGTATGGACCGGCACCGGTGGGTCAATTGGCACTGCTGCACAGAAAGAATACATAACTTACATTATTTCCGTTTTATTTATTATCTGTGATTCTGAATGATGTTTTATTTTGGAAAATTACCGGATTCTCTCCGCCACTTCTGTCTATGACTCACTCTTGATGCATGTCAAGGTGCTTGCCTCGGTCACATGTCTTAGCTACTTCCGCTACCTTCTTAAAAGGGCTGCCCGCCGTAACAGTATAATGATCGCAAATGATGGCAGCCTTAAAGCATAAGCTTGAGGACAAATAACCTGGCCGGTGTTCCTGATTAAAGCTTCAGCGGCAGAATACCCTGAGATCGCCACAACAGCACTGAAAAACCCTGTTGCCATTTCCAAATATCCTATCTGTGTCAAGCAGGGTTTTTGGTGAGACAGCAACCAAAACAAAATACGGAGCAGGACTGACATAAGCAACACACTTCGGTACTGTCTCCGCTACTCCTAGATGGGACCGCTTTTGTTGCAGAGAAATGCCTAGGGCTCCCACTGATTTAGCGCAGATGAATTCGTATTTTTCTATGCACTTGAAATTTGTTTTTGTGCTGTATCTTATGCTGAAGGCATGTTTAACCTTTACCATTACGACCAGAGAGTGTGGGGCTGAGAGGCCATTACTCATGTTATGATGTTGGCGCGATGTTACGAGGACGCTGTTAATAAAGCTGCGTACGCAGTGGATTCACGTTTATTATTATATTTATTATATTATATTTAGAAAATTTTTCTGCCGGTCGTATCATTTTATTTTGTTGTATTTATTCGCCACACCTTACAGGCCGGTCCGTGAAAATATTGTCTGACATTAAACCAGTCCGTGGCCCAAAAAAGGTTGAGGACCGCTGGTCTATACTGTACTGTTGTGAATAAATTTCGCTGAAAAACGTACCCTTTCCATCCTAAAAACGTGACTTTCTTGAGGTGAGGAATTCAGCTCCAGCAGAATGTTAAAAGTTTCTGTTTTGACCGCTCTACTTCAATATTTACGTAAATCCATCAAGGACTAGCGTGAAGATATTTCTCCGGAATCCATCTTCGCCTCCCCGAAAGTTCAGCTAACCTAACGAGGTAGGTATTATCTCGTGGCTGGCGAATGCAGGCTACCGTAAATACAACGAGCTGATCACATCATGAAAGTTACGTCGATAGGGGTCAATCTCAACGCAGATTTTCCCGCTTTCACTTGGCGTGACAGGAGAAACCCCACTGAATGTTGATATCTCAGTCATATGTCGTCCGATTCACTCGATATAGGTATCGTTTTGAAGCTTGATTTATGCCCTTTCATCATAACTCAATTTCGAAAATTTGCGACAAGCGACTGGAGGGTCACATATAATTAGTATTTACTGTGTATAATTAATGTGCATCATTACCTACATATTAAGATGATCTATGCCTACCTACGTCTATGTGCAAACCAACTTCATTCCAGCATTACTCAGATAAGTCATATCTGTCAATTCAAGAAGGATGGAATTACTTACATTGAATGAAATTAGGAAATAATATGAGAAACTTTAATAATGATGAATGTAAAATACTTGCTACAATATACTGTCCTGCAGTGTAGAACCTTCAACTGAACAGCTATTTCTGAGACTCTACTTTTATGTTTACTATGCCGCATTATCAGACTTTTCAACACTCTGCTTCTATACTTTCCCATTTTACCTTCTTCTGCTGAGTAGATGGTAGTGACAGGTCCGAAGGCCCTCCTCTGTTAAGTTGGTAAACCTCACTCTCACATAGAACGGCAGAAAGGAGGGATGCTGTCGTTTTTGAAGACATATCGGGAGGCGTCGGGTGAGGTAATGGCCGCCTGCATCCAGCTCTGAGCGCCGTGGGGCCAAAACGCTACGACGTAACCGAAACCTGGGCCGCCTCTGCAGCCTCTCTGCATCTGGAATGAAATAACACACACACACACACACAGACATAGAATGGTAGACAAATCTAAATAGTTATCAAACAAGAAGGAAAGCCAGTTGAGTTGCCACCTGGGAAATCAATTCTCCCTATCTGACATGTATATACTGTGGTGGGTTGGGTACTATCTGGAGTCGCACTACTGGGTGCAACGGTTCGCTATAAATCAAACGGTGCCAAATTTTGGTACGTTCACATGCTCAACAGCGGTGGTGTGCATGAGCTGCGCGGGACGCACAGAACTGGGTGAAAGGTTTGAATTAATCCACAGTTACCTCAGCTGTTTCATGCAATTTTACATTTACAGCAGCAATAGGGATAGAAATATATAGATATTTACTGCAAAGTTGGGGCCCCCCATTTGCTATTTAAGCTGTAGTAAGGTTTTGTTATCGCGATAACGGTTGCTAGGGAAGAAACTGCATGCATGGAGTCTACTGCTCAAAAATCTGAAAACATGGCGATAAGCCGAAAGCGTTCGACTGTGTGACCGCACTTTACTAAAATCGATGCTGACGTGCAAGATTTACTACTTAAAATGGAACTGAGGCTAGCAACTTGAGGCAACACCTCGTTGAACATAAAATATATTTGATTTTTAGCTGGCGGCGCATATTATTACTATTTTTAATAAAGTCCTATGTACCAGCCGCTCAGAGCACCAAGCACCTTCACGACTTAAGGAAACACGCTATAACGTTAACAAGAAACAGAACCAATGTCATGCCCATGACGCTGAATCGAGTTAATAACAAGCGCCGGTATCGGAAAGTTAGGGTTTCACCGCTTCTCAGCGAAAAAATGTGTCGGTGATTGGCGTAGCCTAAAGTTTGGCTAAGTCGCAACTACAGCACCTGCACCAACATTCACCTCTGCAGACAGCATCAACATCCAGAACGTCAAATCTACACTGTTCCACTGCAGCTTTAGGTGCTTAGTGATCTATCGGTTTTAGTTATTGTTCTGGGAAATTTTTATAAAAAACTGTAATAGATTGGAGTATTGTAGTTGTAACATAAGAATCATTTGAAATTAGTTTGGGGCTTATTTGTTATTACTGTATTTTTTTATGATGATACTACGGCTGCAACAACTGATTAAATCGATTGAGAAAATAGCTGGCAACTAATTAATTAACATTTAATAATTTAAAAAATAATAAAAAATTGTAACCTTTTTAGACATTAAAACACGTAGTGAGAAGTTTGCCAGGCACCTTTCCACTCTTACTCAATGTTGCCTCTCTCAGGCTGAACGCCTTACTACAAAAGTAGCTCCTTTACCCAACTGTTGTATTTCGCGACAAATTCAGTGACAAGAAGTGTTTTTGATGTGTGTTGAGACACAAAGTCACTACTGACAGCTAAACCCCGCACCATAAATGTGACAAGGAAAGTTGACTGTCACTGTTACCTCCCACGAGATGATTTGTCGAGCGACACATCAGCCCACTCTAATTGCCAAGCCAAGCATCTCGAACTGAGTTGTTTGAAGGGGGAAAAGAGGATATGATGCGAATGATGAAGGTTTGCATGACAAAGTGTCACTACGCTGAAAGACTTCCCAGACTATCATAAAGCAGGGGACGTAAAAGAAGAGAATCACAAGTCTTAGTTTGGGATGCATGACTTGGATTTGTTTAAGAAAGTGAGCTATGAGCTTGTCATTTGAGTGACGAGCACAAAGAGGAATTTGTTGTCTGTTTCTGGAAACTCAGCTACATTTTGAAAAGCTCTTCGCTTGTTGAAATGATAAGTAAGGATTTAAAAACGATCCTCAGCTTTACTTATTTCAACAAGCTGTATATTTCTCTCTTAGCAGAACGTCACAGAAAACACAAACTCATAACTGATCTGGCCAGAACGTGACGATCTGATTATTTAACAGCTCAAGCAAGCGAGGTTAGAGGGCTTTAATGATTTGAAATGATCTTAAATATTTTATATTATTTCCGCACGCCAACGCTATGTAGGCGTAAGCAATCTGGTACATACGAAATGCCTTTGGTCAGGACTTTCTTGGAAGGTTTGCTGGGTTTTACCTCAGTGTCGACACACATGGCATTCGATGCCAGAACTCTGAACTCGTACTCCACCCACGGGCTCAGGTCAGTCACGTGGGCAGCAAGCTGGTTCTGGCTAAGAATCTCTGGAACTAAACGAGAAAATAGCAAACAAACAATAAAAACTAAATGAACTCTGTTACTTAGAACACGGTATAAAAAAATGATAGACAAAGCACTGAATTCTAAACTGGAAGTAAATTCATGAGAATGTGAGAAAATCCCAATTTAAGCTAAATGAAATGAAATGCAAAAAGATATTCATACAAATAGCTTTATTCAGATAAGAGGTGAAACATCTAAAACTTGTGATTTCCATTCAAGCTTTCAAAATGACTACACTTCAAACTTTTCCCAAGTCATCTCTGTTCTTAACTGGCAGATTATAAATGTATATCCAACTGAAATTCAATTTATCAATATATTTGGACTATGGCCCTCCACCAAAGAGACAAAAACAAGGGAGGTTGAAACATTCAGTATATTCTTACGTTATTGTACAAGAATATGATAATACAGGTCCCCTTCCATTCTCACCAAGCGGGAACATTCTGAAAGTGAGTGACGATGTGTCATTGTGAACACAGCACAGCACACAGTGCACCAAACGAAATGTAACCCCATCTAATCTGCTCCTAAAGGAGCTGTGGCAGTAAACATGGGTAGTGCCCAGAGCAGCAAGTAGGCTTGGGGGCTTGTGAACGTACCTGCTCATGCACTGCAAAATGAACTAATGTCAAAAATAGATCTGTTTTATTTTATTTCAGTTTTATTTTAAGAATAACTGACTTGACTAGGACTTGTATGTAAGATAACAATCTAATTTTAATATTTATTGGCCACAATTATCTTATTACGAAAAATGTACTGATTATAAGAACTTCTTAAAATGAAATAAGAAATGTAATTAAGAGAACGGAAAGGTTCTCATGCTCTCCACTACGAAAGTTACAGTTCAAGGATAACTTTGCTTATTTTAAGAATATTGTTTAAAAATATAAAAACAAGATTTTTTCTTGTTTTAGGAGATCTTTAACAAGATAAATTTTCTACCACATTGGCAGAGATAATTTTGCTTATTCTGCACCTTTTTTTTCTTATTATCCTTTCTTTTTCTTATTTTCTGTCAACAATACTGATTTTTGGTAGCGTGGGTAACTTTACTCTGCCCTGGGATTCAAACCGGCGTCCTTCCGCTCACGGGGCAAGCGCCCTAACGTAACACTACCAACTCCCCATATTCTCATGTAATATGATTCCAGCCAGCCCTAATGTTGACCGTACTATTTCTTAACCTCAGCTGCCAGTAGTAGCTAGCCAACTTGCGGATTCGCTCACTGAGTCACTCGGTTCATGGAATTGCTCTGAGGTGTGTTTGTAAATGTAAGTAGAAGCTCTGGCTTGGAAATGTCTTATTTTACAACCTTTAAATGTTATTCAGACGGATCCAAGCTAATATCTGTAAGTTAAATTATCAACCACTGACTTTCAGAGGCTGCTTCAGTCATCGTAAGATAGTCAGCTAAAATAGACGGATACTTCTCTTGTTCAATCAGGCTTACATTTTGGTGAAGTAAAATCAATCATGGTCATGAAAAGTTGGACCCAAGATTGAGGAGGCATAATTTGCACTCTGGTTATAACAGGATAAAACAGGAAAATATTTAAATGGATATCATAAAAACATTACTAGTATATTTTAAGAACTATAATCAAGGGGCAGCTGGTAGCATAACGGTTAGGGAGTGTGCCCTGTGTTCAGCCAGTTCAAATCCGGGACCGGTAAAGGTACCACTGAGGTACACTGCAAAAAATGCCTTTTTAAAAATAAGAAAACATTTACTATTTTTGGGGAAAAAATACTTATTTCTAGCAAAATTATCTGCCAGTGCAGCAAGAAAATTGCACTTGCTAAGATTTTCTTAAACAAGAAAATACTCAAAGACTAAGCATACACAACTTAAATTGGGCTATAGAATATACTAGTTTTTTTTTTCTCAATTCCTCTTGAATCAAGTAAAAAATATACGTGACAGTCTCCCCTGTTAACACAACCTCTTTACCAATGTAGGTTGTTTTAAGAAAAAACTGCTCAAAAATTAGTTGTAATACCTAGGTAGATAACTCAAGATACCTCTTTCTTGAAGTCAAATAATCTAAAACAATATTCAGTCTTACCAAGAAAATAAATCCAAAAATGGTGGTAACAAGATTAAAATGCTGAATTCAAGTCAATTACAGGTTTCTGTACAGATTTTATTTTTGCAGTGTACTCATGTCAGCTGCCCACTGCTCCTTCACGGATGGGTCAAATGCAGAGGTCACATTTTGTTGTGGTGCACTGTGTGCTGTGCTGTGCTGTGTTCACAATGACAAATAATCACTCACTTTCACTCAGCTTGCGATACAGTTTGCATTATTCCAAGTAGAAAAACCTTGTATATGAACCAAATTCCATTTTCTGCAAAATAAATGTCCTGAATGATACGATTTCTCTTTTGGAATCTTGGAATCAAATGTGGTCAAGAATATCAAAATGTACATTTTACATGGTCACATAGTGACCAATTGTAAAATCAAAGATATCAAACACTTTTATGTGCTTGCTTAAATTGTGCCAGAACTGTATAAAATGTATAAAACATTAGTTTCACATTGCTTCCTAAACCTATTCGCCTCAAACAAAGATATAGTATATCTTTATGTATTCAAACGTCTAGAGAAAAAATCACTAAAGTACCAGTTCTGACGGCCTGCCAGCCCAGAGAGAACGGGGTTCGAGTTTGGACAGTGTAGCTGCTTATGGGGCTGTGGTTATCAGGGCCTGGACTCCATGACACGAAGGCTGTCGTCTCAGTCACATGGTCCACCTGAACGTCCAGCGGCGGTCCTGGGGGACCTAAACCAAGCACAGCAAACATATCTAAACAAAATGTAAAAGCCTTCTATAGGATTGTGTAGGATCAAGGAAAGCAGTGCTGGTGTTAGTTCTGGGAAACAGCTCATTTAAGGGAATGGCGTTCAGTTTAAAAATCAAAATTAAGGACATGATATTGATTTAGGAATTAAGCAGAGTTTATTGATGGATGAACATATCAAGACTCAAGGGCTCATCTATGATGAGTTATAACATCGAATGAAAAAGGTGCCAATAAAACTGCTTCTCTTTATCTTAGATCATACTTGTAAACTGCATAATCAATTATTATTATTATTATTATTATTATTATTATTATTATTATTATTATTATTGATTAATATTGATCATGAAAGGTTTGAGATTCATAATGCAGCTAATACATCCTTTTGGCTAATTAATGTTTATATGTAAATAAATAAAGAATGTCCGGCTTTTCCATTTTTCAAAAGTATTTTAGGTTTTTTAAAATGGCTTTTTAAGACTTCCAATATATATATATATATATATATATATATATATATATATATACAGTACTGTGCAAATGTTTTAGGCAGGTGTGAAAAAATGCTGTAAACAAAGAATGCTTCCAGAAATATAAATAATGATTGTTTATTTTTATCAATTTACAAAATGCAAAGTGAGCGAACAAAAGAAAAATCTAAATCAAATCAATATTTGGTGTTACTACCTTTTGCCTTCGCAAACCAGCATCAATTTATAGGTACACTTGCACAAAGTCAGGGATTTTGTAGGATTATAGTCATTATATTATTTTGTAGTCGTTATATTATTTTGTAGCGTTATAGGATTACAGATCTGTGGTTAGTTCTCCAAGATGTTTGGAACAACCTACCAGCCGAGTTCCTTCAAAAACTGTGTGCAAGTGTGTACCTAGAAGAATTGATGCTGTTTTTGGAAGGTAAAGGGTGGTCACACCAAATATTGATTTGATTTAGATTTCTTTGTTCATTCACTGCATTTTGTTGATTGATGAAGTAAATGATTAACACTTCCTGCTTTTTGAAAGCATTCTTTTGTTTACAGCATTTTTCACACCTGCTCTAAAAACTTTGCACAGTACTGTACATATATCACAAACGTGTCTAGCAAAATTGGCTCATTTTCATGCACTGAGATATCTACAAATTATCAGCTGCATTAAACCATTTTGAGCTGAGAACTTTACTGGAATTTTTCCAACCAGACATCATCACAGCTCAGCTCAGCACAACACTTACTAATACATAATTATGATCCACTGCATAGAAAATCCAAAACTACAGCGTGAAAAGCAAATCCTACATTGCATCTATTACTCGTATAATCACATCCGTTGCTATGGAAGCACTGTCCATGTTTGTTTGCACGGCACACGTGTATCTCCCGGCATGCTTCAGTTGAATGTTGTTGATCATGATATCACCAGCGATTTCGCGCAATAAAATGTACAATTTTGTAGCAGGCTTACTTATGCATGTTCACCGTAATTAACTACCTGCCCAATTAGCATCACTGCTCACCCTCCAACTTTTTTCAAAGTAGCCACCGTGGCTTCCAAACTGATCATCTGTTCATTGAAGAACCCGTAAAGCGGATGTTTAGGATCGGGTCACGGACACCTGGGTGAAGGACCACGCCTTTCCCACAGTCACGCCCAACTGGGCGTCTTTAGTAGTGATTATGGTAGGCTCTGGGACAGAAACAAATCGCAGGCTTACAAAACCAATGCATTAGAGATGTCATGTTATTAAAAAAGTATTCTAACTTCCCATGTGTTTTTTTTTTTTTTCAATTTAAATCGGAGAAGTAGAGTAAGTGTAATGTAGTACAATTACTATACTTCCTGTTTATCTGAAATTATAGTCCGTAAAGTACTGTATAAAGACTCTTTAATAAAAGTGTGTTTTTTGCACAACACACACTGCCAGATTAGTGCCCAGTGATAAAAAATGGCCCAGTGGTAAAACGTAGAAAGTGACATTGTACATCACAGGGATTCAATTAACCAAGAAAATCAATTTTTAATCACAACCTGAAGTAAATTATAAATGTTTTAAAAAAAAAAAAAAACCTCTGGCCAGGACGTGGACTTGATGATGTATATATATATATATATATATATATATACAGTAGATAGATAGATAGCTAGATAGATAGATAGATAGATATCTTTATATCTATACTGTACATTTTCATGTATTTGTAACATCAGAGAGGTTTATCAAGTCCTGGTCGGACTGTCGGGCTCACCATTTAAACTTTATAGCATACTAATAATTAGCTAATTAAACATTAAGAATGAAAGCATGACTAGATATGACCAGCTGAAGCCACACTGCAAAAAATCAGTGTCCGATAATAAGAAAAAGAAAAGGATAATACGATAAAAAGTTACTGCAGAATCAAGCAAAATTATCGCCAATATAGTGAGAAAAATTTATTCAGAAGATTCTCCAAAAACAAGAAAAAAACCTGTCCTTTTTCCTAGTTTTTAGCTTTAATAATACATTGTATTCTCAAAATAAGCAAAGTTGTCTTGAACTTTAACTCAGAGGGAGAGCATGAGGACCTTTCAGTTCTCTTAATTCAATTTCTTATTTTATTTTAAGAAGTTCTTATAATCAATAATTTTTTCTTAATAAGATCATTGTAGCCAACGGTTCTTAAAATTAGATTATTCATCTCACACATACAAGTCTAGTCAAGTCAGTTATTCTTAAAAAAAAAAAAAACAAGATCTATTTTTTTCTTTTTAAGATCTTCTGGCTTGTGAAGATTTCATTTTTTGCAGTGCAGATTCTTACATCTGTAGGATCAGAATTAGAATTCACCACAGCTTTTTTTTAAGTGTTCTACAGAATTTCAGGCTTGGTAATAACAGGTTATTTATGATGTCATAGTCTTTCTATTGCTGGATAAGAAAATCTGACTAAGCAGTAAGTGCAGACTTCACATTTTCTGTAAAATCAGAGAAGAGACATTCTGGTTCATCAAGTCAAAGTCCTGGACAGACTGTTGTTTTCCCCATTTAAACTGAACTACAGACTAATAGTTAGTTCTTTGAACAATCAGAACGAAAACCTAACTAGATTTGACTCGCTGAAGGCAGATTTTTACATCTCCAAGTTACAGGACTTGATTTGATATTCTCAGATTTGACTCCTTTGCTTTGTTTTGAGGAGTGCTATAGAAAGTAAAGCTTAACACTAATATCTTAATATGTGATGCCTTAATTATTTTATACTTCACTGTTCACAGAATCTGTAAAATCAGAGAAGTGACAATCAGGTTCTTCAAGTCATAGTCCTGGCCATTTAACCTCCACTGCAGACTAATACCTCGTAAATTGAACGATTAGAATGAAAACCGACTAGCATAATGACTTGCTGAAGGCCGACATTTACATTTTGGGTCCGTAGCCAATAATAAAGTAGCATTTCCTGATCAGCTAACAAGTGTTAGTAAAAGTGTAATATACATTGTATTAGAGGCAGAATCCTGTGCTGTGTACCACAAGGCATTTTCCACTAGATGTCACTGTGTACTCAGTATCCTGCTCCTAAATTCAGCAATCTACTTACTGTTTAATTCCAGTGAGTAGTGACTAGGATAAGTTTGTATGTCACACATTATGTAATATTTTATTATATAATTGAAACTTCAAAATACAATTCACACACTTTCCGTTCTCCGTTTGTCAAAGTGTTTTAGATCCAAGTAACAAAAAACAATGATACTATTCTTCATGTGAAATAATATCACCACAGGCAGCAATCATGAAATGTCTGCAACATCGCATCTCACAGGTACCATTTCAGGTACGACTATGAATCTGTAATGTCAAATAAACTCTCATAAAAGACATACTCCTGTGAAAACCACTAAACGGAAAATAAGATTTCTCTAAACGAAGCAAGTCAAATAACACGGAAAATAGCATATAGCATTCCAAAAACGCTCCGGTCCTGTTAACTCTTTAAGCAGAGTGAGGAACACAATGAGACTTCAATTATAAGAAGCTTAAAGTGAATTAAATTTGGCTAAAAATTATATAAACGCATTACAGTGACGCTGTCAAGAAACTGACTAATGTTTTCCAAATAAACGCCATACCATACCTTTGACCACAAGAGTTCCGGCACTGCTGGCCACTCCAAACTGGTTCCTGGCCACACATGTGTAAGTGCCTGCATCCAGTTTGGTGATGTTTGAGATTCTGAGACTCCCATTGTCCAACACAGACACTCTAGAAAAAATGTCAAGATGGAGAAAATTAAATGTCCAGTACAATTTCATTACACACAGTATATGTATTTACCTTTATGACATTTACCAAACACTCCCTGGAGCATGTTGGGTTTAAGCCTTGTTCTAACTACACAATTTAAGGCTGTTTCTGAGACACCAACAGGTCATTAACAAATGACGTCTCTGAACACTACAGAGACATGATCAAACATGCTAGTTTCCAACTCTGAGCAGATATCTTGCCAGCTCTATATCTATATCTAGTCTTCAGGGAAGCTCTGACAGTGAGAGTAAAATCTCACCTCATCTCACCTCACCTCACAGAGAGAAAACATGACGGAGTGCGTGGCTGTGTCACAGGGCAAAATTCAGCAGAGATTCTTACTCAACTACCCGTGATGGATCAATGTTGGTGTAGTTGTTTTTTGTGTTGGAGACACAACCTCTTTATCTAGAGGTGAGCGTTATGGATATTTCTCTTTTTGATGCCTGAGAACTTAAGAGATACATGGAAAAATCGCTATTATTGGATGCGATCCGTACAGAGTCCCTCCAGACGTTTTCTAGCTAATCGCATCCGCTGACACGCTATCTGACTTTTTCCTTCCACGACATTTACATCTTAAGTCGTGTTTTTACTTTGTGAACTTTGTATAAAGAGTTGCTATACTTTTCAGAGCTTATCAGTAGCTTATCAGTAGCCAGTAACTCCATTCTACCCTATAAACCATTAGTTTGCAGATTACGACCACAAGAATCCAGTAGAGCTGGCTGTTTTCAGGTTGTGGATCATTCTCTGAACAGCAAAGACACTGTCTTGCTAATGACAAGTAGCAACACTACTAACTTAACTACTTTTTCAGTAGCTTATCAAGAGATAATAACTCAATTCTACCCTATTAACCATTAGTTTGCAGTTTCTGACCAAAGGACTCCAGTTGTGCTGGTCTTTTTTAGGTGGTGGGTAATTCTCAAAGCAGCCAAGACATTGTGTTGTGCTGGTATTAGTGTGTATGACAAATTAGCAGTATTGGGGATTAGCTAACTACAAGTAGCAAAGCTAACAACTACTTTTTCAGAGCTTATCATTAGTGAAAGTACTTTTAAAACGTTGTAGTTGTTAAAGGCACTAGTTTTCCAGTAGCTACTTTAAAAAAAAATAGCTATACAGTGTGGAAGAATGTTATACTGTTACAAAAAAAATGTAGCTTAGCCACTTTTAATCATAGCTTATACCTTGAAAAGCTTGGTTATGACCAGATTAAGACTCTTGAACTCACTCCCTGCCATCACACTTCCCCCCACACACACACCTGGACTGTGAAGAAACTGTTTCTGGTTGCACCACTGCACTTTACTGCACCTTTACTTTACATACCACCGTCATTACTTTGATGCACAATAACTACTGTTATGATACTGTACTGCTGCCACTTATCTGCACAAGATATACGCTGTACAAAATGTTTGCACACACACTGGACATTGCATAATAAATAGCTGAATATAGTATCTGTTATATTATAACCTTCTACTCCTCGTAAGTACGATCCAATGTAAAAAATGTCAATCTGGCACCTGTTTAAATGTACATTTGCACATATACTGAACATTGTACTCTGGGAAATAGTCCTGATATAAAGATCTGTCTATTATAATCCCCTACCTCTTGCACATTCAGTGTAAATGTCACCAACCTGTTAAGAATTCTGCATCCTGACCTGACAAACATGTTTTTCATCTCTGTTACCAGCCTCTAATTATATATATATATATATATATATATATATATATATATATATATATATATATATATATATATATATATATATATATACAAAAAGAAATCCCTGTCTAGCTTAAAAAATGTATATTGTATATTGTCTGGTTTAAAATGCATGTTTAATGTATATTCTAGGTATTTCTATTTAATGTTTATCCCATGTGCCTGGTCGCGGCTACTGCTCATTTATTTCAGTTCTACTGTTCTTTGTTTGTTTGCACTGGAAAGAAACCTGGAGCCACGCTGCTCGCCTTTCCCTCTATGTATTTGCATATATATAGCAGAGATGACAATAAAGTTGACTTGACTTTGACTCAACGAGTCCATAAATATCCACCCAAGAGCAGTTTAATATTTAACATGTTTAGATTCACAGTCCTTATATAAACTTCTATAAAATGAGCTTCCCTTGGGATATTGATCAGCATAAGCCAGAAAGCTTATGTTGGGACAATAACTCCAGACTCTGAGAAGTCTATGATAGGAAAAATATGATAGGAAGATATAAGAGTACACTTCTGATCATATCATAACTGTGTAGAATTGGGTATTACAGAAGAAAATTAAGGATTTACAGCCCAAAAGATTGGTGGTTGAAATTGATGGGAAGTGGACGAGAGTAGCCAGAAGCATGTAACTCTGTAATTTCTTTTTTATACACAATAGTATCACTGCTTGAAATATCAAGCCCATAAATATCTAGCCAAGAACAATTCTGTGGTCAAAAGGGTAGTGAATGACTAACACAAATACACGTTAACAGATGAACGGTGGCTTCTTAATGGACTCTAACAAGGCCAACAAGGTGGAATTGTGAGGTCAGGGCGTTTTTGAATCATGATTTTTAAATAAATAGCCCAGATAATCCAAAAAGCAAAAACCTTGGTAAAAAAGGTGCTAGAGAAGATTCAAAATGTCAAATTTTGAATGTTAAGCACTTTCATCATTGGAGATATTTCCAAATTGTCAACTAACAGCCTAACATCTCCCAAAAATTTTGCCTAAAATGTATTTGGTTTATGATGAGAGCAGTTTCTTGTACAAACAAACGTTTTTCTTAAAATATCCACTGATTCATCAGTTTTAATTTTTTCCACCTTATTTCCAGCAATCAAAAGTTTATTATTCAACATCAATGTTCAACATCACGTATCTTGTGACAGATCTCATCAAAAAAGATTAAATGAAAATTGGATCAAAGTTGTGTCCTGTGTGTATGCTGGATATTAATAAACACCTTACTAAAGCTTAACTATAATGATAATAAAATCATAAAATGGAAGCAACAATATTTTGTTCTGTGCTCAAAAGGGTAGTGAATGGCTAACGCAAACACATGTTAACAGATGGATTGTGGCTTCTAGGATTAGGGTTATTATGAGGTCAGGGCTTCTAATGAGATGAACAATAAAGACGCTTTTATACTTCAGCCTGTTAAGAGTGACTTTAAAACACAGAGCGTTTCCCTTTAATTCAATCCATTTGCTTTGTACTTGTGCTGATTGATGTGTTCATATACATTTACATTTACAGCATTTAGCAGACGCTCTTATCCAGAGCGACTACATTTATTTCAATTTCAGATGAGTTCCTGAGAGTTCACTTAGGTTAAGAGTCTTGTTTGAAGTGACCCAATGTTGGTAATGCCAGAGGCCTGGATTCAACCTACAACCTCTTGGTCCAAAGGTGAGTGTTCACTAGGCCACCAACACGCTAAATATCTAAATAGATAGTATAAAGAAATGGAACATTAAAAAAAAAAGAGAAGGTGAAAGCTTATTGCCATTCCATACTGTCTCTCAATCATATTGTTATGATCATTTATACTGTCTGCCATTTTTCTCTGTCCAAATATTACATACGCCTCCTCTGTTTGCTACTTGGTACATTTTGTTCACTGCTTTCGTGCAGTTGCACTGGCACTTTAAAATGAGTCATACTTGCACCTTGTCATCTTTCTATATAAGAAACAGTTATTTATTTATTTTTAATCTTTCCCTTAGGAACAAGATAACAAATATAACCATCAGGAGCGTATCATGAGATCTGCTCAAGCTTCTATCATGACCTTTCACTGTGCCACAGCTGTCTTTCTTCTTGAGTATTATTGTGCAAATATGGTTATCAAAAGTAAATCCACAATATCAACTTTTTCACAACAGAGCAAGAAAATGTCATTAGTAGTTTTCAGATGTCTTACTTGGAATTTTTTCCGGAATTTTCCTAATTCTAGCTACTTTATACTAAATCTATAGTGTACGTTTCATACAGAACTATTTCACTGTTATTATAAAACATTGTTATTATAAACCAAAGCATTATTATCTTAACACTAGAATTCAAGTGGATCGCGCTAATTGACGAATCAAAACAAAAATTACCACATTTCTCATTGAAGTTCTTGGTTCCAAAACCTGAAAATCTGGACTTTATTTTTTTTCCCATTCTTGAACAAAACATGGTAACATTAAACTAAATTGTTGGTGAAATGGGTATGTTACAGCAGTATATTTACAGCAAACAAATCCAACTCGCCAG